>JAHNEJ010001859.1:0-45009 GCA_022559845.1 Amorphophallus konjac | reverse complement strand
CAGAAATAAAACACATGTGTACCTGCAGTATCTGGGTACAAGATCGGCTACCAGAGTCGACCCCTACCCGTGAATCATCGCGGAGTCACAGAGCCGACTACTAGAGTCGACTCTAAAGGTCCACGCTCCGAATCTAGGGACTACGGTGATGGTTCCCCCAGAGATGCAAACCATACTCGTCACAGGACTAACCCGCGACTAATATCACGCGGTCGGCACACCGACGGGCTACCCTCGTCGCTATTTCATCTAACATATAGATGAGAAGACGAGGAGAGAGAAGGAACAGAGAGAATCGAGAGACGAGCTGTCACCGCCATCACGGACGCTATGTTCTCATGTACACACCCTTTCTCTAATACACTTATCCGTCAATTCACAAACATACCTTGGCCTATGGAGACGATCTCCCACCATGGTACATCTTCTGACGTCCTCGTATTCAACGGACCGACGCGGGCATCGTGATGTCGTCCACCGACACGTCGTCTCTCGAGCCTCGCACACATAGTATCATCTCCTCTCCACATATAATATACTCTCTCCATAATTTTTCCCTCTATTTTTCTTATTTTTTATCAACCCCCTTAAGGGGTATTTATAGAGGGAAAGGAGAGGGCGAGAGGAGGAGAGAGTGAGGAGATCGGGTAAGAGGAGGCGGAGGCGGATAAGGAGGAAGAGGAGGTGGATAAGGAGGAAGAGGAGGGGGGCAACGCGGTGGCGCCCTGCGAACGCGCCACGCAGGCGCGTGTGCGCGTTCGTGGGAGGCCGCAGGCGGCCGCGCGCAGGCGCGGGGGGGCGCACGCGGGCACGCACCCCGCGGGCGTCTCCCGCCACCGCGGCAGCGCCCCTGTGGCGGGCCCAATGGGCACATGGCCCATTAACACACGGCATACGCGTTTCTTTATCCTCGTCGATGCAACGAAGAATCTGTGGCCCCTTAACAAGTAATTGGTCATATGATCGTTAATATTAGTATCCTTACCTTTAGATTGGAGAATATCTATAGTAGATAGAGGTCAAGATCTATTTATAGCGTCCCGTCTAAACACCATGCTCGATCGGCTGCACGAAATTATCAAATTAGGACGTTGTTGTTGTTCTTCTTCTCTCGAGTCGATCCCATGGGACACGTACGCCGAGTAAACAGATAGAACGGGTCAAGTCTACACTTTAATGGATCGACGTACGACCTACAACCCCATCTCTCCATCCCATATCACGATCAGGCTGTGGAAGACCCGATGGGATGGGAAGAGTACTTGCAATTCCTAATTATTTGTAATATGAAACTATGAACCAACTATATATGATGGAGATATGCAACTTATTAGACACCATAAATCAATGTTATGATGGTTCATCACCATGTCATAGACTTCCTTCCTTCGTGAAATGATGTCAGTCACTAAATTGGCAGAACCCGATCCACGCACACGCTCTCTAGTTCCAATTAAAGTTGGTAGTAGACAGCGTGTGGATCATAATATCACATATATATTGTGGAACACCACTGTTCCACAATGTGATATTTGAGACCTGATGACCATGGCAAATAGTCATGGTGCCGGCCCCATGTGAACACTTATATATATATATAAAAGCGTGACAGTGATACATGCCGGGCCGTGGAAGACCCGCCTCATCTTGTAATCTACTGATCAACGCTCCAAAGTAACTGGCATTAGCCTTAGTGGTGAGATCCTTTCCTTAAATCAAATTAATTACAAGTGATCTCCTCGTCGGGTCTTCCACACGGTTAGACGACGTGCCCCCACTTTATATCTGCTTGGCATAGGATGCTGATGATGGGTTGGGTTGTGACTGATCATCCCAACGCGTCAGACAGACTTAAAACCTGTCCACACTGCTCTGATGAGGAAATTGAGAGGATTAATTAAGACGAACAAGAGATTGTTCTGCTATATATGGATTATTGGTTCCACATTAATTGTGACAAGGTATATCCACGTTATTTTCATTAATGCTATCTGGCATTTACTTTTACTTGGGGTCGTTGGAATATCTTTTGATGAAGGATGGATGGTGACACCTTTTCTTTTTTTGGGGGGTTGGAAATCCTACTCTACAAGCCTCATTTTTCAATGTGGAATTTTACTAAGGATGGATGGCAACATGCTAGTTTGCCAATACGTGAGGCTTTTTAAGTTCATCTTAAGCCCCTAGTACTATTGCTTGACTAGCACAATTAATGATGCATAATGATTCGCTAGAATAACCCTTGTTTCTAATCTCTCATGGTCAATAGGATGGATGGATCGTGTTCTAGGTTCGACTCTCACGAAAAAAAGGGGGTGGGGGCGTGGGCGTTTACCTGTATAAAATTTAATTTTTGAGAGATGGAAGTCCGAGATTTATTAACCTTGATGAGAATGGATGTAAGTAGAGTTTGACATCACTCCGATTTGAACTTAAGTCTTATCACATTTTACGTGGACCCAAGCATCATCATATTAAATTTCTCGTTATCAAGAAAAAGGATATTACCGACCGTATTCAAGCAATGTCCGAAGGTTTCGGAGAAAATCTCACCTTTAGTGAAAGATATCAGAATGGAACAAAGAATTAATTAAGTGTAAAACTTTGTGAAAGTTTGTGAAATAAAGAGTCTATTTTGCTAGAAAAGATTAATTAACACTCCTATTAAAAAATATAATTTATTGTCTAGTGGCGTATCACCAGAAATTTAAGCACTTTTAGACCCTTTCTTCTTTTTGAGACTTGTTTTGTAATCCCTGCCGTTAACCGCCATTAGCATTGCTAACATTATTATTAAAATATTGGGATGTATTAGCAATTGTTGTTAATACGTTATAGTTACATGTTAAAGTATTAATATATATACATGTTAAAGCATTTTATCATATTAATATCAGCTACTAATTAATGATATGGTTAATGAGTCCTGCCAAAAAGTAAAGGTCGGACAACACGCTAATTATTTCCTAATAGAGACCGAGCACTAACTAATTTTTTCCATTTTCTTAGTGCATAGAAATGAAGTAGTTACATAGGTTTTAAAGCGTATAATATCAAAAGGAAGTTGTTTCTCTTGGGTGGGTAAGTGTGATTTCTTTGAAAAGTATATATGCGATTAAATTGTCATCTTTTATGAGTTCACGGAGATTTGAAAGATTCTTTTAGTAAATCCTGATTTATTTGTAAAAGAAACGTTGAAGTGCAAAGGTATGGGACTGACTCAATATCTTCACCGCCTGGGAAAAATAAAACGGATTATACATGTTATAATGGATTCCAGGTGCTCAATTGGGCACATCACTCACTTTACTGGAAAAGATATATATATATATATATATATCCAAGATCTACATCTTCCGAAGGTTGCCGGATGCATTCGCCTCGCCCCCAAATGCGACGGACCTTCTCTATCCGAGATGCAAAACATTTAGTGCACACTCGATAGTTATTACACACTTCAAGTGTGCAGTAGGTTTAATATTTTTTTTAATTTTTTGTAAGATAAGGTTTAAGTCACCTTAACTTGTGAGATAAATCACACTTTTGCCGTACCGTCCATGAAACTCAAAAACAAAGTTCGAATCACTTGAATAACGTTAAACTCATTTTTTTAATTGACTTATATTATTTTTAATTTTTTTAAGTTGTCGGATGAGGATGTAACTTACACCACAAATTTAAATGACTTAGATGTCACATCATAAAGAATTTAAAAATATTAACAAAATTAAATATATCGCACACTCGCAGTGTGTAATAATCGAGTGTGCACTAAGTATTACTCGTCTAAGATAGAGTGAAGAAGCAAAACAGAGGCCCAAGAGTAGGCTTTTGGAAGGGTGGCGAGGGGCAGTGGAAATGCCCAAATCTCCACTATTTGGTCTTTTACATGGCACTCATCATAGACAAATTAACACAGTGGCACTTCAACCTGAGGTTTTTTGTTGGCTTAAACACCAGCTTAGAGCCTATATTTAATGTCAGAGAGAAACAGGGACATGCTTGGAAATAATAATTATTGGATATGACATTTTCTTCCACCTAGCTATTTGAATCCTACGTACGTAAATATCATTGAATCGAAATTTGTATATATACCCCTCTAATCTATTGTAAATATATATCTTTGATCACTTTCGTGGATTATCAATTTGTATTGGATTAACCAAAATTTCCAAGTATACGTAGATCATTCTAGAAAAATTGGCTAAATGTTAAAATGGGTTAAAGTTGATTTTTGATAGAAATTTTTGTTAAGTTTTGAGTTGAGTTTGGAGATGACTGCTTGGGAAACTTTGATGCCCCGTCTGAACGCCATGCTCGATCGGCTGCAGGAAATTATCGAAGCAGGACGCTGTTCTTCTTCCTCGTCAGGAAATTATTTGCTGACATATAATTTCTTTTACCTAAGATTTCTAAAAAAATCATGTTTAAATAATATTTATATACTATTTGAATTAAAGCAACGATACTTCTGTTAATATATTTTTAGAAATAATTTTTTTATAAATTCATCTCTAATAATAATTTTCATGAAATTTTTTTAATTTATATTATACTCCAGAAATAATATCTAATACCGAGCCAATTAACTATTATTCACGTTTTCGTAGATTTGAAATGAAAGAGACGATCATATTGCACCGTATTCCAAGTCTGAGTAATATATAGTTGGACTGATAAAAATAAATTGGAGTTGGAACATCACATTATTAATTAGCAGACTAACATGTTGCCATCCTTCATCAAATTAATGTCCAAATTAAGACCCCAAAGTAACTAGCAGACAGCGTGTGGATCATAATATCACATATTTGTGGAACAGTATACATTTTAAGGTCTACGTAACTAATTAATTTCTATGGACTAACAAAATGAAAAAAAATTTAGTTAGTGCCCAGTCTCCATTAGGAAATTTAATTAACGTGTTATCCGACCTTAACTTCTTGGCAGGACTCATTAACCATATCATTAGTAGCTGATATTAATATGTTAAAGTGCTTTAACATATATATATGTTAATACTTTAACACATGTAACTATAACGTATTAACAACAATTGCTAACAGTACATCCCAATATCTTAACAATAATGTTAGCACTGCTAATGGCGGTTAACGGCAGGGATTACAAAAATAAGTCTCAAAAAGAAGAAAGGGTCTAAAAGTGCCTAATTTTCTGGTGATACGTACTACACAATAAGTTATATTTTTTAATTGATAGGAGTATTAATTGGTTTTTTTTTCTAGCAAAATAGACTCTTATTTCGCAAAGTTTACACTTAATTCTTTGGGATGGATTTTATGCTCATAGGGTTACTTGTCAGACGCTAGCTCTTCTTCTTCCTCTTTCATGGGACACGCCAAGCAAACAGATAGCACAGGTCAAGTCTCTGGACAGCATTAATGAAAATAACGTGGATATATCTTGTCACAATTAATGTGGAACCAATAATCCATATATGGCAGAACAATTTCTTGTTCGTCTTAATTAATCCTCTCAATTTCCTCTCGAAGCAGTGCGGACAGGTTTTTAAGTCTGACGCGTTGGGATGATCAGTCCTTTTATATTATACGTTTTAAAGTCTATATGTGTGTAACTAATTAATGTCTACGCACTAAGAAAATGAAAAAAAAATTAGTTAGTGCCCAGTCTCCATTAGGAAATAGTTAACGTGTTGTCCGACCTTTACTTTTTGGCGGGACTCATTACCCATATCATTAATTAGTAGCTGATATTAATATGATAAAATGCTTTAACATATATGTCACTACTCTAACTTGTAACTATAACGTATTACCAACATTTGCTAACAGTACATCCCAATATTTTAACAATAATGTTAGCACTGCTAATGACAGTTAATGGCTGGGATTACAAAATAAGTCTCAAAAAGAAGACAGGGTCTAAAAGTGCTTAATTTTCTGACGATACGCACTGGACAATAGGTTGGATTTTTTTAAGAGGGGTGTTAATTAATTTTTTCTAGCAAAATAGAGACTCTTATTTCACAAACATTCACAAGGTTTACACTTAGTTAATTATTTGATCGATTCTGATATCTTTTACTAAAGCTGAGATTTTCTCCAAAACTTTAGGACATTGCTCGAATATGGTCTGTAATATCTTTTTTTTTTATGACGAGAAATTTAGTATAAAGGTGAGCTACGTTAACTCACCCATCCCGACTCTATTCTTCTTGGCCCACTTTGTTAATGGAATAAGTCCTGGGTAGAATGAGTTATTCTACTTTTTCACCCTTGTTCTAGTTTGATAACGGGGTTAAGTTATCAGGGGTCAATTAAAATAAAAGATATTATTTTAAGAATAACTCATTCTACCATTTCTATGGAACGAGTTATTCTTAGGGTTAGAACAAGTTATCAAACTGAAAAAGTAAAAAGTCAAGGAATAACTCATCCTAACCCATCTCATGTGAGTTATCCTAACCTATTATCAAATAAGGCTCTTGGGAGTCGAATCTCGAACCTCCGGTCCATATAATATATCACGAGAGATGAGAAACAAGGGATATTCTATAGGGAATCATTATGCATCATTAATTGTGCTAGTCAAGCAATAGTGGAGCCTTGAGACGGACTTATTAGTTAAAAGCCTCACACGTTGGCAAACTAACATGTTACCATCCATCCTTCATAAAATTCCAACGACCTAATGTAAACATTGGACCATGCACATTGAAAAATGAGGCTAGTAGAGTAGGATTTCCAACCAAAAACAAAAAAAAAGAAAAGGTGTCACCATCCTTCGTCAAAATTCCAACGACCCCAAGTAAATGCCGGACAGTATTGATGAAAATAACGTGGATATATCTTGTCACAATGTGGAACAATATATAATCCATAGCACAGGTCAAGTCTACACTCATGGATCCACGACTCTCCACCCCATCTCTCCATCCCATGCCAAGGAAAACAGAGAATTTTGGGCGAGTGACAACCCAACCCACCATTATATCAAATCAAAATAAAAGGAATGCCTAGCCGTAGTGGAAGACCACCCGACCCATCATACATCAAAATCAAAACAAATGGAACGCCATGCCGAAGTGGAAGACCCGACGAGGAGACTTGTAAATAATTTGGTTTAAAATTTGACGTGGGTTATGTGTATACGAAGAAGGAAGGAAGGTGCCACTCTCATCAACCAATTGGGTTAACTTTGTTTTGTTAGACACTACGGTCCTGTTTGGCATCCGAATAAATTGTGACGAGAATACGCGTAACTCATTCTAAGTTAAATTTTTTTTTATTCTCATATACGTTTGGTATGGGAGGAGATAAATATGTCAGTATTCTTATTACTCGTTTGATAAAAGATAAGGGTAGGAATGAGAATAAGCGACGAAAATAGATAATTTTACCATTGTTATCTTGGGTTAAAGGCCATAATGTTATTCTTTATTTGGTTGGGATTAACATGACTTAAATAAAATTTTTAAATATTCAACTTATACTTTATTAATATTAACCATTATGATTATCACTAATGATAAACTTACTTAAATTTAATTGATGATGTAAATTTTTATTAATAAAAATATTCTTGAATTGATTTTCTTATTAATTATGATTAGCACAAAGGACACTATTGCTTAAGACATTTTACTTGGTTTGTAATAATAATTAATGCCAATGATATTATTGTTTTAACGTTATTCCCTTGTTATTAATTAACATTAGCATGTGATTTGTAAATATATTTAAGAAACTTAATCTTGATTATTAATATTGTTAAATTTATAATTTTATCCTATCATCACTAATAGTAAAGAATTTTCTTTAATAATTGCGAATGCCAATGAAACTTGTAATTGACTTTTCTACTATGAAATTCTTTACTATCAATCTATGTTCCAAGACGCCAAAAATTAATAGTAATAAAGTTCTTAATTAATAATCACATATTTATTTTTGAACTAAAGTCATTACCAATGAAACTCACAATCTATTATAATTTATCTTTCACCATGAACAATCATCCCAAGTAATAAAACAATTCTTACTTAAAATTTTCTTGTTGAATCTGTTATTAACACTAATAACCCAACGCCCATGCATAAACCAAGATACCAACTTTTCAATAACGATAATCGACAACATGAATGAGTGTAAATTTTTGAACATTCGTGGAAATGATAATATTGACAATGATAAATTTTGCCAATAAAGTTTACAAAAAAGAAAAGATTACAAAAAAGAGTTTCATGTTTACATATCCCCACAAATGATAACAATTTTCTGGTAATCCATATCATTTTTTATTACATAATTTCAATTAATCAAATTTTGTCAAAAAATTATCACATAACTTCACAGTTCGATCAGCTTAACATTTCTCCATCTCGATTGATCTTCTTATAATTCAAATATGTAAAAATTTTAATATGTATATTTTCCTTATCTCTAAAAAATACTCTTGATTTTTATATTTTTAAATCTAAAAAAGTATCATTAATTACACGAGTGTTACTGTTCATTCTTTATAAAAGAAATGAACAGTGCTCGCATTTAATGCCGCTCGTTGTTTAAACTAAACCAATTTATCGTCCATAAGCCAGATGCAATTTAATGATTCTGCACCTCTTCAGAGAGACGTAGGTTAATAGACATCTACTACTTTGATGTTAATATTGATTTAAATTGTAGTAATTTTATAAGGTAAATGGAATTAACATCCTGAACCGCGGACGCTACTTTGATAAGTAATTTACATTTAATCTAAAATTATTGAACGAGCGTCTCGGAGTAAGACGCAACTTTAGACGTTAATTCATGATGTCCCATGATCTCTTATTGGTGCGGACACCAGAGCACACGATCGACACGAGTCGGCGAGCCACCGATACTGTACGCGGAGCACCACCCGAGCGACAGCGGCTTCCATCTGACTCGGAGATAGCCTGGAGACTCCCCTTTGAGTCTCGATATTTATCATATTTACTGAGACTTTATTTGTGTGTAATGTACTTTAATTTGTCTTTATTTGGTTTGTAATTTGGATTGTAAGAGGGGTTTATTTGCAAAATGGGATCCCTGGGTCCCACAGGCCCCCCAGACCTCCTCCCATTGATCCACCTCAGCCCTAGGGCCCATGTGGGGTCAGTCAACAATTCAAATGGGGGCTTCTAGAAGGTTAGGCCAAGTGGGGGACAAGTGGAGTTGTGGACGCACTAAAATTCACTTTTTCAGGTGGTTCGTCTATTAAGTGCGTGGGCGTGCCAGTCACCGAAGTGACAATTTGTTCGGGCTTCGTGGAAGCCCATGGTACGCTCGATCTGACTCGGTCAGACGATTGTGTGGTTCGTGTCGGGACCAAAACCCGCCGCGCCATAAAGGTCACGACGTCATTTATATCCCCCATACGAGGGAACACCCTTGATTAATCGCCGAGATTCAGGGCCTCATGGCCAAGAAATTAATTGCATAAAAGGTCTATTAGGAGGTAATGAAATCCTTGCGCGAAGGCGGGAAGAAAATCATTCGAGATCATGTCGGTCGTGTACTGACCATTTAATGTTCGGACGAATGTCCGGCTCGAGAAAATCACAGTTGTCGCGGGAAAATCGGAACGCCTGTATGCCAAGATACAACAAATTTATTGTCCGGAAGAGCGGAAAATGTTTGGCTGAGCCTCGATTGGAGCGGTCAAAAACCAGTAAATCTGTTGGCCCGGTGTAAGAGCAAGCTGCGACCATACTGCGATGGGCCCCCCGCGGTCGAAACAAGACTTACATGAGTGTCATTAATATTTCCGGTGCCAAGGGGCAATGAGGGAATATCCCTTAAATCAGTTGAAAAGCCCTGTGTCTAGGGAAGCGGAAGTTCGGAACGTGTCGGTCATTCGGGAGACCGTTTAATATTCGGACGGGTGTCCGGTTTGAGAATATCATAATCGTCGCGGAAGGACCTGGCACACGTGTGTGCCGGGGTATGGCAAGTTTATTACTTCTAGACACTGAAAATATTTGGTTAAGCCTCGATTAGTGTAACAGGAAACCAGTGAATCTGTTGGCCCGATGCAAGATCAGGTCAGGACCATACTGGGGGCGCCTCCCGTGGTCCAAACAGGGCTTGCATAGGCATCATTAATGTTTTCAGTGTTGGAGGGCAACGGGGAAGAGTCCCGGGACTAGATTCCGAAACCAGAAACGTGTTCGGAGGGAGCGAGCTATAAGCCGAGGATGTGGGTCAAACAATGACCATAACCGGGATGGACCCGTGGTCCAAACATAGCCCACGAAGGCCTTGTTGATATTCTCATGCAGAGGGTCCAGAGGTGGCGGTAGTCGTCTCATTCTATTCCGATTCTGTCGGTCACTTGCGGACCTTTTCATGTACGGGTAAGGGCCCATATCAAAAGTGCGACGTGGGTGGAAACGACCCCGTACAAATGTATGCCGAGTTTACGGCGATCTCAATGAAAGAGCGGGAGCGAATCCCGTTAGAATGAATCCGATTTAACGGGCTATCGGTGCGGAACAATGTCGGCTCAGGACCATATCGGGGCGAGAGCCGTCGGCCACGTTGGTTGCTCACGGGTCTTTTCATGTTCAGATACGGGTCCGTAGTAGGAACGCGGCAGCAATCGAGGTGAACCCGTTCAAATGTCCGCCGAACGTGCGGTAATTTTTAGTGACGGCTCGGAAGGGATCCGGTTGGAGAAATGAGTCTGGTTTAATCGGAATGTCAGCCCGAGGCGAGGTCGGGTCATGGCCATTTTGGGACAACTCCCAAGGCACAGGTCCAGCCCACAAGGGCGGCATTGCTGTTCCTTCAGCACCGGGTCGCAGGGGGACGGGGCTGCGGTATAGATTTTACCATTTTCTTTATCTGGGATTTTTTAGTTGTAAGATTTGGTGCTATTTATTCCCCTTTATGTATTTATTCTGGATGACTTTTGTTTTTTTTGTTTTATTTTTATTATTATGTTCTTCTTCTCTACTACTATTATTATTACTATTTCACATTTTTGTTTATTTCTTATGTACGTCCATATTTATTTATTTATCATAGTTTTTATTAATTTATTATTATTATTGTCATTATTATTATCATTATACGTATTTTTGGAGAGAGAGAGAGAGTGGGCCATTGGAGGGCTAAAAGGGGTGTACCGCTGAAGGGCTGAGGAGCGTGCCACTGAAGAGCTGAGGAGTGTGCCACTGAAGGGCTAAAAGAGTGTACCACTGAAGGGCTAGGATGTTAGTGTTGGTGTGCTACAAGTCAATTTCGGGTCGGGTAGGCCCAATAGTTGTACGATCTTGTTCATTATTAATAAAGTGGTGTTTGAGCGTAAATATGCGATTGTGTTACTTTACGTTGTCCCTAGGATATGTGGTTGTAAAGTCAGCTCGAGATGGGATCTCGAACATGAGACTTACTTTACATGAACACATACCTTAAATTGTTCCTGGTTGGAGGGTAATCACTTGGGGACTTTGATTACCTATTAAACTAATACACATGATGTGTCAATGACCAATCGCATGGTCATTGGTGCGGGGCACCAACACATATGTGTAGGTGTATGTCCTTGGAGGATGTGCACTGAACTGATCCGCTATTGGATCTTCAGATGGTTGATTATACCTAATGTCAACTGAAGATCCAACGGTCACAGTAGTATCGTTGGTCCTTTGACCTGAGACATTGATCGGATCTTATACGAGGACTGGAATGGTTTAATTACTTAGCTAAGTGACTTTAACCATAAGTCATGAGTTGTCGAGTCATTAACCACTCCAGGATACGTGTGAAGATCATCAATGGTCAAGAGGGGATCTCTCACTATCGGGTATATATCAGACAGTTAATGGGTCATGACATTGACGCTCCGTTAAATCCCTGGCCAGGGTCGTGTGAGTTTATTTAGAACGGACGTCATACACTTTAATGAGGTCATAGTCAAATGGCACGATCATGGGGTTTGACAGAAACCATACCCTCGATCGTACCAGACTCATAGAAGGAGCGAGGGATTATATCGATGTGGTAACTGTGGACTTACAGGTTCCAGACAGGCTGGTTTTAAACCTGGCGTCCTCTAGGATCACGCGGATTTACTTGACCCAACGTGATCGAAGGTTCGGAATGAATTAAACTATTATTCGGCTCTTGTAGAAGCAAATAATACGTTTAATTAACTTCTAATTGGGAATTAGAAGTTAATGGGCCTTAAACTAGAGTGACTATGGGCCTAGAGGATCACACACAATGGATTCTTGGGTGACGGATTATTATTATACAAGCGCATGTATTAATTCCTTTTAAGTCCTTTTGGAAAGGAGTGTAAATGGGGCTTAATACATATGTATAATAGAGGAAAGGTCATATATACAATTTTGGTCATTTGGAGGTCTTTAGAAAAGGGCCAAAACTCTATATATAACCACCTACATGAGTTCATTGGAACTCTTACAAGCTTCCTCTTCCAACTCTTAAGCTAAGCAAGCATTAAGGCTTAAGAGGAGGATTAGCCTCCCCCCTTTTCTCCCCCTTGCTCTCTCTTTCTCCAGAAGGTGTTAGAGTCGGGGAAAGTTGTGCCGAGGAGGTACCGTCGCTGCGCAAGGATCCATGTGGATCATCTCTAGAGGCCATACAGTTGTGCGGCTCGGTTTCTCTGCATCGGGCTTAGCGGACAACGTCGTTCCGCGCAAGGTGAAACACGCAACCCGTAATTAGGGTCTTAGAAACACCGATTAGAGTACAGATTAAGCTTTCCATAACACCGGGATCGGGCAAATGAAATTTTTGTTATCCGCTGCGTCGCCCGTAGGTGCTGTGCGAAACCTTACAGTGGTATCAGAGCCAGGTTCGCGCTCTGGTCGGTGTTTTAGCGTCGTTTAGAACCATACTTTAGGGGCAATTAAATCTTCAATTATTATTTGTTGAAAGAGATCTAGGCGTCTCTGTTCTTCCTGGAAGCTGGGCATCTAAGCAGCAAATTATTTTTAAAAAAAAAATAAAAAAAATTAAGGCCCGTTTGGGCGCACTACGCCCTGGGCGCAGTGCGCCCGCCGCGTGCGCCGCGTGGGCGACGCACGCGGCACCTGCGGTTAGCGCCCGTGGGCGCTGACCGCGGGGGTGGGCGGGGCGGCGCCCGTAACACGGGTGCCCGCGGGCGGGCGCGCCTAGGCGGCGCCCGCAACGTGGGCGCCCGGGCCGCGCCAATTTTTTTATTTTATTAAAAAAAATTTACTTAGTTTTAATTTATTGGTGCATATATTAATATATATATTAGATATATATATTAAAATGCTCAGTAAATTAATTAGAATTTTATCTATTAAGTTAAATAGTTTTACCTTAATTAAATGTCAAAAGTTAAATTTTATTTAACCGTGTTAAATTTACTGAGGTGAGATAATTACTATTTACCTTGGGATAAAATGGTAATAATTGAAGTTACTTCATTAAATTTTAATTTTTGAATTTTTTAATTATTAGATAATTAAAAAATTCAAATTTTAAATTTTATTGAAGTTAAATGTGAAAAATTCAATTATTTGAATTTTTAATTATTAGATAATTATTAAATTCAAAATTTGAATTTTAGAAAATTACTAATTGAGGATAATTGCATTATTTTAAATTTACTTTCAAACAATATTATTGGATAATTAGTTTGAATTTAAATTTAAATTATTGACATGTTTAAATTTTGAATTTAAATTTGATTATTAGATAATTAAATTTAAATTTAAATTTAAATTTAATTAATTATCTTAATTAGATGCCCCTGTAGAAAATGATGGTTCTTTACGTGCTTTAGTTTATTCACCTTGTATTGGCCTACTTGTGTGTTTAATTTTAGTTAATCATGCCTCGATTTTTAAAATTAAACAAAGTTAGCCTATTTTTGTTTGCACATCCCATTTTTAAATTCAAAAGTAAGGATTATTTTCAGAAAATAACCCTTGATTAATTTTATTTGAATGGGTTGGCAAGTGATCATGGACTTAGATTAATGTAATTAATTGAGATCTGCGAACCTCCTTTCTCTCTTTGTTAAAATTCCAATGTACTTCTATCTTCCTCCGTTATTGTCCTCGCCCTAAGGGCTGCTGGAATTTGAGTCACATGTAATTTAATTTTTTCGGCCTGCGTGCCATATAAAATTTGTAATTGATGCGGCGTCGGAGTTTGAAAGCGCGGAGCATACCCGACGAGGACGATCCAGCTGCTTCGGAAGCGGGCCGGATGTCTTTGTTACATAAGGGTTAAAGTCCATGATCACTTGCGTTTAATTTTACATTGGATGCAATTATTTTGTGCAAACTACTAGGTACGATAAATATATTGGATATATTTATATTACCACCTAGGGTGAGATCAAGATAAAATTAAATTCCCTCGCGATTAAATTTTAGATCTGGTAAGCGTGGCTCTAGGAGTCGTCGTGGCCCTCCATCATTATGGAGTGAATGAACGTCTTCATTTTATGGATTTGTTGTGATTTCCACAAGGTCCATGAGTTTGGGGGCGGGATTAAACTCCAAGGCTCGGCCTCAATGGGGTGAGGAATTGAACTCGGCTTTGTTGTGCTTTCCACATGGGTCGGGTCATGAACTCATTGTTATGTAGTAATGATGGTTAGATCTAATCAAGAATATCCTTTGTTGTGCTTTCCACAAGGGGATGATTTCTCGGGGGCCGAATATCGGATATTGCATTAGATGCAAGTGCTTGTTGACTGCCCTTGAGATGGTGTATGGCTTGTTGTGCTTTCCACAAGGTCGTACATCAGTCTCGTTGGGATTCCGACCCACTAGGTAGATCTCGCTGATCTCCCGTTCTATATACTGAGGGTTATATAGTTCGATCGAAAAATAGTGGGACTAACTAAGATAGAAAATTACATCTAAGTTAGAATTTGAACACATGCTAAGTTGTCTTTTATTTCTTATCCAGATTACAATGTCGTCGTCCAACCCCCTCCGCGACATCTTGGATGCAAATAGATTAATTGGACCAAACTACTCGGATTGGCTGCGTAACCTACGCAAAGTTCTTACCGCCGAAAAGATTGCGTACGTGTTGGACACGGTTAATTCTGAGCCGGCTCCTGATGCCGACGAGGGTGAGTTACTGGCTTATGCCAAGTGGTCCGAGGACTCCTCCCTTGCCCAATGTTACATGTTGGCCTCTATGGCTCCCGAGCTACAGAGGTAATTTGAAAAGACTGATTGTAGAAGTATACTTCTCAATCTACGCCAGCTCTTCGGGGAGCAGGGTAGGATTGAGAGGTATGACATCTCCAAAAGACTTTTTAGGACACAGATGTCTGAGGGTTCATCAGTACAGGCCCATGTACTGAAAATGATGGAGTGGATTGAAAGACTAAATGCATTGGGGTTCAAGTTGGATCTTGAACTATGCATTGATCTTATACTCCAGTCATTGCCCGATTCCTTTTCTTCCTTCATCATGAACTTTAACATGAACATGATTGAAACAACTCTCCCAGAGCTGCTCAATATGTTAAAGAGTGCTGAAGGAACCATGCAGAAAGATAAACCATCTTCGTCTGTAATGGTTGTTGGCCGGGCCAACAAGAAAAGGAAGGCCTCACAAATATCCACCACGAGTAACAAAGGGAAGGGAAAGAAAAAGGCCACGGGTAAGCAACTCGCCAATGTTGACAAAGGGAAGGGCAAGAAGAATGAAAAGGAAGACAAATGTTTTCGATGCGGGGAAACTGGGCATTGGAAAAGGAATTGCAAGGTAATTCTAAATGAAGGTATTTTTGTCATAGACCTTAATTTGTCATATATGGAATCCACATCATGGGTATTGGATACTGGATGTTCATCTCATATCTGCAATTCTGTGCAGGTGCTGGCAAATAGAAGGCGATTGGGCAAAAAGGAGATTGAACTGAGGATGGGCAATGGAGCTTTAGTTACTGCCAAAGCTGTCAGGACTGCACGCCTCAGTTTACCTTCATGAGTCATTCTGGAGTTGAATGACTGTTATTATGTTCCTAATATTATTAATCACATTATTTCAATCTCTGGTTTGTATAACATTGGATATACATTGACTTTTAATAGCATTGGGTGCTCTATAATGAATAATGGTTTGATTATAGCCAATGGTTCATTAGTCAATGGTCTTTATGTATTAGATACACGTTCTAATGTTATGCAAGTTTCCAATGCTGATGAAGTGAATTCTACATATCTATGGCATTGCAGACTTGGTCATGTAGGTGAGAAAAGAGTCTCTCACTTACACTCAAATGGGGATTTAAATTCGTTCGAATACAAGTCATTTGATACCTGTGAGTCGTGTCTCATGGGGAAAATGACCAAGGCTCCCTTTGGTGGACATGGTGAGTGGGCTATTGGCCTTCTCGAGCTCATACACTCGGATGTGTGTGGACCTATGTCCATAGAAGTAAAAGGAGGTTATCTCTATTTCATTTCTTTTATTGATGACTTCTCTAGATATGACTATGTGTATTTAATGAGACATAAGTCACAAACCTTTGAGAAGTTTAAGGAATACAAGAATGAAGTAGAGAAACAGACTGACAAAAGTATTAAGGCTCTTCGATCGTATCGAGGAGGTGAATACTTAAGCCATGAATTCACTTCTTATCTTAAAAGACTATGGAATAGTTTCTCAGTGGACTCCACCGTATATACCATAGCACAATGGTGTATCCGAAAGGAGAAATAGGACATTGTTAGACATGGTCCGATCCATGATGTCTATGTCAGGACTACCCTTGTCTCTCTGGGGCTATGCGTTAGAGACTGCTGCTTATTTATTGAATAGGATCTCAAGTAAATCAGTTCCTTCTATATCATATGAGATATGGAAGGGCAGGAAACCAAATTTTAATCACATTAAAATTTGGGGGTGTCCTGCTCATGTAAAGAAGAACGAGAGTGATAAGCTTGAGTCGAGAACCGATAAGTGTAGGTTTGTGAGATATCCAAAGGAGACGTTTGGATATTATTTCTATCACCCTTCTGAGCAAAGGGTCTTAGTGGTCAAGAGAGCTGTATTTCTGGAAAGAGAATATCTACTCCAGAAAAATAGTGGGAGCCAGATAGAATTGGACGAGGTCCAAGAACTACAACCCATAGACACAAACTCATTAGATGAGACTGTATCGGTTAATCCTATTCAAGATGAAACACTAACACTACGGAGATCTGGTAGACTACCGAGAGAACCTGAGAGATATGTTAAACATGTCTCAGAGGGGTCCTCTAAGGTATGTATCGATGAGGATGATGATCCTCAGTCGTACCAGGAGGCGATCCGTAGTGTAGACTCCGAGCAATGGCAAGATGCAATAGATTCAGAAATCCAGTCCATGTACACCAACAAAGTTTGGAACTTAGTTGATGTACCTGAAGGGAAGGTCCCTATCGGCTGCAAATAGATTTTCAAAAGAAAAATCGGTGCAGATGGACAGGTTGACACATACAAGGCTAGACTAGTGGCGAAAGGATATCGTCAAAGGCAAGACATTGACTATGACGAGACGTTTTCACCGGTAGCCATGGTTAAGTCAATCAGAATCCTCCTTGCCATTGCTGCATACCTGGATTATGAGATCTGGCAAATGGATGTGAAGACAACTTTTCTTAATGGAAACCTGTCAGAAGAGGTGTACATGGTACAGCCTGAGGGATTCACCTCCAAGCTACATCCTAATAAGGTATGCAAACTTCAAAGGTCCATTTATGGATTAAAGTAGGCATCTAGAAGCTGGAACTTAAGATTTGATGAGGCTGTCAAATCTTTCAACTTCATTCGGAATGAAGATGAACCCTGTGTTTACAAGAAGGTCAGTGGGAGCTCTGTGACCTTCTTGGTCTTTTATGTTGATGACATCTTACTCATTGGGAATGATGTAGGGATGTTGACATCAACTAAGTCTTGGTTGTCTAAGACTTTCTCCATGAAGGATTTGGGAGAAGCATCCTATGTGCTGGGCATATGGATCTATCGAGATAGATCTAAAAGGATCCTAGAATTATCCCAATCCATGTACATAGACACTATCCTCAAAAGGTTTAGGATGGAAAATTTCAAGAGAGATCTCATTCCCATGAGACATGCAATTTACCTATCCAAGGGGATGAGTCCTAAAACTTCTGAGGAGGTGGCACACATGAATAAGGTACCCTATGCTTCGGCGATAGGGTCAATCATGTATGCAATGCTATGTACACGGCCTGATGTTGCCAATGCTTTAAGCATTGTCAGTAGATATTAGGCAAATTCAGGCGAAGAGCACTGTAAGGCAGTAAAGTGTATCCTTAAGTATCTTCGAAGGGTTAAGGATCTTTTTCTGTTTTATGGAGGAGAGGACCTACACCTTAGAGCTTACACAGATTCTAATTTCTAATCAGATCCAGATGACTGCAAATCCATATCTGGATTTGTATTCATGTTGAATGGAGGGGCTATCAGTTGGAGAAGCTCCAAGCAAGATACGACTGCAGATTCGACGACGGAGGCGGAATATATTGCTGCAGCTGAAGCTGCTAAGGAAGCCGTCTGGATGAAGAAATTCATCTTGGAACTTGGCGTACTTCTCGAGATATCAGCTCCCATCCCATTATTTTGTAATAATAATGGGGCCATCGCCCAGGCGAAGGAACCGAGATCTCACCAAAGGTCAAAACATATTCTCAGGCGCTTTCACCTTATTCGGGAGATTGTTGATCGTGGAGATGTGGCGGTAGAGTGTGTACCGTCAGAAGACAACATAGCAGATCCACTGACTAAGTCTTTGACACAGACTGTTTTTGAGCGTCATCGGGATAAGATGGGCCTTAAAGTTGTGGGCAATTGGCTGTAGTTCAAGTGGGAGATTGTTAGTGTTGGTGTGCTACAGGCCAATTTCGGGTCGGGTAGGCACAATAATTGTACGATCTTGTTCATTATTAATAAAGTGATGTTTGAGCGTAAATATGTGATTGCGTTACTTTACGTTGTCCCTAGGATATGTGGTTGTAAAGTCAGCTCGAGATGGGATCTCGAACATGAGACTTACTTTACATGAACGCATACCTTAAATTATTCCTGGTTGGAGGGTAATCACTCGGGGACTTTGATTACCTATTAAACCAGTACACATGATGTGTCAGTGACCAGTCTCATGGTCATTGGTGCGGGGCACCAACACATATGTGTAGGTGTATGTCCTTGGAGGATGTGCACTGAACTGATCCGCTATTAGATCTTCAGATGGTTGATTATACCTAATGTCAACTGAAGATCCAACGGTCACAGTAGCATCGTTGGTCCTTTGATCTGAGACATTGATCGGATCTTACATGAGGACTGGAATGGTTTAATTACTTGGCTAAGTGACTTTAATCATAAGTCATGAGTTGCCGAGTCATTAACCACTCCAGGATACGTGTGAAGATCATCAATGGTCAAGAGGGGATCGCTTACTGTTGGGTATATATCAGACAGTTAATGGGTCATGACATTGACGCTCCATTAAATCCATGTCCAGGGTCGTGTGAGTTCGTTTAGAACGGACGTCATACACTTTAAGGAGGTCATAGTCAAATGGCACGATCATGGGGTTTGACAGAAACCATACCCTCGATCGTACCAGACTCATAGAAGGAGCGAGGGATTATATCGATGTGATAATTGTGGACTTACAGTTTCTAGACGGGCTGGTTTTAAACCCGACGTCCTCTACGATCACGTGGATTTGCTTGACCCAACGTGATCGAAGGTTCAGAATGAATTAAACTATTATTCGACTCTTGTAGAAGCGAATAATACGTTTAATTTACTTGTAATTGGGAATTAGAAGTTAATGGGTCTTAAACTAGAGTGACTATGGGCCTAGAGGATCACACACAATGGATTCTTGGGTGACGGATTATTATTATATAAGCGCATGTATTAATTCCTTTTAAGTCCTTTTGGAAAGGAGTGTAAATGGGGCTTAATACATATGTATAATAGAGGAAAGGTCATATATACAATTTTGGTCCTTTGGAGGTCTTTAGAAAAGGACCAAAACTCTATATATAACCAGGGTTTGCCGACCCGTCCGACCCGGCCGACCCAGTCTCTGCGCGGGACAGGTCGGGTCGGGCGGGTCGCACTGCGACCCGGTCCGCCCCGGTGCCTCTCCCACCTCCGGCGCCCCCCGCCCCCTCCTGCTGCGGCCCTCCGACGCCTCTCCCACCTCCGGCGCCCCCCCGCCCCCCTCCTGCTGCGGCCCCCCACCGCCCCCCTCCTGCTGCGGCCCCCCACCGCCCCCCTCTCCCACCTCCGGCAGCCACCACCGCCCCCCCACCTCTCCCCCCTCCCCCACCGCCCCCCAACCTCCGGCGGCCCCACCACCGAGATCGCTCCCCCCCCCGCCCCCACCGCCCCCTCCCTCTCCCACCTCCTGCGGCCCCCCACCACCCCCTCTCCCACCTCCGGCGCCCCCCCGCACCATCCTACTGCGGCCCCCCACCGCCCCCCTCTCCCACCTCCGGCGGCCACCACCGCCCACCCCACCTCTCCCACGGTCCAACCTCCCCCTCCCCCTCCTGCTACGGCCCCCCACCGCCCCCCTCTCCCACCTCCGGCGGCCACCACCGCCCCCCCACCTCTCCCACGGTCCCACCTCCCCCTCCGGCTGCGGCCCCCCACCGCCTCCTGCTGCGGCCCCCCACCGCCCCCCTCTCTCACCTCCGGCGCCCCGACCCGCCCCGACCCGCTCATACCGAGCCGGGTCCCGCCTCTCACCGCACCGGTACGTGGCGAGATGCACGGGACAGAGCGGGTCGGTCCGTCCCGTCCACGACCCACGGCCCGTGCGACCCGGCGCCCGCCTGGGTCGGGTCGGGTCGTGCGGGTCAGTGCGGGTCGGGGCGGGATGGCAAACCCTGTATATAACCACCTACGTGAGTTCATTCGAACTCTTACAAACTTCCTCTTCCAACTCTTAAGCTAAGCAAGCATTAAGACTTAAGAGGAGGATTAGCCTCCCCCCTTTTCTCCCCATTGCTCTCTCTTTCTCCAGAAGGTGTTAGAGTCGGGGAAAGTTGTGCCGGGGAGGTACCGTCGCTGCGCAAAGATCCGTGTGGATCATCTCTAGAGGTCGTACAGCTGTGCGGCTCGGTTTCTCTGCATCAGGTTTAGCGGACAGCGTCGTTCCGCTCAAGGTGAAACACGTAACCCGTAATTAGGGTCTTAGAAACACCGATTAGAGTATAGATTAAGCTTTCCATAACACCGGGATCAGGCAAATGAAATTTTTGTTATCCGCTGCGTCGTCCGAAGGTGCTGTGCGAAACTTTACATAGGAGTGTGCCACTGAGGGGCTTAGAGGGCGTACCACTGAAGGGCTGAGGGGGTGTACCGCTGATGGGCTGAGGAAGTGTGCCACTGAGGGGCTGAGAGGGGTGTGCCGGTGAAGGAGGGTGGAGGGTGTACCACTGAGGGGCTGAGGGAGTGTGCCGCTGAGGGGCTGAGAGGGGTGTGCCGGTGAAGGAGGGTGGAGGGTGCACCGGCGAAGGGCTGGACTAGGTGTGCCGGTGAAGGCCCACTCTCCCTCTAGTTCTTTTAAGGTTTTTCTTTTCTTCTTTTCTGATTTTTTTTATTAAATTTGTATGGGTTTCTTCTTTTCTTCTCTTAATCAATTTTCGTTCTTTCTCTCGTGAGAGCGGATGTTTAAGTTGCTTAGTCGTCATTCGATTCGGCTCTCTTCGAGTTAATTACGGTTCTCTCGCCTCGGTTAAAGCATTTTACCGTTGTTCTTTTCGTTCGTTTGTTACTTTCTTTTTTGCCTTTTAATATGTTATCACTTATGACAAAAATTCGACAGCATCTCCCCTTGACCCGAGCGTAAGGGAGATACAGGGAACGCGCCGACAAGGAGTGGCGGAACCCGACAACTGGAGGTGGGCGCCCGAGAGCGGCAACACCTTTATAAACTTCGGAAAACTCGGAGGGAATGACGAGTGGAAGACTACTCTAGGACTGCCCAAAGGGGGAGTGCACCGGGCCAGAAGGAGGGGCGAGTGTTCCAGGCAAGGAAGGCACGAGAGGGCGTGCCGCTGAAGGCGCACGAGAGGGCGTGCCGCTGAAGGCTTGGCCAGGGCGTGCCGGGCAAGGGTCCGAAGGACCGTTCCAGGGAAGAGCACAGAAGGGAGTGCCGATGAAGGCTGGGACGTGCCGCTGGAGGCACAATCAAGGTGTGCCGTTGAAGGCACGACTGGGTGTGCTGCTGGAGACACAATCAGGGTGTGCCGTCGAAGGCACAACTGGGTGTGCCGTTGGAGGCACAATCAGGGTGTGCTGTCGAAGGCACGACTGGGGGTGAACGAAAGCAAACAAAATGCTCGGCAAGGAATGAACCCTAACAAAGGGGAAAATAGAAAGGGGTGGAAGAGCACGATCAAACACATGCAAAATACCCAAACGGACGGGGACAACGAAAGACCCCAAGAGGGGGTTTTTTCTTATTCAAAAGAGAAAAGGGCCACAAACGGCCACATACATTGCAAAAGGAAAGAGAAAGAAGAAAAGGGAAAGAAAATATATAGTGGGGGAGGGGGAACGAATACAATGGGGAAGAGGGACGGAGCATGAGCTCCTCCCCCTCCTCCTCTTCTTCTCTTTTTTTTTCTCGGGTGGTGGTGGTCGGAGGGGCAGGCTCCTCTTCTTCTCTTCTTCTTCTTCTCTTTCTCTTCGCACGGACGACGGCGAACGGAGCAGCAGGGAGGGGGCGGAGCCCCTCCCCCTCCTTTTCTCTTCTCTCTTCGCACGGACGGCGGCGGTGGGTGGAGCGGCGAACTCCCCCCCTCTCTTCCTCTCTTCCTTTCTTCTTCTCTTCTCCTTCTTCTTCTCTTCTTCTCTTCTATTCTTTTCTTCTGCGTATGTCTCTCTGTTCCCTTCTCTCTGTCTGGCCTCTCTTCTTCGCCGAGGAAGGAGAGGGGTTTTTATACCCTACACGGCGGAAGCGTTCGAAGGCGGGAAGCGTCTGGGGGGGCATTTAATGGGAGTTGACTCCCTTGTCCTGGGTGGCAGGGGGAGTAGGAAGCATCGCCCAACCCCTGGCCGACACCTCGGACAGGCTACTACACGCCAAAGATGCGTAGGGCATGGGCGGCACGTCGTTCGGCCGTTGAAACGCCTTCACGTTGTGCCGCTGGCGTTGCTGCAAGACACTGTAAGCGTGCCGCTGAAGAAGGCAAAAGGCATGTCGCTGAAGGTTGCCCAAGCGCGCGGTTGAAGGGGGCAAGCAGCGTGCCGTTGAAGGCCCAGAGAAGTGTGTCGCTGAGGGCAAAAAGGTGTGCCGCTGAACCCCAAAATGGGCGTGCCGCTGAAGGCCAGAATAAGCGTGCCGTGGAAGGCACTTCAGAGTGTGCCGCTGAGGGGCACAAAAGAGTGTGCCGTGGAAGGCACTTCAAAGTGTGCCGCTGAAGGACAAGAGCGTGCCATGGGAGGCACTTCATAGTGTGCCACTGAAGGGCATAAAAAGTGTGCCGTGGAAGGCACTTCGTAGTGTGCCGTTGAAGGGCATAAAAAGTGTGCCGTGGAAGGCACTTCACAGTGTGCCGTTGAAGGGCACAAAGAGTGTGCCGTGGAAGGGCTAACAGGGTGCCACTGGAAGCCCGAGGATTGTGCCGCTGAAGGGCCAAAAGGCTGTGCCGCTGAAGGGCCCAGGGGTGTACCGCTGGAAGGCCAAGGGCTGTGCCGTTGAAGGCCCAAGGGGTATACCGCTGAAGGGCCAAGGACTGTGCCGCTGAAGGGCTAAAATGGGCAGTTCTGAGCCCATTGTGAGCATGAGTCGTGGCCCATTTAATTTTCTTCGAGTCCATGGATTATGGGGCTCTTGGTAGTTGATTTCTCTTTACTATCATGACTCCGGGGACTACTTCACGGTAGTGTGTGTGTATTCCGAGAGTCCGGATGGCCTTCCCTTCTTCACAGTCTCTTCAGTTGACGTTGTTGTTGATGTTGGACTAGCCGGGACATACGGGCGCGCAAATTTGCATGTCCACAAATGCCCCCCACCCACGGGTAGTGCAGGCGAAGGATGAGTCGGGCGGTGCCCGTGGGTGTACTGGTCTCTTTTTCTCTTCATCAGTGCCGACGGGGTGTCGGGAGCTGGCGTAGCATGCTTCTTTCTTCTCTTCTTCATTAGTGCCGACAGGGTGCCGGGAGTTGCCGTAGCATGTTGGTCTCTTCTTCTCTTTTGCATCAGTACCGACAGGGTGTCGGGAGCTGCCATGGTTTATTTATCTTTTCTTCTCTTTGTCAGTGACGATAGGGTGCCGGGCGCTGACATGGGATGCTAGTCCCTTTCTCTTCGTCAGTGCCGACGGGGTGTCGGGAGCTGACATGGTATGTTGGTCTCTTCTTCTCTTCGTCAGTGCCGACGGGGCGTCGGGCGCCGTCATGGTTGTTGGTCTCTTCGTCAGTGCCGACAGGGTGCCGGGAGCTGACCTGGTTTGTTGGTCTCTTTGTCAGTGCTGACAGGGTGCCGGGAGCTGACTTGGTTTGTTGGTCTCTTCTTCTCTTCGTTAGTGCCAACGGGGTGTCGGGATCTGACCTGATTTGTTGATCTCTTCTTCTCTTCGTCAGTGCCGACGGGGTGTCAGGAGCTGAACTGGTTTGTTAGTCTATTCTTCTCTTCGTCAGTGCCGACGGGGTATCAGGAGCTGACGTGGTTTGTTGATCTCTTTGTCTCTTCGTCAGTGCCGACGGGGTGTCGGGAGCTGACATGGTTTGTTGATCTCTTCTTCTCTTCGTCAGTGCCGACAGGATGCCAGGAGCTGACATGGTTTGTTGGTCTCTTTGTCTCTTCGTCAGTGTCGACATGGTGTCGGGAGCTGACAGGGTTTATTGATCTCTTCTTCTCTTCGTCAGTGCCGACAGGATGCCGGGAGCTGACATGGTTTGTTGGTCTCTTTGTCTCTTCGTCAGTGCTGACATGGTGTCGGGAGCTGACATGCTCTGTTAGTCTCTTTGTCTCTTCGTCAGTATCGACGGGATGTTGGGAGCTGACGTGGTTTATTGATCTCTTTGTCTCTTTTTCTTTCTTTTCTTCTCTATTTTCTCTTCTTCTCTTCTTTTTCTTCTCTTCTCCTTTTTGTCATCTCCTTTTTTGTTTTTTTGTTGTTGTTATTTTTTTTCTCTTCTTCCCTTCTTTTTCCCTTCTCTTTTTTTCTTTTTTTTTTGAAGAACTTCGGGTGGCTGTTGGCGTGGATGCCAATGATATAAGAGCTGTAGGTACAACGGCCAATAATTGAAAGCTATTGACATGGGGGCCAATAATTGAAAAGATGTCGACCCGAAGGCCGATGATTAAAAGCTGTCGGCTCAGGGGCCGATAATTGAAAGCTGTTGGCATGAGAGCCAATAATTGAAAAGATGTCGACCCGAAGGCCGATGATTAGAAAGCTGTCGGCTCAGGGACCGATAATTGAAAGCTGTTGGCATGATAGCCAATAATTGAAAAGCTGTTGGCATGGGAGGCAATAATTGAAAAGCTGTCGACCCGCAGGCCGATGATTAGAAGCTGTCGGCTCAAGGACCGATAATTGAAAGCTGTTGGCATGAGAGCCAATAATTGAAAAGCTGTCTACCCGAAGGCTGATGATTAGAAAGCTGTCGGCTCAGGGACTGATAATTGAAAGTTGTTGGCATGGGAGCCAATAAGTGAAAAGCTGTTGGCATGGGAGCCAATAATTGAAAAGCTGTTGGCATGGGAGCCAATAATTGAAAAGCTGTCGGCCCGAAGGCCGATGATTAGAAGCTGTCGGCTCAGGGGCCGATACTGGAAAGCTGTTGGCATGAGAGCCAATAATTGAAAAGTTGCTGGCATGGGAGCCAATAATTGAAAAGCTGCCGACCCAAAGGTCGATGATTAAAAGTTGTCGGCTCAGGGGCCGATACTGGAAAGCTGTTGGCCTGAGAGCCAATGATTGAAAAGCTGTTGGCATGGGAGCCAATAAGGGAGGTCAAAATAGCCAAGGCTGGGAGCGGGCTTAAAGAGCCGAAGTTGGGGATTAACGAGCCGCGAGGGCAAGAGGTAGGCCATAGGGCCAAGATTGGGCCCTACGAGCCAGAGCTAGGAAAGTAGGCTTCGATGGCCGAAATCGAGTTTATTGCATCCGCACATTCTTGTTATTTAATTATTATTTTATTATTATTTTTTTATGTTGTTGTTTTCTTTATCACTTTTTCCTTTCTTTTTATTCTCTCTCCTTTTTTTTTAAGCATGCAAGCATTCATTAGCAGACATAACATAAATATAAGTAAGGCAGCTCCCTCTATAGGGGATAGGATAGGGACGTCGCCCGTAATTCGTAGATGCGGTGTGGGCCGCGAGACACAATTGAGGGGTGGTGCACCCGTCAAGAGGATATCGCATGTCTTGCATGCATAGCCTAGATTCACGCATTTCATCCGAAGCAATTCTCTGTGGCGTGGCAGTGCAAATGTGTGAACAAAGAGCCCTAACCATAGGGATGCACAGGTTTTCCTAGCAACACTCGAGAATTACCCTAGCGCCTACACATAGGTTTCAGGCTCTCGATTTTGGTAGCTTCGCACAATCCCCGTCTGTTTATTTTGGTAGCAGATTTCACCGTTCGGCGCAAGTCTCCTCATGTGTCTCAATGGGGATTCCCGGCTACTAGGATTCATCCTTATTATAATTCTATTACGGATTCCACCGTTTGGTGCGAGTCTCCTCATGTGTCTCAATGGGGGTTCCCGGCTACTAGACTTCGTCCTTATTATAATTCTATTACGGATTCCACTGTTCGACGCGAGTCTCCTCATGTGTCTCAATGGGGATTCCCGGCTACTAGGATTCGTCCCTATTATAATTCGCTTCAACATTTCGCGCGAGTCTCCTCATATGTCTCAATGGGGATTCACGGCTACTCGGATTCACGTTTCTCTCTTTTTTTGCATCGTCTTTTTTTTTCTCTCTTTTTTTTGGTGGGGGTAGGCAGCTTTTTCCTCACGATTACCTTTCACACGAGTGTAGAAATTCAAGTCTCCGTAGAGTGCTAAGAAGAAATTCGGACAGTCCCTATGGTTAAAAGTTATTGAACACATTAAGTGTTAAGTGTGGGAGCATTGTCCCGGGTTTATTTTGTGAGTTGGACTTAGTAATTCAGCCATGACTCTTCCCATTGACGTGTGCACCCGCCATAACTGGGTTCCCTTCGAGCGTATGCCGTGACGCACCTGCATCCGGAAACGGGGCAGCATTTATTATTTAGCAAGGAAACATGGTCCTAGAAAATTCTAAGGAGGCGTATTATTCTATATTAAGCAACCATGCAAGCAGGGCAATCATGCATTCTCTTTTTTGTTTCATTTTTTGTTTTGC
Source organism: Amorphophallus konjac (assembly GCA_022559845.1). NCBI lineage: Eukaryota > Viridiplantae > Streptophyta > Magnoliopsida > Alismatales > Araceae > Amorphophallus > Amorphophallus konjac. The sequence goes on along the minus strand of JAHNEJ010001859.1, from coordinate 17,640 downwards.
GTCTTCTTTTGTGTGTTTTTTTTCTTTGCATAAGAAAATATTGTTGTTACGCATAAGTGTAGTGGTAGTAAAGGTATTAGGGAAGCAGACCGCGAAGGGCCGAAAGGATATTAGGGAAGCGGGCTATAGAACCCAAGGGACATTAGGGGAGTGGGCCAAAGGGCTAAAAGATGTTAGGAAGCGGGCTACGGGAGCCGAATTGGGGAAGCATGCTATAAAAGCCAAAATTGGGAAGCGGCCTACAGGAGCCGAAATTATGAGAAGCGGGCCGTGAAGGCCGAATTCTGGGAAGCAGGCTGCAAGAGCCAAAGATCTTGGGAAGCGGGCTGTAAGAGCCGAAATTGAGAGGTAGGCCGTGAAGGCCGAGTTCTGAAAAGCAGGCCGTAAAGGCCGAAGATATTAGGAATCGGGCCGCTAGAGCCGAAATTAAGAAGTAGGCCGTGAATGCCGAATTCTGGGAAGCAGGTTACAGGGGCCAAAGTTAAGAAGCAGGCCACGAGGGCCAAAGGGAAGGGTCTCTTTTGTTCTCTGGCCAGGGAAGGATCTGGACCAAAATGGGAGGTTTATTCTTTTGTTCTCTGGCCGGGGAAGGGTCCGAACCAAAGCGAGAGGTTTATTTTTTTAACTGGGAAGCTGTCGGCCAGGGTGCCAATGATGAGATAACTGTCGACTAGGGGCCGATGATGAGGCAGCTATCAGCTCAGGGGCCAATGATTAGATAGCTGTTGACCCGAAGGCCGATAAAGGGGTAGTGTGGACGCACTTTTCGTTTAACAGTTATTTTGTTCGTTCGTCGGTTTATTAAGTGCGTGGGCGTGCCAGTCACCGGAGTGACAATTTATTCGGGCTCCGAAGAGCCCATGGTGCACTCGATCTGACTTCGTCAGTCGATTGTGTGGTTCGTGTCGGGACCAAAACCCGCCGCGCCATAAAGGTCACGGCGTCATTTACATCCCCCATACGAGGGAACACCCTTGATTAATCGCAGAGATTCAGGGCCTCATGGCCAAGAAATTAATTGCATGAAAGGTCTATTACGCGGCATTGAAATCCTCACACGAGGGCGAGAAGAAAACCATTCGCGGTCATGTCGGTCATGTGTTGACCATTTAATGTTCGGACGAATGTCCGGCTCGATAAAATCACGGTTGTCGCGGGAAAACTGGAGCGTATGTATGCCAGTATATGGCAATTTATTGTTCAGAAGAACGGAAAACGTTCGGCTAAACCTCGGCTGGAGCGGTCGAAAATCGGTAAATCTGTTGGCCCGGTGCAAGAGCAAGCCGCGACCATACTGCGGTGGGCCCCCCGCGGTCGAAACAAGACTTGTATGAGCGTCATTGATATTTCCGGTGCCAAGGGGGCGACGAGGGAATATTCCTTGAATCGGCTGAAAAGCCCTATGTCCGGAGAAGCGGGCGTTCTAAACGTGTCGGTCATTCAGGAGACCGCTTAATGTTCGGACGGGTGTCCGATATTGGGAATATCGTAATCGTCGCGGAAAGACCGAGAATGTATGTGTGCCGGGACACGGCAAGTTTTATTATTTCGAGACACTGAAAACGTTCGATTGAATCTCGGCTATTATATCCGAAAACCCGTGAATCTATTGGCCCGGTGCGAGATCGAGTCGGGACCATGCCGGGGGCGCCTCCCGTGATCCAAACGGGGCTCGCGTGGGCAGCGTTAATATTTCTGGTGTCGGAGGGCAACGGGGAAAAGTCCCGGGACTAGGCTTCGGAACTGAAAACGTGTTCGAGAGGAACAGGCTGTAGACCGGAGATATGAGCCAGACGATGACCATGATCGGGACGGGCCCAAGGTCTAACTATGGCCCACGGAGGTCTTATTGATATTCCCATGGGAGGAGTCCAGGGGTGGCGAGAGCCGTCTCGTTCTATTCTGTTTCTGTCGGTCACTTGCGGACCTTTCCATGTTCGGGCAAGGGCCCGTATTGAGAGCGTGACGGGGGTGGACGCGACCCCGTACCAATGTATGCCGAGTTTACGGCAATTTCAATGAAAGAGCGGGAGCAAATCCCGATAGGAACGGGTCGGAATTGGTGAGCTATTGGCCCAGGGCAATGCCGGCTCACAACCATGTTGGGGTAGGAGCCACCGGCTATGAAAGTCGCTCAAGGGCTTTTTCATGTTCGGACATGGGTCCGTATTAAGAACTCGGCGGGAATCGACGTGAACCCGTTCAAATGTCTGCCGAACGTGCGGCAATTTCAGTAGCGGCTCGGAAGGAATCCGGCCGGAGAAACGAGTCTGGTTTAATCAGAATGTCAGCTCGAGGCGAAGTCAGGCTATGGCCATTTTGAGATGATTCCCTAGGCTCAGGCCCAACTCGTAGGGGCGGTATTGTTGTTCCTTCGGCACCGGGTCACGGGAGAGACGAGGCTGCGAAGCGGGTCTCATTATTTTATTATTATTTAAGAAGTGTTATCATTACCATTTGTTAATTTATAGATACATTTGGGTGAATTCTTTATTATCGTTTATTCATTTCTTCTTGTGATTTATTCATTTAATATTGTTATTATTAGGTTTATTATTATTACTTATTCATTTATATTATCATTCGTTTGCTTGGCGTTTTTTTTTAGTTAAGTTTGTCGTTATTATTTATCATGGGTTATCATTTATTTATCTATTTATCGTTGTTATTGTTTCTTTTAAACTTATTATCATTATTACTTATTTCTTTATCATTCTTATTTATTTATCCACCTTATTGGGTTTATTATCATTTATTATTTTATTTAACATTATTGTTTTCTATTATTTCTCTATTTTCTTTTGAGTTTGTTGCTAATATCGTTATTTAAGCTCTGTATCATTATTTGTTTATTTATTATGTTTTCTTTTAGCTTATTATCCTTATTAATATTATTATTTTTTTTGGGTGTGCCGCTGAGGATTGGTGGGGTGTACCGCTGAGGGTTGGGAGTGTACCGCTGAGGGCCAATGGGGGTGTACCGCTGAGGGCCAAAGGGGCGTACCGCTGGGGGTTGGGAGTGTACCGCTGAGGGCCAAAGGGGGTGTACCGCTGGGGGTTGGGAGTGTACCGCTGAGGGCCAAAGGGGGCGTACCGCTGGGGTCAAAAGGGTGTACCGTTGAAGGCCAATGGCGGTGTGCCGCTGAGGGCAGTAGGAGTGTACCGCTGAGGGGTCTAAGGGGTGTGCCGCTGAAAGCTGGGAAAAGTGTGCCGGCGAAAGGCTGTTGGAGGGAAGAGGTAGTGTGCCGGAGAGGAGGCTTCGAAGCGTGCCGTTGACGGCCAGGAGGAGTGTGCCGGTGAAGGAGTTGGATGAGCATGCCACTGAAAGATGATTAGAGTGCATCGTCGAAGGACCAATCAGGGCGTAGTGGTGGAGGTTCAGTTGGTCTTCAATTATTTGTTTTAAGGCTTTTCTTTTCTTCTTAATTTGATTTTTTTACGTAGTTTTATATAAACTTCTCCTTGGTTTTGTTCTGTTCGGCCTCTTTGCCATAAGTCGGAAGTTCGGTCGGCCGAGCTGTCAATCGGTCCAGCTCTTGTCGTGGTGTCGGCAGTGGCTTGATCAGTTGGAAGGTTTCATCATTAATTATTTTGCTCGTTTATTGCTTCCTTTTACGTCCTTTAATATTTTGTTATTTTCTCACAAAAATTCGGCAGCATCTCCCCTTGACCCGGGGCGTAAGGGAGATAAAGGGAACGCGCCCACATGGAGTGGCGGAACCCGACAACTGGAGGTGGGCGCCCGGAGGCAGCAACACCTTTATAAAACCTCAGAAAACATGAAGGCAAACAACGGGCTAGGGCTTGGCCAAGAGGTGTGCCGCTGGGGGCCTAGATGGTGTGCCGGCCAAGGGCCATTGGGTGTGCCGCTGAGGGTCAAAAAGGGTGTACCGCTGAGGGCCAATGGAAGTGTGCGTACCGCTGGGGGTCAAAAGGGTATACCGCTGAGGGCCAATGGAAGTGTGCCGCTGAGGGCCAATGGAGTGTGCCGCTGAGGGCCGAGAAAAGTGTACCGGGGATGTTGATTGGCTAGGCCGAAGGAAATCTTGGCAGGAGGAGGGAGAGAGGCTCAAGGGGTGTTGGGCCTAGGTGTCCAAGGAGAGATGGAAGGGCGTCTCCCCTCAGGCAAATGGGAAGATGCGGCAGCGGGGAGGTGAAGGGGCAGCAGGCCCTCTTCCCTCTCTTCCTCTCTTCCCTCTTCTTCTCTTCTCCTTCTTCCCCTCCTTTCCTTTTCCCTTCTTCTCTTTGCGTGGACGGCGGAGGATGGAACAGCAAAGGGGGGGGGGCAGCCTCCCCTCCTCCTCTTCTCCTCTTCTTCACTTCTTCTTCTTCCCTTCGCACGGACGGCGGCGGACGGAGTAGCGAGGGGGAGCCTCTCCTCCTCTTCTTCTTCTCTTCTTCTCTTCCTCTTCTTCTCTTCACGCGGACGGCGATGGACGGAGTAGCCGGGGGGGGGGGGGGGGGGGAGCCTCCCCTCCTCTTCTTCTTTTCTTCTTCACTTCTTCTTCTTCCCTTCGCACGGACGGCGGCGGACGGAGTAGCGAGGGGGAGCCTCCCCTCCTCTTCTTCTTCTCTTCTTCTCTTCCTCTTCTTCTCTTCACGCGGACGGCGATGGACGGAGTAGCCGGGGGGGGGGGGGAGCCTCCCTTCCTCTTCTTCTTTTCTTCTTCTCTTCCTCTTCTTCTCTTCACGCGGACGGCGGCGGACGGAGTAGCGAGGGGGAGCCTCCCCTCCTCTTCTTCTTCTCTTCTTCTCTTCCTCTTCTTCTCTTCACGCGGACGGCGATGGACGGAGTAGCCGGGGGGGGGGGGGGGGGAGCCTCCCCTCCTCTTCTTCTTTTCTTCTTCTCTTCCTCTTCTTCTCTTCACGCGGATGGCGATGGACGGAGTAGCGGGGGGGGAGCCTCCCCTCCTCTTCTTCTTTTCTTCTTTTCTTCTTCTTCTTCTCTTCTCCTCTTCTCTTCTCTCTGGGTGTAGGTGTATCTGTTGCCCTCTTCTGTCTCTCTGTCCCCGTTTGCAGCGACGAAGAGGGGTCTTATACCCCCGCCACGGCGAGCGTCCAAAGGCCGGAACGATTCGACGGGTATTGAATGGGGGTTGACCCCATTGTCCTGGGTGGCAGGGGGATAGGCAGCGTGGCCCTCTCCCCAGGTGACACCTCGGACGGCCCACTGCGCGCCAAGGATCCGTAAGGCATGGGCTCTGTTGAAGATGCTTCACGCTGTGCCGCGGCGGGCTGAACAAGCGTGCCGCGGGGGAGCCAAAAGGGCGTACCGCTGGGGGCCCGAATGGGCGTGCCGCTGAAAGCCCATGGGGCGTGCCGCTGAGGCCAGGGGCTGTGCCGCTGAGGGGCCAAACGGGCGTGCCGCTGAAGGCGAAAGGGCTGTGCCGCTGAACACCCAGGGGGTGTGCCGCTGAAGCCCCTCCTGGGGTGTGCCGCTGAGGCTTGACTTGGGCCCGTTTTGAGCACGCGTTATGATTCATTTGATTTTCTTCGGGGGCCGCAGATTATGAGCTTCCTGGGGGTTGGTTTCTCTTTGCTGTCGTGGCTCCGGGGACGGCTCCACGGTAGTGTGCATATGTGGGGGCGTCTGGATGACCAATCTCTCCGGGGGTTCTTCACTCGGCGCCGTTGTTGATGCTGGGCCGAGCAGGGTGTTTGGTGTGCAATTTTTTGGTGTCCACAAATGCCCCCCACCTACGGGTAGCGCAGGCGAAGGATGAGCCGGGCGGTGCCCGTGGGTGTACTTGTCTCTTTTCTCTTCGTCGATGCCGACGGGGTGTCAGAAGTCGACTTGACATGTTGGTCTCTTCTTCTCTTTGTTAGTGCTGACAGTGCGTCAGGAGCTGCCGTAGCATGTTGGTCTCTTCTTCTCTTTTTCATCATCACCGATAGGGCGTCGGGAGCCGCCATGGTCTGTTTGTCTTTTCTTCTCTTTGTCCGTGTCGGCAAGGTGCCGGGAACTGACCCGATTTGTTGGTCTCTTGGTCTCTTCGTCAGTGCCGACAGGGTGTCGGGAGCTGGCCTGGTCTGTTGTCTCTTTATCTTTTCGCCAGTGCCGACAGGGTGTCAGGAGCTGGCCTGGTCTATTGTTCTCTTGGTCTCTTCGCCAGCGCCGACAGGGTGTCGGGAGCTGGCCTGGTCTGTTGTCTCTTTGTCTCTTGGTCTCTTCGCCAGCGCCGATAGGGCGTCGGGAGCTGGCCTGATCTGTTGTTCTCTTTGTCTCTTCGCCAGCGCCGACAGGGTGTCGAGAGCTGACCTGGTCTGTTGTCTCTTTGTCTCTTCGCCAATGCCGACAGGGCGTCGGGAGCTGGCCTGGTCTGTTATTCTCTTGGTCTCTTTCTCTTTCTTTTCTTCTCTCTCTTCTCTTCTTCTCTTCTTTTCCTTCTCTTCTCCTTTTGTCATCTCTCTTTTTTTTGTTCTTTTGTTGTTGTTTTGTCTCTCTTCTTTTTTTCTTTTTTTTTTCTTCTCTTTTTTTTGAACAACTCCGGGTGGCTGCTGGCGTGGATGCCAATGATATAAGAGCTGTCGGCGCGGCGGCCGATGATTGAAAGCTGCTGGCGTAGGAGCCAACAAGTGAAAGCTGTCGACCTGAAGGTCGATGACTGAAAGCTGTCGGCTCAGGGGCCGATGATTGAAAGCTGTTGGCATGGGAGCCAATAATTGAAAGGCTGTCGACCAGAAGGTCGATGATTGAAAAGCTATTGGGATGGGAGCCAATAATTAGAAAGCTGTTGGCATGGGAGCCAATAATTGAAAAGCTGTCGACCCGGAGGTCGATGACTGAAAGCTGTCGGCTCAGGGGCCGATGATTGAAAGCTGTTGGCATGGGAGCCAATAATTGAAAAGCTGTCGACCCGAAGGTCGATGATTGAAAAGCTGTTGGCATGGGAGTCAATAATTAGAAAGCTGTTGGCATGGGAGCCAATAATTGGAAAGCTGTCGACCCGAAGGCCGATGAGGGAGGCCAAAATAGCCGTGGCTGGAAGCAGGCTGCGGGAGCCGAAGTTGGGAGATTAATGGGCCGCGAGGCCAAGAGGTAGGCTAAGGTGGCCGATATTGGGCTCTACGAGCCGGAGCTGGGAAAGTAGGCTGCAATAGCCAAAGTTGAGTTTATTGCATACGCACATTCTTGTTATTTTATTATTTTCATTATTGTTTTTTTTTATGTTGTTTGTTTGTTTTTTTTTGTTATATTTTTTTTGTTGTTGTTGTGGTTTTTTATATATATTTATCATCATTTTTTCTTTTTTCTTTTTTTTTTCATGCAAGCATTCATTAGCAGGCATAACATAAATATAAGTAAGGCAGCTCCCTCTATAGGGGATAGGATAGGGACATTGCCCGTAATTCGTAGACGCGGCGCGGGCCACAGGGCACAACTGAGGGGTGGTGCACCCGTCAAGAGGATATCACATGTCTTGCATGCATAGCCTAAATTCACACATTTCACCCGAGGCAATTCTCTGTGGCGTGGCAGTGCAAATGTGTGGACAAAGGGCCCTAACCACAGGGATATGCAGGTTTTCCTGGTGACACTCGAGGATCACTCTAGCGCCTACACATTAGTTCCAGGTTTTCGACTTTCGGTAGCTTCACACAGCCCCCATCTGTTTATTTTGTAGCGGATTTCACCGTTCGGCGCGAGTCTCCTCATGTGTCTCAATGGGGATTCCCGGCTACTCGGATTCACGTTTCTCTCTCTCTTCCCTTTTTTTTTCTCTCTTCTTTTTTTTTTCTCTTCTTTTTTTTAATAGTGGGGGTAGGTAACTTTTTCCTCACGATTACCTTTCACACGAGTGCAGGAATTCAAGTCTTCGTAGAGTGCTAAAAGAAATTCGGGCAATCCCTATAGTTGAAGGCTTTTGGACACATTAAGTGCGAAGTGTGGGAGCGTTGCCTCGGGTTTATTTTGTGAGCTGGGCTTAGCGATTCAGCCATGACTCTTCCCCTTGACGTGTGCACCTGCCATAATTGGGTTCCCTTCGAGCGTGCGCCGTGACGTGCGTGCATCCGGAATTAGGGCGATATTATTTAGCAAGGAAACACGGTCCTAGAAAATTCCAAGGAGGTGTATTATTCTATATTAAGCAACCACGCAAGCAGGGCAATCATGCATTCTCCTTTTCTTTTTGTTTCAATTTTCTTCCTTTTTTGTTTTGTTTTGTTTTTTTTTTGGTGGTGTTGTTGTCTTGTTGTTTTGTTTTTTTTGTTTTTTTGTTTGTTATTTGTTGTTGTTTTTTTTTGCGTATGTGTTTGTTTGTTTGTTTGTTTTTCTGTGTGTTTTTGTTTGTTTTTTTTTTCATAAGAAAATATTGTTGTTATGTATAAGTGTAGTGGTAGTAAAGATATTAGGGAGGCAGACCGCAAAAGGGCTGAAAGGATATTAGGGAAGCGGGCTATAGAACCTGAAGTTGATATTGGAAGTAGGCCACAATAGCCAAAAGTCGAGAAGAGCGGGTTGCGAGAGCTAAATTATGGGAAGCAGGCTGCATGAGCCAAAGTTACGGGAAGCGGGCCGTGAAGGCCGAATACTGGGAAGCAGGCCATGAAGGCCGAATTCTGGGAAGCAGGCTGCAAGAGCCAAGGATATTGGGAAGCAGGCTGTAAGAGTCGAAATTATGGGAAGCGGGCCGTGAAGGCCAAATTCTGGGAAGCAGGCCATGAAGGCCGAATTCTGGGAAGCAGGCTGCAAGAGCCGAGGGATGTTAGAAGTCGGCTGCGAAGCCAAAAGATATCGGAGAGCGTAGTGGGACGGGTGGATTAATCCTGCTAGTGGGCCCCGGCCGAAATGGCCCTGCAGAGGGGCGTTGGGTAGTGGGACGTGAGAGTCGAAGAGAAGGGTCTCTTTTGTTCTCTGGTCGGGGGAGGGTCCGGACCAAAGCGAAAGGTTTATTCTCTTGACTGGGCAGCTGTCGGCTGGGGTGCCAATGATGAGATAGCTGTCGGCTAGGAGCCAATGATGAGGCAGCTGTCGGCTCAGAGGTCAATGATGAGATAGCTATCGACCCGAAGGTCGATAATGAGGTAGCTGTCGGCTAGGCGCCGATGATTAGGTAGCTGTCGGCTAGGAGCCGATGATGAGGTAGCTGTCGGCTAGGAGCCGATGATGAGATAGCTGTCGACCCGAAGACCGATAATGAGGTAGCTGTCGGCTAGGAGCCGATGATTAGGGTTGGTTGGTTTAACGCCTCGTCGGCGGAAAGTCTAGTCGGTTCAACGCCCGGTCGGCGGAAGGTCTAGTCAGTTTAACGCCCCGCCGGCGGAAGGTCTAGTCGGGTTCTATTTGTTGGATGGCTGGAGGTCGGAGGTAGAAGTTCGCCTCGTGACCCTTCTTTCTCTTCTTCTCTTCTTCTCTTCCTCCTTTGTGTGGGGAGGCGGGTTCAAGGACCGCGTCCGCCTCGTGTCCCCTTTTTTTTTCTTCTATTCTTTTTTTGTAAAGAGGCAGGTGCAAGGACCATGTTCGCCTCGTGTCTCTTTTTTTTCCCTCTTCTTCTTTCCTTCTTCTTTCCTTTTTGTAGAGAGGCAGGTGCAAGGACCATGTTCGCCCCATGATTGTTATTTTCTTTTTTTTTCTTCCTCTTTTATTGAGGGAGGCAGGTACGAAGACCATGTTTGCCTCATATCTTTTTTTTCCTTCTCTTCTTCTTTTGTAGGGAGGCAGGTACGAAGACCATGTTTGCCTCGTGTCTCTTTTTTTCTTCTCTTTTTTTACGTGATGAGGTGGACCCGAGGACCACATCTACCTCATGTCCATTCTTTTGATTCTGCTCTTCCTTCTTTTCTTGTGTGAAGAGGCGGGCTCGAAGACCACGTCTGCCTCATGTGCCTCTTCTTTCCTTTTCTTCTCTTCTTTTGTTTGGTGAGGCGGGCTCGAGGGCCACGTCTGTCTCATGTGTCTTTTCTTCTTCTTCTTTTGTGTGATGAGGCGGGCTCAAGGGCCACGTCTGCCTCATGTCTCTTCTTTTTTCTTCTTTTGTGGAGAGGCCGGTGCAAGGACCATGTGTGCCTCATGTCTCTTTTTCTTCTCTTCTTTCTGTGTGATGAGGCAGGCTCGAGGACCACGCCTGTCTCATGCGTATCTTTTTCTTTATTCTGCTCTTCTTTTCTCACTAGTGCTTCCATGTTGGAGTGTATTTCTCTTAATGTGCCCCCAGGTTGGGGTGTAGCTTCACTTGGTATGCATCCCCCCTCGAGGGGTGTGTTTTGCCTCTTTGCTTCTGTGCCCCCAGGCGGGGTGTATATTTCTTGGCTTCTATGTCCCAAGACCAGGGTGTGTTATTATTATTTTTTCCTTTTAATGCCCCCTAGGCGGGGTGTAGCTCTCTTCAGATGCCCCCAAGTCGGGGGATGTTTCTTCTTCAGATACCCCTAAGCCAGGGTGGACTTCTCTTCATATGCCCCTGGGTCGGGGTGTGCTCTATATAGCTTCTAGGCCCTCGAAGCGAGGTATGTTTCTTCTTCATATGCCCCTGGTACATGGTGTAGCTCTCTTCAAACGTCCCCCTAGGCCGGGGTGTACTTTTCACGGCTTCTATGCCCCCAGGCGGGGTATGTTTCTTCTTCATATGCCCCTAAGCCAGGGTGGACTTCTCTTCATATGCCCCTGAGCCGGGACGTGTTCTTCATAGCTTCTAGGCCCTCGAGGCGAGGTATGCTTCTTCTTCATATGCCCCTGGAACGGGGGTGTATCTTTTGCTTCTTATGCCCCCCTGAGGTCGGGGTGTATCTCTTTACAGCTTCTGTGCCCCGGAAGCAGGGTATGTTGTTTCTTCAAATGCCGCTTGGGCGGAGTATATCTTTCTTCTTATGCTCCCAGATCGGGATGCATGTCTCTTCGTTTCTGTGCCCCGGATCAGGGTAGATGCTTCTGTTTCTTATGCGCCAGGGGCGTAGCGTATTTTTTGTGCCCCCTGAGCGGGGTGGATGCTCTGCATGTGTCCCCGGGTCGGGGTGTAGCTTTGTCTCCCATGGGGGGGGTGTTGTTTCTTCAAAAGCCCCCGGACCAGGGTGTATTCGTCTCTTTCTTATACTCCCGAGGCGGGAGGAGTTCTCTTCATGTGCCCCCGTGGCGGGATGTGCTTCTTTCTTCAAGTGTCCCCAGGCCGGGGTGAATTCTTTTCTTCTTATGCCCCCCCATGGCGGGGTATGTCTTTTTCTTCAGGTGGCCCCATATCGAGGTGTATTTCCCCTACAAATGCCCCTAAGCCGGGGTGCAGTTCTATTTCTTCTTACGTCCCCAGGTCGGGGCGGATTCACTTCTTCAAATGCCCCGAAGCCGGGGTGTAGCTTTTGCCTTGTGTGCCCCTCAGCTGGGGCGGATTCTCTTCATGTGCCCCTGGTAATGGGGTGTATTTCTCCTCTTCTTTTTTTTGCCTCCTAGGCCCCCATAGCAGGGTATATATCTTCTTCTCATCCCCCATGGCGGGGTATGTGCATGCTCTCTTCGGAAGTGGTGGCCGTGCTTGGCCTCATTGCTATAAAGCATTCCCCGCAGCGGGCAACTATTCACCAAGCTACAATTGTGGCTCGCTGGGTCTTTTAACAGCCACTCGGGGGCCGTTTTGTATCGGATGGAGGCAGCAGGAAGGAGGGACAGGCCGGGTCATTACACCACAGACTCGGAGCCTCCTAGAGTCGGGCGGGACGCCGGGTTTCTTCTTGGTCTTTTGGTTGGCGATGCTGGCCAACTTTTCTAATTTTCGTTTTGCTTTCTTTCTTCTCTCTTTTTTTTTCTCTTCTTCTTTTCTTTCTCTTTTTTTTTTGTCCCTTCTCATCTTCTCTTCTTTTTGTATGATTGACCAGGGTGGAGGTGCAGGAGAGCGCTCACCCTCTCAGGGAGGGGATGAGTGGTTCGCTCCACCACATCAACCTCACAGCGGTAATCTTTGTTCAGCACGGGTCTCGACGGACGTGGTCGCACAACCCTCTCTTGCCAATTCCTTTTCTTCTTTTTTTTATTCTCTCTCTTTTTTTTCTCTTCTTCTTTTCTTCTTTTCTTCTTTTCTTCTTTTCTTCTCTTTCTTCTTGAGGGAAACGGAGGCTTGATTTCCGCTTCCCTTCTCTGCTCTTTCTCTTCTCTTTTCTTTTTTTATAACAGCCCCCATGATTCATGGAAGTTGCATATGCTTCGAAGCAGCGTCCTCGAGGCCGCGAAGGCAGCTGCATCGAGTCTGGATTTTCTCCCCATAGGGCTGGCGAAGACAGCACCTGCAGTTCATCAAAGCAGGCAAACATCGTTTATTAGGGGGCCATGAGGCCCTGAATCCCGGCGAAGAGATGAAGGGTGGTTTGGTCCCACCGGGCGTGCCAGACTTGTGGACGCACTTTTTGTTTAATAGTTATTTTGTTCGTTCGTCGGTTTATTAAGTGCGTGGGCGTGCCAGTCACCGGAGTGACAATTTATTCGGGCTCCGAAGAGCCCATGGTGAACTCGATCTGACTTCGTCAGTCGATTGTGTGGTTCGTGTCGGGACCAAAACCCGCCGCGCCATAAAGGTCACGGCATCATTTACATCCTCCATACGAGGGAACGCCCTTGATTAATCGCCGAGATTCAGGGCCTCATGGTCAAGAAATTAATTGCATGAAAGGTCTATTACGCGGCATTGAAATCCTCACACGAGGGCGAGAAGAAAACCATTCGCGGTCATGTCGGTCATGTGTTGACTGTAGACACGCCATTCTTGACGTCTCTTGAGAAAGTCTCATATTACTATACAACGCCCCGCAACGGCTTACGCATTTTGAATCACTCGAGTGCTTCCTTTTCTTGGATCTTCTTCTGCCTTTTTCGGCAACCGGAATCGTTTCGTCACGGCATTCGGACGGCATCAACACCCGTCGGACGCATCGGAAGGTTCCGGAACCCAGAAGGTTCTGCCGGGCGGCCGCCGATTGAGGACCCTGGTCGATTTTAATGGGGGCGTCCAGGCCCCTGGACGCCCCCATATTTTTAAATTTCTTTTTATTTATTTATTTATTTTCTCAGGGCCCTAAACAAAATAAAAAATATATATATTGATGGAGGCGTCCAGGCCCCTGGACGCCTCCATAAAAAACAAATATAAAAATTCAAAATGCCAGCCCTGTCTAAAAAAACAAAAAAATAATAAAAATATATATATTTTGGAGGCGTCCAGGCCCCTGGACGCCTCCATCAACTCCCTCACGGGCGCCGGCCACCGAACGACGGTTTGTCGTGTGTGAAAAAATCCAAAATTTAGAGACGTCCAGCTGACTGGACGCACCCATTTCTGAATCACGAGGCGCCGCTCACAAAACCACGCGTTGTGCCAAACCGCGTGCGGCCGTCGTCGGTTTTCGGTGGACATGTTAGAGGCGTCCGGGACCCTGGACGTCCCCACAAAAGTATTCCAAAAAAAATATATAAAAATAGAATAAAATATTATTTCGGCCCTGATGGAGGTGTCCAGGGTCCTGGACGCCTCCACCCTCCGGAGCTCTATAAATAGAGGCCCACCCCCTCAGTTCTAAGGGAGCTAAGCAGTGATCCGATAGGCTGCCGGAGCCCAGAGGCTACGGAGTCATTTTTCTAACCCGTGGGGTCTTTTGTAGGTGGAGGTTCTGCCGGCTTCTCGGGTGCCCACGCTCGCGAGAGGAAGGTCGTCTTCATCCACCGCGCTTCTACGTCGTCCCCACGCTGCCGGAGCTCCGCCGAATTTCACCACCGGCACATCCAATAAGCCAACTCTTTCCTTTTCTTCGTAGTTCTTTTGCATTCATCATCTCGCATCCATCATCTCATTTTCCTCCTACTCGAGTCCGAGAGGGGTTTAAAAGATAACACCAACCAGGTGTGTGTCTTCCCGTTATTTCGTCATTTTTATTGCAAGGATATGAATACTACACATTCATCTTTCTAAGCCACTTGTCATTTATTTGTTGTTGTTTTGCAAGGGTACCCGAGGAAAGCCCTCTCCGTCGGCCGACCGGAAGGAGAGGAAGAAGCAACCCGCCATCTCCCGCTCTTGAGGTAGGCGCGATCACTTTCTTATTTTGGGGTCTTTCGGCCTCTGGCGATCACATCTTTTCATCGAGGCCGCGGCGAGTCACTTCCCCAATGGCCGTTTAAATTTCTGTTCTCATATTCTCTTTATATCCTGTTATATTTTGCTCATATCATCGAGGCCGCGGCGAGTCACTTCCCCAATGGCCGTTTAAATTTCCGTTCCTATATTCTTTCTATATTCTATTATATTTTGCTCATACCATCGAGGCCGCGGCGAGTCACTTCCCCAATGGCCGTTTAAATTTCTGTTCCTATATTCTTTCTATATTCTATTATATTTTGCTCATACCATCGAGGCCGCGGTGAGTCACTTCTCCAATGGCCGTTTAAATTTCCGTTCTTATATTCTCTCTATATTCTGTTATATTCTGCTCATATCATCGAGGCCGCGGCGAGTCACTTCCCCAATGGCCGTTTAAATCTCTGTTCTTATATTCTCTTTTATATTCTGCTATATTCTGCTCATATTCTCGAGGCCGCGGCGAGTCACTTCCCCAATGGCCGTTTCAATTCTTGTTATTTAATTTCTGCACCATTCCCGTCCCCCCGAGGTCGCGGCGAGTCACTTCCCGCTATGGCCGTTTGAACCCCATATCTTGCTATATTATACTTGTCCCGCTCGCCCCGCCGGAGCAATCTCCCGTGGTGGCCCCTTCTCTCTTCTCTCTCATCTCTGTGTTACAGCAAAATAACAAAACAAAACAAACAAAAAAGAAGGAGCCCGCGCGCTCTCCGCTTCCTCTTCCCCGAACCGCGTGACGTCGCTCACAGATTGGCGATCACGGTGGGACCTCTACTGCTTCCTTTCGGCTACCCTTGCAAGTTCGGCACCACCCGTGCCTCTCCACCTTGGCGCCCGCGCACGCCCCCGTTGTGCTCACGGCAGCACTATCAGTTGTGATTCGTTGTTTGTTTCTTATATGTTTGTTATTTCTGTTGTTTTCCCACTCCATATATCTGTCAGCATTCCATTGCATACATCCATTCCTCTTTTCTATCCTTTTTTTCATTTTTTGAGGATCACCCTTTCCCGGTGAAGGAAGGACTCTCCGTTTGGGAATTCCTCTCAACGGACTAGAATCTCCTACACTGGGACCTCCGTAAGTCCCCGACATCGAAGAATTTCCTCTTCGTTCACTGGGCTGGTTGTACCATTGAAGTTCCCCGGAGTTAGTCATTTCATTCGTCGTGAGACGAGAGACCCTAGCTGACACGGCGGTGAAACAAAAACAAACTAGGGTCCCCCATTTTTGTGTGAACTTCGGATCTCGCTAAAAATACAAAAAAATCATCAAAATCAAAACAAAAAAAGGGCGTAAAGGCATCCACTTGTTTGATAATCTCTGCTACCTACTTGTTAGTGTATGTTTTTGCGTTCTGGGAAAACTGTGAGCATGTCTCACGAGTCTTCTGAGGAAAACCACCCTAGCCGTGGTTTGACAGTCGACCCGCTAGTCTATGCTATGGATTCGGGTCCTTCTCATGACCCCTCGCATGAGGTGCAGGTTATTGCCGGGGACACGTCCCCGCCACAGGATATCACTTCCTTACTGGGCGTCCTCGCCAACACGGAGCTTACCTCTGAACAGCTCCGGGCCTTCCAGGCCATTCTAAAGGGGAAATCTGTTTCCCCCACGCCCCAGGAGTCAACTCCGGCTATCGCACCTCTCCACGAGTCCGTGCAGGCCATTCCATCTCCTTCATTGGCGCAAGCCATCCAGTCTCCCTCGCTTCAAGGACAAGCGAGCCAACAACCTCCCTCGTTCCAATTCCCGTCACAATCTCAAACTCCCGGTGTTCCTCACACACCGCTTCAGCCAGGGCCAACTGTCGGCGGTCCGACAGTTCCATCTCATTCCGGGTTTCCCCCTCAAGTCTCCGGGAGACAGTTTCTCCCCCAATGGCAAGTGCCACCTTCACCCCCAGAGGAGCTCGCCCAATCGCTCCTCAATAGGTTCAATCGCATGGACGAGCAGTTTCAAAATCTGAGAAGAATGGTGGACGTGAAAGCCACCCCGGAGGTTGCTTTGCCAATCCTCCCCGTCATTCATCTTCCTCCCTCCGAAATGCCCACGTACCGCAGATACAATGGTACCGGCAACCCCTTCATTCACCTCAAGGACTTCATGTATGAGTCCTCCTATTGGCAAAACGATCAGAGGTCCCTGGCATACCTCTTTCGGAGATCATTGGATGGTCCCGCGCTTGAGTGGTTCTATTCTCTGGAGTCCCGCGAGGTCGAGAATTTTGAAATAGTGCAGAGAAGGTTCTTGCAGAAATATAGGGATAGGGTCGGTCCCTCACTCTCCATTACCGACCTAGTGGCCGAAAAGATGAAACCCGACGAGGATTTTATCCGATATGCTGATAGATGGAGGTCTCTGGCGGAAAGAATAAGGGATACCCTCTCCGAGCCCGAACAAGTGAAAATGATTGTGTCTAATGCAACCTCGCAGTTCAGACACGTCCTCGCCATGAATAAACTTACTACAATGGAGGAACTCTATGAAAGGGCCCGATACATCCAAACCCAGCTAAAAGACTCCCCCATCATGAACATGTTTGAGTCACCGAAGCCCAAAGTGGTCAGAAAGACAGGCGCTGGTGTCCCGGGCGGAGCCACAGAAGGGGTTGTGACAAATGAGCAAGTGGGTGCGGTCAACAATGCCAACTATGCAGTCAACCCAAGGCCTCCACAAATGCCCCGACTACCCCTTCAACCAGGTCCTTTCCCTCTCCGTCCTCCACCCCAAAATAATCCACCCCAGGATAATATGCCTCCATTACGCCAACCCCAACAACAACAACCACAACCTCAGCAACAACAACCACCGCTTCAGTACAACCAAGTTCCACCCCCGGGGAACTATGGTCCCCAACAGCAACAAAGGAGGCCGCTCGGTCCTAAGAGAGCCTACTATCCACCATTGCTAGAAACCTTAGCAGACATTTTTAATGCCCTCATGGCATCAAACCAACTCGCCCTACCTAGAGAAAGGCCCGCGTGGCCCCCCAATGTTGATACCTCCAAATACTGCGTTTACCACAGGCAGCCGGGACACACAGTGGATTACTGCTTCCATTTTAAAGATTACATCCATGATATGAATGATGAACATCAAATAGATTGGGATGAGATGAGACGGTACGTCGCGGCTCTTAAGGCTAGGAGACCTCCTCAGAGGCCACAGCAGCAGTTACAACAGCAGCAGCAGCAACAACCACAACAACAACAGCAGCCTCAGTAGGCCCCACAACAACAGCCCGACATGGGCATAATCCAGAATCCACTACCGGAGCACCAACAGCCCAATCATCAGGTTAACCCCATCTCCTCCTTCCCGGAAGTCGGGAGAGAGCAGGTGTGGCACCAGGAAAGTACCTCCATTCTTTATACCTCCAACCCTATCGTCATGCAACCCCCTCACCTTGCCCGGGTAGCACCTCTCTCTCATCAACCCGCATCGGTATCGCCTTCACCATTTCCGCTACCATTACGCCCTCTCATCCGCACCCCGACCTCCTATCAACCGACACTTTCTACTACGCCTTCACACCCTCTCACCTTCTCCCACTCCCCCACTTTACCATCCACCTCTACCACATAT
>JAHNEJ010000368.1:0-295095 GCA_022559845.1 Amorphophallus konjac | reverse complement strand
GCAAACTACAGAGCCTTTTGTCTTAGTCTGTCAAGTTAAGAAAGTATGGTATGTTGAAGATCCAAAAGAGAGCGGTTGGTATGTTGTCCGGAAGAAAAAGCGAAGAGACTTCTTTGACGTGCAAGATGACAACAACAAAGATGAAGGAGACCTCTTAGACATTGAGCCAATGCACAATGTTGGTGGTGATAGTGATAGTGATAGTGATGGCTACGATGTACAACATCAGTGGGAAAGAGATGACATTGAAGGGATAGAAGTTCCAACTTAGAATGTATTTGTATTGTTCACTAAAAATATTATTTTTGATTTTCTTTAATTTTTTTATTTTAGTTGACATACATATATTATTTACCCATGCAATGCAAAAGTAGCATTTCCTTATCACCTAGGCCGAGAATTCAGTATTTTTTAGGTTCACCTAGTTTCTCAGAAACTGTTTCTGTCCATTCAGGGTGATATTTTGTTGATTTTTGGGAGTAATTTAGGAATGGGATATTAAATGGTGAAAATAGTGACATGGGCTTCGGAGGTAATTCATTACACTATAGGTGATTTCTCATATATTATTTACCCATGTAATCTAGTTGTTTGATTTCTTGTAGTTGTGGCATTTATTATCTCATTGTTGGCTTCATCTATAAACATTTCTTTATGGCTTTAGGCATATGTATTCTGTTCTGAGGAAAGGTTTGATACTTGTGATGTTTGATATTTATTTTGGACTAATATGGTCTTGTAATGTTTGCTGAAACATGCTAATATCTATTTTGGACTAATATCTATTAGTCTTTTTTATATTGAGCATTTATTTAATATCTATTGAGCATTTATTTTGGATGTCTTTGTTAATATCTATTATGTGATTACAATGGGATCTTATGTCCTCCGAGCTACACTGGAGATTAGGCATTAGTAACAAGGTAGTTCCCCACTGTCATCAACTACTTATTAAGTCAGATATTAATGTTATTCTTTTATCTTTTCATTCTATATGTCCCTCTTTCATTGACAGCCAGCATAGCTACTGAGTGGCAGTGACTGCCTGTGCACACAGTCATGTAAGACCATAAGTTCTTTCATTTGAAATGTTCTGGCATACCAATGTGAATTGGTTTACCTTTATAACTTAAATGTGCATGCAGGGCTAGGAAAATCAAAACGATGTTAAGGTTCAAGGAACCTATTAATGAAATTCCCAATGAAGGAATGTTGGGCCCTAGTCCGGGGTCAGGGGTGCAAACATGAAGGTTGAAAAAACTTGGTGAAGTATACACCAAGTCAAGATCTCAAGATAAGCTTGATACTGACGTGTTTCAGGCCTATGCAGAGTGAGTCTTCACACTCCTTGTCTAAATGTTAGGTGATTTCTGTTAAACTATTTACTTGTTATAACCTTTTTCAGGCGATTGTGGGAGGAGACACCGAATGAGAGAAAGTCAAATTGTACATATGTAGATTGTCTTATGGTTTAGTATCTCTTCCTAGATTGTTCATCTGAGAAGGTGATGCTTCGACTGAAGCCAAAAAAAATATTTTCAATGGCATACAATTCATTCCAATTGTACGTTGGTAAGTGATATCTTCAACTTTTGTTATATAGCTGGTAGTAAATTTGGAGTATTTTCCTAATATGATTCATATAGGGACCATTGGAATCTACTCATTTTATGCAAGTTTGACAAGAATTTGGAGACCTTGTAGGCTCGTGCATGATACTTTTGGGATTCTTTGTTAAATGCTAATCCTAAGAGAATGGAACATGATATTCGACGGTATATGCTCCCTATCTCTTTTGTATATGTTTATTATATGTTGGTGGTCTGAATAATATAATTTCTTTGCCCAGTTTTGTGTTAGACATATTTCGGCGGAGGGTAGACAGAGTCTGATGTAGAGATATATTCCATTCCTATTTTTATTCCAAAGGTTTGTGTTTATTTTATACTTTGTTGAACATAACTTTTTCATTATAATTACTAAAATAATCTTTTCTAATGCATGTACCTATTGGCAGGTCCCACAACAAAGGAATGATTCAGAATGTGGCATGTTTGTTCTATGCTACATGTATCTATTTTTGCAAGATGCTCCAACGCCCTTCAAGCTGGATGGTTAATATGTAGTACTCGTTAAAATATACAAAAAGATATTGTTCCCTAAAATCAAAATAGTAAATTATATGTATGATTAAGAATTGTATAAACTCTCGAATAATTAACAAAGGCCCAACCCAATTAATGGTTAGACTAAAAAGAGGCTATTAAACCTTAAAAGGCCTCTACCCCATTAAACCCAATAGGCTGTATGAAAACCAAAACCCAGTAATCAAAACCCTTGTACGTATAAGAGCCCAATTAATGTATAGGCTTAGTAAAAAGGCTAACAAATAAAGCTAATGCAACGATTAATGGGTTTCCACGCATAAGTGCCATTAGCTTAAGATTAGTGGGTTCCCTATTAAACCTATAGGTAGTAAAGGCCAGATAGTAGTGAACGGCTTCCCCAGTTAAATTTATACAAAGGCCAAGGACTTTATATATCCAACAAGTATGATGGGCCTTACGTTAACACCGGTTGAGGGAGTGGGACGACCTGAGCATACATGGGGGATTATGCAAACCCCACAAATGGGCTTGGGCTTCTTGCGTTATAAATCCAATAGAAGCTGCTGGAGCCGACATGCGCATTAGGAGCTTTAGGGTTCGTATTAAACAAAGAAACAAAGAAGGGATAGCGACTGGAATTAAGGTAGGACTAGGAAAATCCAAAACCAACTAGGATACTAGGATCGCACTAGGACTCTTGAGATTGTAGATCCTTATAAATAGACCCCGCGAACGACGCAGGGCCACCTGCTGCAACTAAGGAGAAGGTTTCTTGTGCGTCGACGTCCTCCTCTGCCGATCATCTACGTCCCGTGTGTGAAGAAGAAGCATATGCTTCCTCTTCCCTCTTCGACTTCCCTGCTGTCCTAGTGTTGCCGTGGCGGTTGCTGTTGTCATCACACGAAATTGAGAAGAGGGCGTGGCTCCTGTTCATTGTCGCCTTTTCCTCCTGTCTGCTACGTCCGTCTCCTTCCACACATTAAAGGTGGGTTTTCTCTTCTCTCCAGGTAAAACATTGAACATCATCCTTGCATGAGTGACGCATGTTCATCCTCCTGCCTGACATTCCCACTACGTCGTTTTGCATGTTTCCCTTAGTTAATTAAATAAGCACGTCACGTTAAAAATTTTATATCCATGTAATCACTTATCTAAAAATTGTAAAGTGCATATTATTGGAATCCCCATAATTTTCTCTAAATTTTCATGTCTTTATATGGTGTATTAACTAGTAACATTAAATAGTTAGTAATTTAATAGGTTTTATTGAGGTTCTCGATGAATCACTCAAAACATTATAGCATGTTAGTTATAAATCCTTTGCTTTGACGACCTGTTCATGGGCGCCGGAGTGGCTTTTGACTATGAAATTTTACGGAGGTGTTACTGGGGCAGTGAGCGAGGTCGTGGGGATGGTATCTCCTTTTTTTCATTCTTAAGATACACCTCCTCTCAAGTAAAATTTTTTTTGAACATCATGTTAAGTAGAATTTTTCGGGCTCTTCGTTTTGGTATATATATTGTGCGGTTCCGACGTGTATATGTCAAGAACATGGGGTTTAAAGAGGCTTGCACTATTCACCAATTAATAATACCCGTCAATGTAGTTCTTTTCAAAAATAAAATTTGACCCTTTGTGACCTATTATCTTTAACCTTTAAAACCTTATCTAGCAATATTCTTTAAATAAATATATATATGTATATTATTTATGGTAATTTTAAAGAGACGCTATATTAAATTAAATAGAGAAAATGATATGAATTGACGTCTTATAAAAGAGAGGCTATTTTTTGAGTTATTAAATTAAATAAAAATAAAAATGTGAATTGATGTCTGTTCAATGAGACATAAACTTATGTTTAATTTATTAAATAAAATATGAATTGACATCCATTCGAATGGACGCTAATTAAATAAATGGCGCTTCATACACGGACGTGAATTTTTGTTTTATTTAAAAATGTGATAAAAATCATGAATTAGCGTCTTTGCATAAGGACGAGAATTTTGAAATTGACGCCTTCTTTATTTGATGCTAATTCTATCTCTCATTATTTTTGTTAAGTCTCTCCAGATGATTTTGATGATAAGAAAACCCCGGCATTACAACCTAAGTAATAACTAGCTTAAACCACTCTCAAAGCCATCCTTAATCAAGCAAATGCCTAAATCTACCATGCTTCAAGAAATGCCCAGGATAAACTCAACCAACTCATATTGATTGGAACAAGATATGGTCATGAAATGATTCGTTCAGAGATTATGATTCATTGGCTAATTCTATTAAAAATGTAGATTTTTCAGCTAGCGGTCGACCGCCGATCAGGGGCCGGTCGACCAGTTTTCCCAGCATTGAAAGCCTAATTTCTATAAAATTCCGGTCGACCGCCCCATGTCGTCCGGTCGACCGCCAGCTTCGAGGCAACAATTGTTGACCTGTGTTCTTCAACGTGGGAAGCCCCTTTCCTTTGGTTTGTTTAATCCCAAAGCCACTAGACATGCCATGATTTGTGGATCCAGTTCCTGGCTTATCTCTTGACCATCCAAGATCTATAAAAACATCACTTTGGGGTCAAAAACCCTAATCACTCAAGCAAGCTAAGGAGGCTATCAAGGGGAGAAAGTGGAGTGCTACTGTAGCTTTGTGAACAGTGATACGTGGAAGAGTTCTTCATTCAGAGCAAGGTTCTCAAGACCATATACATGCCATTCAAGTACAGATCAAGCTGGGGAGCTGGCTTCATCCAAGATCACCTTCATCCACTAAGGGGGAGCTTGAATCTAGCTTTTATTTTCTACTTTCTCCCTCTATTCTTGTTGGGCTTTCATCTTGTGTTCTTGTAATATCAAACACCTGTGTGTGTGTGGATCTACGCAGATCCGTGTGTGTGTGTGTGTGTGTGTGTGTGTGTGTGTGATTTCTTCGTTTCCTCACATCTCTCTATGATTCGGTGCCTGTGCACCTTCGTGCGAGTTCCGAACTCCTCACGTGTGTGTGTATTTTTTTAATCTTGTAATCTCTTACAACATAGTGTCAGAATCCTCACAGATCGTGAGGGGTGGACGTAGGCTACTGTTGTTGTATTTGAACCACCTAAAAATCGCTGTCTATTGTGTGATTTATTCCTTTTCTTCTATCCCCATTCTGTGCAACACACGCGTAGATTATTTTGGTTGCATTGTTTGAGTTAGATCTAGTGTAATTTATCGTTCTCATATTAGATCTTGGGTGTATTAAAAAGTGGGTTTGGATCGGCAAGGCAAACCTTGTCAGGAAGATAACATCTTGCATGAGTAGAATCTTCGGATTCCCACCTCTGCCATCGTACCTAAGATTGGTTGAGTGCGATAGATTCTATTAGATCTGAGAGTTTTCATATAGATCTGAAATTCATTACAGTTATTATTCACACTTATTTGAATTTGGCAAGATTTTCTTAAAAATTTGTAAACACCCAATTCACCCCCCTCTTGGGTCTCATTGATCGCGGGACTTCAATTGGTTTCAGAGCTAAGGCTCTACCTTTCACAGATCTAACGATCTAGAGAAAGATCCAGATCAATGGCCAACAAGGGGATGACGCCTGAAGGTCATTCCATTAACCGTCCTCCATTCTTTGATGGTTCGAACTACTCCTACTGGAAAAATAGAATGCATATTTTCTAAGGGCTCGGGAGTACGAGGTCTAGAGGGTTGTGGATAAGGGTCCTTATAAACTCTCTGAAGATGAGGATAAATGGTCAATTGAAGAAATTTAAAAATCCACAGTTAATTTTAATGCTATGAACATCATGCAATGTGCTATACATCTAACGAGTTTTCTCGTGTATCCATGTGCAGCTCAGCTAAGGAGATGTGGGACAAGTTGCGGCTCATATATGAGGGAACCTCCGAGGTCAAGGAGACCAAGGTAAACCTTCTTGTTAGAGATTATGAGCTGTTCAAAATGAAGCCTGAAGAAACCATATCAGAAATGTTCGCAAGATTAACGGAGATCACAAATGGTCTCAAAAGCCTCGGGAAGGAGTACACAAACTCCGATCTTGTGAGGAAAGTTCTGAGATCACTTCCATTGGCGTGACACACAAAAGCCATAGTAATTGAGGATTCAAAAATTTGTCCACACTTTCTTTGGACGAGCTCATAGGGTCACTCATGACCTATGAGATAAACATGAAGAGAACAGCTGAGGAAGATACGAAGAAGAAGAAAGTAATTGGATTGAAAGCTCACCAATCTGATGATGACTTTCAAGAAGAAGAATCCAGCAAGGGAAGTAATGAAGAAGAAGACTTGGCCATGATAACTCGCCAAGTAAAGAGATTTTTGAGAAAGAAGAGTAATTTCCAAGACAACTTCAGAAAGGGGCAAAGGAAGCACATTCAAACCAAGGGCGAGCCGAGTAAGTCCAATACTATCATTTGTTACGAATGCATGAAGCCTAGGCACATGAGAGGAGTGTGCCCAGATCTGAAGAGGAAATTCAAGAAGGATAAGTTCAAGAAGTCCAAAGCCATGGTCGCCACATGGAGCGACGAAGAGGATGAACCGTCCGATGAGGAGCTGCAAGAGCTCGTGGAAAGTTTATGCCTCATGACACATGAAGATGAATCAACAGAGGTAAATTCTGACCCTGATTTCATTTCAAATGAACAATGGGAGTCGAAATATGAAAAACTGTATACGAAATATAGAAAAATCAGATCTAAAAATAAAAATCTCAAAAAAAAATTAACGAATTAACACATGAGGATACATCTGTTAAATTTGAAAAATTGGAACAGGAATGGTTTAAGTTATCGGAAGAAAAAGAAAGCATATCGCAAATAATTTTAGCAAATGAGAAAAGCCAGGAGGAATTGATGAGTAAGCTGTCTGAAATGGAGAAAGCTTTTGAAAAATTGAAAAATAAAAAAGAAGTTTTGCAATCCTCAATCCCAGAACTTGAAAATAAAAATGTGAGTTTGAATATGGAGGTGACTGACTTGCAGTTCACCCTCTCTAGGTTTGTTAAGGGAAAATAAAACCTAGACAACATGTTGGGAGTTAAGGTTAACTTTCGGAAAGAAGGATTGCGGTACACTCCCCAACACAAAAAATCCTTTAAGAATAAGATCACAACATCTTATGTTCATGAAAAAGAAAAATATTGTGCTTCATATTCGCAGTCCAAGCCAACATATGTCCAAACCAAACCACGACAATATCAAATAAAGTTCACACATGTAAATTGCTTTCACTGTGGTAGACTTGGTCATATTACTGTCAATTGCTGGTTCAAACAAAACTCACCAAGAAATCATGCATTTTAGACCAAGAAAAGATATACACATAATTAGACTAACTCCTACGGACCCAAACTAGTTTGGGTACTAAAAATAATTGGATGAGAATTTTATTTCTTGCAGATATGCCTTGAAGCCAGGGGGAGCAAATGGTACTTGGACAGCGGCAGTTCAAGGCATATGACAAGGGACAGGAAGGCATTCTCTATGCTACAAGATAAAGATGGAGGCTCAGTTGCCTTTGGTGGAAAGGACAAAAGTAAAAATAATTAGAATTGACAATATAGGTAAGAATTCTGAAACCTTGATTGAAAATGTCCTTTTAGTGAAAGGCTTAAATCACAACCTGCTGAGCATAAGCCAATTGTGTGACAAGGATTTTAAAATTTTTTTTGATGAAACCCACTGCCTTGTCATAAATAAAACCTCTAATGAAATCAGATTCATCGGCAAGAAAAATAACAATGTTTATACTATTGATCTAGATGATGTTTCTGGTGATGATGTGTGCTAGGTAGCAAACAATCATGATAATGCATGGCTATGGCATCGAAGACTAGGTCATGCTAGTTTTGGAGTAATCTCCAAGTTGTCTAAACATGGCTTGGTGAATGGTTTGCCAAAATTAAATTTGAAAGTGATAAAATCTGTGAGGCTTGCACAAAAGACAAGCAAACACGCATATCTTTTAAAAATAAGAACATTGTTTCTACCTCCCGCCCTCTAGAATTGCTGCATCTTGATCTATTGGCCCTACTAGGACATCCAGCCTAGGAGGTAAATCTTTTGGATTTGTTATTGTTGATGACTACTCCAGATTTACATGGGTATTATTTTTAGCCAATAAAAGTGATGCCTTGACGGAGTTTGAAGTGTTTTACAAGAAAATCCAAAATAATAGAGGCTACCTTATCACCACCATCCAAAGTGATCACAGTGGTGAATTTGAGAATCATGAATTCAACAGTTTCTGTGCGGAGCAGAGATACACGCACAACTTCTCATCACCAAGAACGCCCTCAACAAAATGGAGTGGTGGAGAGGAAAACAGAACCCTAATAGACATGGCACGGACCATGTTAAGTGAAAATTCTCTACTAAAATATTTTTGGGCTGAGGCGATAAGTACAGCATGTTATATCATCAACAGGGCGATGGTAAGGCCCATTTTGAAGAAAACTCCTTATGAGCTCTACAAGGATACAAATTCCAACGTCTAAATAATGCTAAGGCAAGGATGAACCAACTGAAGGGATCTCCAGCAAAAGTGAAAAGGATGGAGATCCTTCAATTGAAACATTTCAAGAGCAACAAGTGTAGCATCTCGACTTACCCAGCTCTTCTACATTCTTGAAAGATTACCTAGCAGAAACATCATAGGTAATCCTCAAGATGGGGTAAGAACTAGGACTTCACTAAGGCAAGTAGAAGAAGAG
Organism: Amorphophallus konjac; assembly: GCA_022559845.1. NCBI lineage: Eukaryota > Viridiplantae > Streptophyta > Magnoliopsida > Alismatales > Araceae > Amorphophallus > Amorphophallus konjac. The sequence continues at coordinate 286,262 of JAHNEJ010000368.1, read as the reverse complement.
GATTTCACTACAAGAAAAAGCGGCGTTTGCGACGGCCGTATTCCGTCGCAAAATCCGTCGCTAACAGATTTTGTGACGGATTTATGACGGAATTGGGACGGAATAAGGCTATCTTAAAAAATTAGTCACAAATAACTGACGATTTTATTCCGTCCTAAATTCCATCCTAAATTTCAGACGGAAATAAAATCCGTCGCAAATTTAGTCGGTAATCAAACAAATACAGACGAAAAATTTCGGTCTTAAAATCCGTCTGCATTTTGTGACAAAATAATTCCGTCTAAATATCCATCTCAAATTTTCTGACGCAAATTTATTTCCGTCGTGATATCCGTCGCAAGCTGTAGACGGATCCGTCTCACAATCCGTCTGAATTTTGCGACGGAAAACTTACGTCTAAATATCCGTCTGTACTTTCGGACTAAGTCGCCTGAAAATCCATCTTGCATTTCAGACAGATTCATTTCCGTCCTTATATCCGTCGCAAATTTCAGATGGATCCGTCTCAAAATCTGTCCGAAATATTTTTACACCTTTTTAAAAAATAAAAAATTTGTATTAGAAACATGTTTAAAAAATAACTGAAAACAAAAAATACACACGAACAAAAATAAAAAATCTGTTTAATTAAAATTACATCAAATATCACAATAAACTCAATAAACTCATCAGCGTTACATAGAAAAAATATACAACAAAATCAACAAATATCCTCCAAATCGTCTATATCTTCATCCCCCCCGCCCTGCTCATCTCCTCTGCTGCCGCTCGCAGAAGGATCCTCCTATATTAAAAAAACATACATAGATAAAAAAATTAGTATAAAGATAAAATAAATATTTTATTAGATTACATGACTTTAAATCAAACATAGTATCAAATCGATGACGATAAAGATATCCAATTGTAGACCCCCAGACCCGACTTCTTTAATTTTAAACCAAGTGCATTTACAAAATGCACTTTTGATCGTCGGGCTCAAACCGGATGTCCGATTTAGAATCCGTCAGCTCTGACAAGTCACGTCTACCTCCCAGGTTGTGTTGGAACTATCGGAATGCCGATCAGATCAGTATTTCACATTTTGGACCCCCGGACCCGACTTCTTTAATTTTAAACCAAGTGCATTTATAAAATACACTTTTGAGCGTCGAGCTCAAACCGGATGTCCGATTTGGAATCCGTCAGCTCTCACAAGTCACGTCTACCTCCCAGGTCGTGTTGGAACGATTGGAATGCCGATCGGATCAGTATTTCACATTCTGGACCCCCGAACCCGACTGCTTTAATTTTAAACCAAGTGCATTTACAAAATGTACTTTTGAGCGTCGGGCTCAAACCGGATGTCCGATTTGGAATCCGTCAGCTCTCACAAGTCACGTCTACCTCCCAGGTCGTGTTGGAACGATCAGAACGTCGATCGGATCAGTATTTCATATTCTGGACCCCCGAACCCCTACTTTTTTGAATTATTCTAAACTAAATTAGTTTTGAAAACTAACTTAGTTTTGAATTGAGTTATTTTAGGGTCGGGCTCATACCGGATGTCCGATTTGGAATCCGTCAGCTCTCACAAGTCACGTCTACCTCCCAGCTCATGTTGGAATGATCGAAATGCCAATCAGATCAGTATTTCACATTCTGGACCCCCGAACCCGACTGCTTTAATTTTAAACCAAGTGCATTTACAAAATACACTTTTGAGCGTCGGGCTCAAACCAGATGTCTAATTTGGAATCCGTCAGCTCTCACAAGTCACGTCTACCTCCCAGGTCGTGTTGGAACGATCGGAATGCCGATCAGATCAGTATTTCACATTTTGGACCCCCGGACCCGACTTCTTTAATTTTAAACCAAGTGCATTTACAAAATGCACTTTTGAGCGTCGGGCTCAAACCGGATGTCCGATTTGGAATCCGTCAGCTCTCATAAGTCACGTCTACCTCCCAGGTCGTGTTGAAATGATCGGAATGCCGATCGGATCAGTATTTCACATTCTGGACCCCCGAACCCGACGGCTTTAATTTTAAACGAAGTGCATTTACAAAAATGTACTTTTGAGCGTTGGGCTCAAACCGGATGTCCGATTTGGAATCCGTCAGCTCTGACAAGTCACGTCTACCTCCCAGGTCGAACTCGCACACGATGATATCACCGCGCCAGAGTCCATGCTCTCCCCAAAGCCATATATCCGGCCCTTCTTCGGTACACCAGCTGCGGCCACCCATTTTGCCGGATCCAACTCCGGCTGCTGCCCCTCTCCCTCCCCGTACTTCTCTGTCACACCTCTGCTATATGTTTCCTACAAATAAAATAAAATAATTAGTCAATTTCATATGAATCAATCCGATTTAAATGAACGGTAGAAGTTGCACATGTAGATAAACTTATTGTTACTGAACGAGCTCTCGCACTCACAAATTGACCTGTCACCTTCTTTTTATGTGTTCTGTCGAACACCTCGAGGAACGTCGGAGCTCGATTAAGCTCCACAGCATGTTATATAATTCATAGTAAAAAATTGTCATATATATTAATAAAATGTAAGAAGATAAATTGAAATATTACTTACCATTTTATTTTTATGAGTCGCGAAAGAGACGGAACCATATGAATGCAAATTTGCCTCAGGTTGTGACGCCCTATTTGATTTGACTTTTTGGGACTTTTCTATCCACTTGGGGTCGGTAAATTTGTCACATAGTATGTCCCAATCCTCCTTCCTCATCCATAGAGGACGGTGCTCCTTCCACAGCTGTCGGTCTTCACTCCCACCAGCATTTTTTTTAGCCTTCCTCTGAGCCGCATATACTCTCTTTTGATAATTTGTCTTCACAGTAGACTCCCAGGCAGAATGACATCGTGCTGCATCATGTCCACCCGTGAATCTATAAGTCCGCTGTAAATAAATTATGCTTCATAATTAATATACTGTTGTGAATTGAGTTTGGAAAAGACTTGAATTAAATGACATAGTTACTTACTAAGAACATGTCGAACAATGAATCGCGGACGCCCATCGAAAATTCTTTGAAAGACAAATGTGGCCCGGGCACATGTGCCATTACTAGGCTAATAGCATGATGGACAGCATTGGAAGGTTCTAATTTTTTCCTGCAATTGTAAATGTCAAAGTATTCATATTAGAAACTTACCGCTAATAATTAATGAATGTAAAATAGCCTTATAAATATACCCGGAGATCCAGCAGGGGCGGCGTCCATCATGGACAGTGCCTCCCTCGTGATGACTACTGGCATCGTCAACTGGCTGCTGAGTGGTGGGGGGGGCATGTAGAAGTCAGAGGTGGTGGGAGGGCTGTAAGTATTAATTTTCATAAGTAAATGCAACATGCTACTGAAAATTAAAATAGATATACATGTAGTGGGAGGTGGTGGGGGTGGCGTCTGTACAGGTGGTGGGAGGGCACTAGGACCTGTAAGAATTAATTCACATTAGATAAATGAATATTTTTCTAGAAATTCAAAGAAATACATAGGTGGGAAAGCATTAATTTTCATAAGTAAATGCAACATGTTACTGAAAATTAAAATAGATATACCTGTAGCGGGAGGTGGTGGGGGTGGCGTCTGTACAGGTGGTGGGAGGGCATTAGGACCTGTAAGAATTAATTCACATTAGATAAATGAATATTTTGTTAGAAATTGAAAGAAATACATAGGTGGGAAAGCATTAATTTTCATAAGTAAATGTAACATGTTACTGAAAATTAAAATAGATATACCTGTAGCGACAGGTGGTGGGAGGGCACTAGGACCTGTAAGAATTAATTCACATTAGATAAATGAATATTTTACTGGAAATTCAAAGAAATATATAAGTGGGAAAGCATTAATTTTCATAAGTAAATGCAACATGTTACTGAAAATTAAAATAGATATACCTGTAGCGGGAGGTGGTGGGGGTGGCGTCTGTACAGGTGGTGAGAGGGCACTAGGACCTGTAAGAATTAATTCACATTAGATAAATGAATATTTTGCTAGAAATTCAAAGAAATACATAGGTGGGAAAGCATTAATTTTCATAAGTAAATGCAACATGTTACTGAAAATTAAAATAGATATACCTGTAGCGACAGGTGGTGGGAGGGCACTAGGACCTGTAAGAATTAATTCACATTAGATAAATGAATATTTTGCTAGAAATTCAAAGAAATATATAAGTGGGAAAGCATTAATTTTCATAAGTAAATGCAACATGTTACTGAAAATTAAAATAGATATACATGTAGCGGGAGATGGTGGGGGTGGCGTCTGTACAGGTGGTGGGAGGGCACTAGGACCTATAAGTAGTGGTGGTGATGTCTGTACAAGTGGTGGTGAGCCAACACTTGGACCTATAAAAAAATTCTTTTAAGTTAGTAAATAATTAAAATATTTATATAGCTAACTTATTGATCAAATATACATGTGTCTGAAGAAGATGCTAACGGGGAGGGAGTAGCGCCCCTCTCACTGCCTTGTCTCCTCCCACTCCTAGTACGACCTCCTCGCACCATTTCCTTATTAATAACAAAACAATTAATACATATTAATCCACAATTATATAAGGCTAGACAAATGTTATTTAAAATTATGCTTAAAAAGTAAGAACATCTTACTAAATTATCAAAACATGCATCCCTCATGTTGATATATCTAGCTCATCATCATCATCTTCGTCATCCATCGTAGTCTCATCAGATTTGAACTCTTCCTCTTCATCTGACTCCTCCTCCCCTCTAACATGAACATTTAACTCCGTCGGATCGATTTCATCCACTTCATCTTCCTTATGTAATGACAGTGGCTCATCAGATTCATCCAGATTAACATGTGTGGAATCGATAAGGCCAACTTCATCTGATTGAAAATATTCGGCGCTGCCAAGCTCTGAGACATTTTCACTCATATTTAACTCATAAGTGGGAAAATATTTTGCTTTAACCCTATAAACTGCCCACCAATCTTTATTTATCGACGATGGATACCTTGAATAATACACTTGGTGGGCTTGTGCGGCTAAAATGAACGGTTCATAGGTATTAAGTTTATACCTATGTTTGACATCGACAATCCCAGTAGACGTGTCATGTCGAACTGAATTAGGATCAAACCAATGACATTTTAATAGGTATACATGATTGTCCCGTCCCAAATACTGAAGTTCTGACTTCCTCGAGAACACCATAGTAGTCTAATTCCACTTCATTGTATACACTTCCCTTAACAGATACGCCGCTGTTCATCGTAGACTTACTTCGTCCATAATCCCTCGTATGAATCTGTATCCATTCACAATATATCCTGGGTAGGCACGTGTAACGTTCGAGGGGCCATAACTTATCTCTTGTACTCTCTGATCACTAATGAGACCTTGTTCAACATATATGTAAAGTAGAGTAGTTAAATATTTTTGAACAATTACGTCAATATTAGTAAATGCAAACATATATATTGAACGATCGACACAAACTTGATATCTCAATCATTTGGAAAAAAACTTCTCGCGTCCTTTTTCAATCTCTACGTCCTGGATATTTGGACATTTTTGTGCTAATTCTGAATCAAATTGTCTGCAATATAAATGCACTACTACTTTATTGGCCCATCTAGGCAATCAAATTGTCTGCAATATAAATTCTGACCATTTGTAGTTGGATGAGGACTATTATTTAGATTATCACTTTTTAACCTGTTGGCCCATCTAGGCAAAGGGGACAATTCAACCCCCCTTCTTGTCCGCCATCTAGTCTGGGCCAACAATTGGTATATGAATGATTGATTGAGCATCTTATTTTTATGCATGCATGAAGAGTCATATGGGTTCTGGTATATAGAGTGCATTGTTAGTTCTCCTGCATATTGCATCGGTGCAATATCTATCATATGCATACACTGCATCGGTGCATTCATCAGTTGCTTCAATACAAAGTCGATGCGTGTTCATTATGCATACAAAGTCAGTGCATAGTTCTTAGCAAGTCTATACATTCATGGTTGCCTTAATGACTTAGCAAGTCTATACATTCATGGTTTCTTTGATGACTTAGCAAGTCTATACATTCATGAGCATAGTCAGTGCATTCGTTTGTTTCACGTATACACTAAGTCTGCACATGGTTGTCTTGATGACTAAGCAAGTCTATACATTCATGAGCATAGTCAGTGCATTCGTTTGTTTCACGTATACACTAAGTCTGCACACGGTTGCCTTGATTACTTAGCAAGTCTATACATTCATGGTTGCCTTGATGACTTAGCAAGTCTATACATTCATGAGCATAGTCAGTGCATTCGTTTGTTTCACGTATACACTAAGTCTGCACATGGTTGCCTTGATGACTTAGCAAGTCTATACATTCGTGAGCATAGTCAGTGCATTCGTTTGTTTCACGTATACACTAAGTCTGCACACGGTTGCCTTGATGACTTAGCAAGTCTATACATTCATGGTTGCCTTGATGACTTAGCAAGTCTATACATTTATGCGCATAGTCAGTGCATTCGTTTGTTTCACGTATACACTAAGTCTGCACACGGTTGCCTTGATGACTTAACAAGTCTATACATTCATGAACATAGTCAGTGCATCCTTTTTGCATCGTAGTGCTTCACGCATACACATAGTCAGTGCATCTTTTTGCATCATTGTGCTTCACGCATACACATAGTCAGTGCATCGCTTTGCCTCGCGCATACACATATAGATAAAGCTCATGCTTAATCATGTTCATCTGTGATGTATGAACTCCCTTGATCTACTTTGATACATGTATTTGATTCAGCCGTAAATGATTCTGTTGCACTCAATTCAGAATTGGACTGGTTCGGTCTGATTGTTATGTGTGGGTTGTAATAGTTCAAGTTGCTTTGGATTGACTTAGCAACTCATGGCTGGTTTGATTTAATCATGAGTGATGTAAGCTTATGGAGAAAATGGATTGAAAAGCTTTGCATCACTAAATCCCTACTTGTATTTCAGCATTCTCAACTGCAGGTTGAAAGACCTATGAGAAGAGATAATTCTGATGCTCATTTCCTAATATGGATTGACGTCTAGACCTAATATAGGATCAAAGAATCTCAAAAATTTTTCATTTTTGCTTCTGAGTATTCTAGCCAGAGCTATCCAAATATTGACGTCTAGACCTAATCTAATATGCTCTACCATTCCTAACAAGTCCCAAATGTCTGGTTTCTTATTACTTGGTCTCCCATTTTTGTGGTGTACGCATGAAATATGTTCCTAGGGTAAATAATTGTGCATCCACATGCATAGGGCAAACCCAATGCCGTAAGGCTCCCATCATTGTAGGGTCTATGGAGCGTTAGTTCGTTGGTATGCAGAATACCATTCCTTCCTAGAAAAAATGTTGATAGCCTATTCGCTACAGAGAGTAGTTGTGGATTGATATGGAAGGGGAGGGATATTGGCAGCCTATTCGCTACCACAACGTTCCGGCTCTTTGTTCTTTCTGCCACAAACTAGGCCACACAGAGATAGAATGCAAAAAGAAACATAATTCTCATATCCCAAGCAAGAAGACTATTCCAGCTCAGGGTGATTCAAAAACAACTGGTGGGAAGCAACATATAGAATTCAGGCAGCACCCTATGTCTACTTTAGTTATTGAAGAAAATGCCAATAGATTCACTGCCCTGTTACAGGATACAAAAGAAATGATAAATCCGAACTAGCCAAATGAGCCTGACAAGGAAATGGATGAAGTTATAGAGACAGAGATGCAGGTTGAACAAATAGAGAATAGTTTGAATATTAGTTCTGATACACATCCAAGACAGACAGATTCACATAATGAAAGCGCCCCTCTACAATTTCAACTGGTCCTATCTAGTGATCTGACTACAAATCTTTTGAAGGATCCTGCTAATTCCTCAATCTCTCAGAGACCAACAAGAATGGCTACTGATTCTGGCACAGAGCTCCTTTCTATCCAAAACAGATCACTATCTGTTCCTAGCTCATCTAACCATGAGGGCCAAGCTACAACTATTGCTGTTGATAACACTATGTTAATGCAACCAGCTAAACAAAGTTTCAATAATTCAGATTCTCAGGAGGATTTGCAAGTTCATCGAAAGGAAATTGATTTTCAAGCAAAGATAAATAATGTGAGTGCTATTCATGTCGACCGGCCGGGAGTTATAACCAGGGGAATGAAGAGGACTGGATCTGAAGGTAAGATCCAATCAAAATCTCAGCTCTAATGACTTTTGTCATACGGAATATTAGGGGCATTGGCATCGATCTATCATTGGGTCGTGCTAAGCTATTGATTAAAGAACACAAAGTAGATTGCATTGTTATTCTAGAGCCTAAAATCAATGTCAGTAACCTGGAAAAGGCATGTAAGAAGTTAGGTATGGAAAAATTCCTTGCTAATCATGATGTGCATGCTCATATTTGGATTATGTGGAAAGGCCAGATGGATTTCGCTGTTATTTTTAAGAATGAGCAGCAAATCTCTGTAAAGCAATCCAATCAAAATTTGCTTGAATTCTATGCTTCCTTTGTTTATGCTAAGTGTACACCAGTTGAAAGAATGTCTCTGTGGGCATCTCTTATTCATGTCAACTCTTTACTGAATGGTCCGTGGATTGTGGCTGGAGATTTTAACAGCATTATTAAATTTGATGAGAAACTAGGGGGGAACATGCCTTGCTTAAGATCAATAACAGATTTTAAGGATTGTATTAATGACTGCGGTCTTACAGATGTTGGTTATATGGGTTCCAAATACACATGGTACAATCAACAAATAGGTGGCAATGGTATATCGGCTAGATTAGATAGGGTTTTCATCAATACCACTTGGCTAAACTCTTTTCCAATTACTGTGGAGCATCTGTCTAGAGAGGCTTCGGACCATGCTCCTCTTCTAGTGAAATTGGTCTCACACATAAATTTAAAGAGCAGATTTTGTTTCCAGCAAATGTGGACAAAGCATGAGCTCTTCTTACAGGCTGTTGAACAATGCTGGAAAACCAGTCCATTAGCCTCGTCTGCTATTACCACTTTGTGTCTTAAACTCAAGTCATTGAGGTATATGCTCCGGGATTGGAACAAGCAGGTTTTTGGTAATGTACATAAAAACTTGTTGGAAGCTGAAGACTTAGTGCTGCAGGCTGAGGACATCTATGATCAGCAACCTTCTCAAAGCAATTTTTCGTCTCTTGAAAATGCCAAAAATATTCTTACAGAGAGAATTCTTCAGCAAGAAGTTTTCTGGAGACAAAAATCAAGAATCTGTTGGCTGGCAGAAGGAGACAGGAACACAAAATTCTTCCATATGACTGCTATGGCCAATAGGAGGAGTAACTGCATACCTCACCTCAGGACCTCCAATGGTGATCTTACCTCTGACAGTCAGAAAATGAAGGACATTGTTGTTAGTCATTTTCAAGCTGCTTTCACCTCCCAGCCTCACTACATTGACAGTGATAGCATTAACTGCATTCCTCACATGGTAACCCAGGATGATAATACCTTCTTGAATGCTATTCCTAATGAAATGGAAATCAAGGATGTTATTTTCTCTATGTCCCCAGACAGTGCCCCGGGCCCTGATGGGTTTACTGGGAGTTTCTTTCACAAGGCTTGGCCAATCATTGCTGATACTGTTATCAAGGCAATTCAAGAATTCTTTACTGAAAGGAAATCTCTTCCAAGGTGCTTCACTACTACCATTATTGCTCTTATTCCAAAAAACAAGAATGCAACTGATATCTCAGAATACAGGCCTATTAGTCTATGCAATTTTTCATACAAGATCATTTCCAAAATTTTGAGCAACAGGTTATGCAGATTTCTTCCATCTCTCATTTCAACGGAACAAACAACTTTTGTCAAAGGAAGGCACATTATTAAAAACATTGCATTAGCTCAGGAAATGGTTCAGGAATTAGGCAGAAAAACTAGAGGCAGGAATGTCATCCTAAAGCTGGATATGGCAAAGGCCTATGACCGAATTGAATGGGATTTTCTATTCGCATTCTTGAAGAGATTTGGTTTTAATAACCACTTCATCAGTCTCATTGAAAATATGGTTACTAACTGCTGGTTTTCTATCTCACTGAATGGTGAATCTGCTGGATTTTTTAAATCATCCAGAGGCATCCGACAAGGTGATCCTATTGCCCCCTACCTCTTTATTCTTGCCCAAGAGATATTGAGCAGATTACTCAAGGACAGTTTTATGAAAGGAAGAGTGGGTTGGTTCTCTGGTCCCAGGAGATGCCCACTTATTTCCCATCTTCTGTTTGCAGATGACACATTAATCTTTGCAAAGGCTAATGCAGACTCTATCCGCAACCTCATGAATACTTTAAAATCTTATGAGCAAGCTTCTGGCCAGCTGATCAATGTGAGTAAGAGTGGCTATTTTATTCATCCTAATAGCAACCCAGCACTCCAAAGAAGACTTGAGGCTATTACAGGTTTCTCGAGACAAGCATTTCCACACAAATATCTGGGTTACCCGCTGGTCATGGGCAGAGTCAAAAAAGTATATTTTGCTGGTATTATCTCCACAATCCAGAAGTGTATAGAGGGCTGGCAAGCTAAACTACTTTCACAGGGCGCACGTCTGATTTTAATCAAACATGTTCTTACATCCATTCCTATCTATATTTTAGCCTCCACTCCACTTCATGCTGGCATTCACCAGTTATTAGATAGGTCCTTTGCAATTTTTTCTGGGGATCCTCCAAGCATGGAAATAGGAGACACTGGAGATCTTGGAAAAATGTCTGCAAACCGATTTCTCATGGTGGACTTGGGATTATGTCTTTAAGACACATGGACCTCGCCTTGCGGGTAAAAATGCTCTGGCATGGACTGTACTCTAATTCACTCTGGGCTGAGTTTTTCAGGGCCAAATACATACAAGATAGACACCTCACTGAGGTTAGCTTCATCTGTGTCATCTCCCTTTTGTTGTGTAGTTGAAGACGACATGGCAGCAGCAGATTATTGCTTTGTAAATGGGGAAGGCAATAAGGATGGGATTAAAAAAAATGGCAGGGCCTAGAATTGCTCTGATACCATGATAAATCTGGAGTGAGGCAAATTGCCGGTGTGGTCCAACACCTCCACCTAATCTCATATATTTATATAGCAGAGTTTGTACAATCACCAATCCTGATCACATCCCGATATTGTAGGGACTGTGATAAATGTGTACAACAAAGATAAATATGTACAACAAATTCATAAGTCTATTTTCTGAGTAAAATGGAAACTGCATTCTCAGCATTCCAATACACTCCCCCTCCACCGCACCCCCTCTTCCTCCTGCGACCCCCCCTCCACCACACCCCCTCCCCCTCCTGCAACCCCTCCCCCTCCTGCACACCCCCTCCACCGCACCGCTTCTGCGACCCCCTCCCCCTCCTACGACCCCCCCTCCATCGCACCCCCTCCCCCTCCATCACACCCCCTCCCCCTCCACTGCACCCCCTCCCCCTCCTGTGACCCCCCTCCCCCTCCACCGCACCCCCTTCCCTGCTGTGACCCCCTCCCCCTCCTGCTGGCCCCTCCACCTCCCAGAACAACCTCCCCCGCCACCGGACCCCCCCCACCAGAACCCCTCCCAGATGCCCCTCTCACCGAGCTCCCCATCCCCCCTCCCACCGAGCTCCCCCCCCCTCTTGCTGGCCCCTCCCCCTCCCAGACCAACCTCCCCCGCCACTGGAACCCCCCACTGGAACCCCTCCTAGATGCCCCTCCCACCGAGCTCCCCCACCCACCGAGCTCTCCCTCCCCCCCTCCCACCGATCGATCTCCCCCTCCCCCCTTCGACCGAGCTCACCCCCTTCCTGCCAGTCCCACCGAGCTCCCAGACCAACCTCCCCCGCCGCCCCACCCCCGCCACCGGAACCCCCCCCACCAGAACTCCTCCAGGATGATCCCCAACCTCAAAAAAGAAAAAAAACACCATGGTGAATGCGGCGACGGCGAGAGGGAGAGGGAGGGGGCTTACCGGCAACGGCGAGCTCCGGCGCGGACGGCGAGGATGGTGGGGTACCGGCGACGGCGAGCTCCGGCGTGGACGACGAGGACCCGCGATGGTGACGGCGAGGGCAATCTCCGGCGAGGACGGTGACGGAGAGCTCCGGCGAGGGAGATCGGGGGGTAATGGGGGGAGGAAAAAGAGTGCGAGAGGAAGATGGGGGGATCGGGGGGGAATGGGGGGAGGTCGTGTCGCGGGGGAAGTGAAATTTAGCGACGGAACTTCGGACGGAAATATTTTTGTCTAAATATCCATCTAAAATTTTAGACGTATTTTCAGACAGATAATACTCTGTCCCAAATACAGCGGTGTTTTTTGAGGAAGCTATCTGTCTGAATTTTTAGACGGATTTACGACGAAAATTATTCCGTTGCAAATATCCGTCGCTAATATCACTTTTTCTTGTAGTGTTTGATAGCCTTAATTTCACAAGAAGAGCCTAAGAATATTCATGAAGCTCTTCAAAATGAATCCCGGATTCAGGCTATGCATGAAGAGCTACACTAGTTCGAAAGGAACAAAGTGTGGAATCTCGTGCCGCGTCCTAAGAATCATCCCATAATTGGAACCCGTTGGGTTTTCAGAAACAAGTTAAATGATACGGGATTGGTTGTTAGGATCAAGGCCCGGCTTGTAGCCAAAGGGTATAGCCAGGAGATGGATATTGATTTTGATGAGTCCTTTGCACCGGTTGCTAGACTAGAAGCAGTCTAGATTTTACTGTCCTATGCGTGCTCTTTGAACTTCAAACTATTTCAAATGGATATTAAATCTGCATTTCTTAACGGTTACATCAAGGAGGGTATTTTTGTAGAGCAACCTCTAGGTTTTGAAGATTCAAAGCATCCAAAGCATGTGTACAAGTTACAGAAAGCCTTGTACGGGTTAAAATAAGCACCAAGGGCATGGTATGAAAGGCTCACTTCATTCCTCATGGAAAATGGTTTCAAATGAGGTAAGGTTGACTAAACACTCTTCACGAGAAAATCAGGTAAATATATATTAGTAGTTCAAGTATATGTGGATGACATTATTTTTGGAGCCACTAACAGTGTCTTATGTGAAGAATTTATAGAAATCATGCAAGGAGAATTTGAGATGAGTTTAATGGGTGAACTGAACTTCTTTCTTGGATTGCAGGTGAAGCAAACACCCGAGGGCATTTTCATCAATCAAGCTAAGTACACACTAGAGCTATTAAAGAAATTTGGGATGGGTGAAGCGAAACCTTTGTCAACTCCAATGGCCACAACCTCAAAGTTAGACAAGGATGAAAATGGTAAAACAGTAGATCCTACACTGTTTCGAGATGTGATCGGATCACTACTGTATCTCACAGCATGCTGCTCCGACATTCAATTCAGTGTATGTCTATGTGCTCACTTTCAATCATGCCCTAAAGAATCTCATCTAATGACTGTTAAACGCATTTTTCGATACTTAATTGGCACCATAGACTTTGGCTTGTGGTTTACCATCTGTAGTTCATTTGATTTGATTGCATACACCGATGCGGATTATGCCGGATGTATTATAGATCACCAAAGTACTAGTGGGTACTGTCAGTTTCTTGGTGGGTGCCTAGTCTCATGGGCCTCCAAGAAACAACATTCAGTAGCTCTCTCAACGGCCGAGGCTGAATATGTAGCCGCCGGAAGTTGCGTAGCCCAAGTACTTTGGATCAAAAATCAATTGCTTGATTTGGATATTGAAATGAAATGTGTGCCAATCTTGTGTGATAATACTAGTGCAATCAGCTTGTCAAAAAATCTTGTTCAACATTCTAGGACAAAGCACATTGACATTCGACATCATTTCCTGAGAGATTATGTAGGAAAAGGGGTCTTTGAATTGAATTTTATTGACACACACAATCAACTAGCTGATATTTTCACAAAACCCCTAAACCAGGATCAATTTAGTAAGATAAGAAGAGAACTTGGGATGTGCAAGGGTGAGAGCATACATACATAGGTCTGCACTTAGGATAAGAATTACACTTGTGGAAACTCATATGCATCAAGGGTAGATTAACATGCATATTGTATATATTTACTTTTAATACCTTGTGTGTTCATATACACTCCTGCATGCTTGAATGTATTTATACATATAGCCCTCCCTGAAAAGCATTTCTAAGGCCATATATTCCTTGGTTAAATAAATGTGGACCCAGTGATGCCGGACCTAAGGCAACTTCTGAGGGGGAGTTAGAGAACTTTCCTCAAATCTCCATCTCTTCTCTTCCTCTCCACTTCATGATGTTGGTTCCAATCAGAAGGTCGGATGATGGTCCCCCCTATATATAAAAAAAAGGAAGAGAAAAGAAAATGAAACAAAAAATATAAAAATGGGGATTTTTGGGGCTAGCGGTAGACCGTTGCTCCCGCACCGGTCGACCGGTGGCGGTGAACCAGCCCGGCCAAACCTCAACCGAACCATATTATAAGGGGTCCTAACTCCCCATTCTCTCATTCTATCACCTCCACTTTTCCTCCAACACCTTTGCCTAACCCTAGAACCACATATCTCCACCTCCCAAGCCCCTAAACCTCATCATTCCTCCACCCGCACAAGATCTGACGTGTTCGTCACGGTTTCGGGATGAACTCCTTTCGGCCGTTCGTGCATTCATGGAGCTACTTCCTAGGTTCCAGGTTGTGGAGAAGGCTATTGCAAGCCCTTGGAGTGTCTTTTGGTCTATCTTCATCCCTCAGGACGAGAGTCATCTTTTCAAGGGTTTCCACCAGGTTTTCTAGTTCGGGATGCCGCCTAGACGAAGCTCTCGGCGTCCTGCCCAAGGAGAAGCAAGTGGTTAGAGACGAGAGGCCCAGGCTCCTCCACCACAGCGGGCACCTTCACCTCGTCGCGCACCTCGGTTGCCTCCATGGCCCATTATCGACCCTCGGCTGGTCGACTTCAATGAGGTGAACGAGATTTTGCTCGATTTATATGCTGTCTTTGAGTTCAACCCGGTTGGATTGATTTTGTCACTAGATATACCCGATATTACCCCAATCTAGTGCAACAGTTCTATGGAAATTTGGTCAAAAGAAATGAGGAATTATATACAGTTGTTAAAGGTGTTGAGTTTCATATCACTCAGGATTTGTTTGAGCGGGCCTTAGGAGTTTCAGCTAGAGGAGCCGACATGGTTTTTGGTCATGGTGCTGTTGAGGAAACTTTTCTTGCTATGACCAGTTATGATTACGTGCATGTTGTCAGCGACTTAATCATATTGAATGCAAATCATTTTTCACCATTGCAACGTATATTGCACCATATGTTTACCTCCCTCATTTATCCAAAGAGGGGCAATAGAAATAAAGTAACAGAAGTTCACAGGTTTCTATTTTACAATGTTATGAATGGGATTCAAGTCAACATGGGTCGCCTCATGACGACTCTGATTGGAACCTACCGAACAAATTTGCGGAGATCCTTGCCCTATGCTTCACAATTGACCGGCATATTCATCTATGGTGGGATCAATTTGGCAGATGAGCAGTTCATTTATGTTCGACAAGATGATATATATAATGAGCATAAGATTTTCATAGATATGGGATATTATTGGGGCCCGGATGGTGAGCTCCGTCGTGATGTACCAACTTATGGGGACGAATCAGCTAGTGAGGAAGAACAAGAACAAGAGCAGCAATAGGATCAAGGGGATGTCCCCCCTCCAGTTCAGGCTGAGGAGCAGCCTCCTCCCCCTTCACCTCATCATATGGATCTCGAGGTGCCTCCTCCACCACAGTTCTATCATGGAGAATCTTCTACTCAGGGGGCCGCACAACACTCTTGGGTAGATTATGAGACTTTTGACAGGCGGTTTACTGGACTGGAAACTCGAGTGGATACCTTTAGAGATCGACTTTCTACCTTTGGGGATCGCATAGACACTATGAGTAATGTGATTGACACTATGTCAAGTCGCATAGATTCTTTTTCCACCGTCTTGGACACTCTCTCCACTCAGATGACCACACTCTCCACCCATATGACTACCCTCACAGATAGCGTTGCTGATTCCAGCCAGGCCTTCCATATCATGAACTTAACACTTCTTGGAATGCAGTGCCGTGATGCGGCCCGTGACGTCTCCATTGGCCATA
The DNA here is from genome assembly GCA_022559845.1 of Amorphophallus konjac. Lineage (NCBI taxonomy): Eukaryota > Viridiplantae > Streptophyta > Magnoliopsida > Alismatales > Araceae > Amorphophallus > Amorphophallus konjac. The sequence goes on along the minus strand of JAHNEJ010000368.1, from coordinate 270,110 downwards.
TTCGTGATCGTCTTCAGGTTCAAGATCATTCTCTTGCAGACATCCACCGCCGCCTTGGATATCAGCCCCCTCCTCCATAGGATCAGCCTCCTGCAGATGACCCATGAGGATTTTTCTTTTGTTTCCTCCTTCCATACTATTGTACTTCAGTCGTGTGTCTTTTGGGTTCATCTTTCGTCTATCCTATCCCCTTTTGATGATGCCAAAGGGGGAGAAGTAGTAGTGCAGGTCTTATGTATTTTATGTCAGTATGTTTGTATGTTTGTATGCGTGATCATTGGTGAGGATCATTGTGTCAGTTCTTTATTTGCTTTGTCGCATGTGTCTAGTGTCTAGAGTCTTGCATTCTCTCGAGCATTAATGTACTTTATAATGAAATGATGAAATGAATTCAATTGGTGTTTGATCTCAAATGGTTGGCTCTTGTGTCTCATTTCTGATCTATTTGGCAAATAAAGTGTTGAATGGTTGTTTTATTCATCTTGTGGTTTATCGACCTTACTTAGCTCAAAATTTGTTTAAAGGCATGCCAATGCTCTTGTAATCTAGAGTTTTGTCATCATCAAAAAGGGGGACATTGTTGAGTCTCTCCAAATGATTTTGATGATAACAAAAACCTGACATTACAACCTAAATAATAACTTGCTTAAACCACTCTCAAAGCCATCCTTAATCAAGCAAATGCCTAAATCTACCATGCTTCAAGAAATGCCCAGGATAAGCTCAACCAACTCATATTGATTGGAACAAGATATGGTCATGAAATGATTCGTTCACAGATTATGATTCATAGGCTAACTCTGTTAAAAAGGTAGGTTTTCCAGCTAGCAGTCGACCGCCGGTCAGGAGCCAATCGACCGGTTTTCCCAGTGTTGAAAGCCTCATTTCTGTAAAATTCCGGTCAACCGCCCCATGTCGTCTGGTCGACCGCCAGCTTCGAAGCAGCAATTGTTGACTTGTGTTCTTCAACGTGGGAAGCCCCTTTCCTTTGGTTTGTTTAATCCCAACGTCACTAGACATGCCATGATTTGTGGATCTGGTTCCTCGCTTGTCTCTTGACCATCCAAGATCTATAAAAACATCACTTTGGGGTCAAAAACCCTAATCACTCAAGCAAGCTAAGGAGGCTATCAAGGGGAGAAAGATGAGTGTTATTGTAGCTTCGTGAACAGTGATACGTGGAAGAGTTCTTCATTCAAGAGCAAGGTTCTTAAGACCATCTGCAGGCCATTCAAGTACAGATCATGCTGGGGAGCTAGCTTCATCCAAGACCACCTTCATCCACTCAGGGGGAGCTTGAATCTAGCTTTTATTTTCTACTTTCTCCCTCTATTCTTGTTGGGCTTTAATCTTGTGTTCTTGTAATATCAAACACCTGTGCGTGTGTGGATCTACGTAGATACGTGTGTGTGTGTGTGGGGGGGGGGGATTTCTTCGTTTCCTCACATCTCTCTGTGATTCGGTGCCTGTGCACCTTCGTGGGAGTTCCAAACTCCTCACGTGTGTGTGTGTGTGTGTTTTTAATCTTGTAATCTCTTACAAGATAGTGTGGGAATCCTGACAGATCGTGAGGGGTGGGCGTAGGTTCTTGTTGTTGCATACGAACCACCTAAAAAACGTTGTCTATTGTGTGGTTTGTTCTTTTTCTTCTATTCCCATTCTTAGCAGCACATGCGTAGATTATTTTGGTTGCATTGTTTGAGTTAGATCTAGTGTAATTTATCGTTATCATATTAGATCTTGGGTATATTAAAAGGTGGGTTTGGATCGGCAAGGCAAACCTTGTCAAGAAGATAACATCTTGCATGAGTAGAATCTCCGGATTCTCACCTCCACCATCATACCTAAGATCGGTTGAGTGCTATAGATTCTATTAGATCTGAGAGTTTTCATATAGATCTGAAATTCATTACGGTTATTATTCACACTTGTTTGAATTGGGCAAGATTTTCTTAAAAGTTTGTAAACACCCAATTCACCCCCCTCTTGGGTGTCATTGATCGCGGGACCTCAGTTTTATCAGATTTGGACCCATATCGCGGGTCTTTTGGCACGGCTATCTCAAGTCCGAGATAGAGTCCCTATTTTTCACGAGTTTCACATTGACACCCTAATTTCTTGGAGATTGAATGACCCTCCGCCGGATATTTCTTCCGTCGGATTGAAATTTCTTTCTCTAAGGCCTCCGTAAGTCTCTACTAGCCTTGGAAACCCCTCAAGGAAGCCGAGCGGGTTGTACCATGAAAACCCTGGAAATCATGCTAGTCATGTCACTCTGAAGAAATATGATGCCCTAGTCATCATAGAGCGCTATTTCTAGTGTTATATGAGAGAGTCCTATCACTGCTTGGAATTGATGTCTAGGACAATTGACGCCAAATTGGATATAGCGTCCTATACAGGTGACGCTATTTTCCTTCGTGCCTTTGGAATTAGCCACCACCCTAGTGGATGCGAATTCTGTATTTGACGGCGGCCTTAGTGGATAACAATTCTCCCATATTCATGAATGTCCCGATTTTACGTGAGATTTATTACCATGTCATCTCTACATAAAGTTTTATCCTTGAACTCCCTATTCCATGAATCTTCCTTTAATGTTCCTACAATGGCGTATTCCCCTGGAATTCTTTTGGCTATAAAATATAGTGGATGTCTAGATATTTACATGACTCAATGCCTAGTGTTAATGGGGCCCTGTCTAGTCCTGGGAGGAGCACCTGAAAGTACTTGTGCCCATGAGAGCTATATTGACCATGGTGTGGTATTGCACCGAAGTGCATGACTTTCTAGATTTAATCTACGGCATTCCACCTTCTCTCTCTCGTGACATGAAAATACATGATATTACTTGGCGTGCTTGACGTGACATGGTTCTTGCTAGAATTAAAATAGCCAATATCTCATGACTTGACTTGATATTACATGCTTGATATTCTTGTTAACTTTTCTTGATATATCTCGAAATCTTGCTAGTTCATCCTTATTATTTTCTTGTTATTCCACTCTTGATATTATCCTACATTCTATCATACATAATCATGGCATATTGCATAAATCGTTAATTACTTTAAGCAAGTCTAGATTAGAGATATAATTCCTACTGAGCGTTCGCTCATCTAGTATTTTCCCCCTATTTTTCAGGTAATCAGGTGGCTAGCAAGGCCGTGACTCCAATGGGAAGGGAAAGTGTGCAAGAGAGCTCCTAAAGATAGATGACCCATGTCCTTTACTTCTCTTGAGTCTAGATTAGAATTTTATATTAAGTTTGGTTAGTGTGTCTTTGATTTTTCTTTTGGAAATTTGTAATTGAGTCAATAAGTTGTAATAACAAGTTTATATCAATAAAATTTTATTTTTGTCCATTTATGGTCTCTTGTGTCTTAAGTTATCGCTCTGATTGACACGACTGTATCGATGCCACGTTCCGAGCAATGCGTTCCGCTGCTATCGGTTCAAGACATGACAGTAGTGGTATCAGAGTCTTGGTCTTCTTAAACCCTAGGTTTGGCCATGAGTATGTGTCATTATGTCTTTTTTCCTTATTGTCACCCAGTGAGAAAGGGTAGAGCTTGGGGTTAAATATTAAAAGAAGGAGAAAATTCGTAATCTTCATTATTATTAACTATCATAATTCTTGAATAAGACAATTAATCTCCACCATTATTCTTGCAGGAACCTAGATTCGATGGAGGTAACTAGATCTGGCTTTGTCCCCCAAGTAGCACTCGTATATATCCAAGCTTATGCAGACCTAGTTAGGAGAGTGCAGTTATTAGAAAAGGCCATGGAAGAGAGAGAAATTTGAAGCAAAGAGCCAAGTCACAAATTCTAGAAACTTTACCTCGACTAAGAAGAGATCTAATAAGGGTGGTAGCTCGCAAAAGGGTAAGAAGCTTAAGAGAGAGAATGGTTGGGTAGCTCCTATAGATGCATCTCGAGAAAGGTGTATGTTTTGTGGTAAGTATAATCATTAATCAGAGGTTTGTTGGTGAAAGTCGGGAGCATATCTTCGTTGTGGGTGCTTCGACCATAAGATAGCTCGATGCCCCATTCTGAACTCGAAGGATCAAGGAGAGGCTCAAGTCTTAGTGGAAGCTGAGCCTGCTAAAGAAAGAGTTGTGGAAGGTACCCCTTATTCTTATCCTTGAGCTAGTTCTTTACCATTCTGTACTTCTTAGATCCCTTACTTGCATAGATATCTTAGTAATTTGTAATTTTCCTTTCTAGAATAAAAGGTGGTGTGAATTTGGAGATCAAATTCTTTTAAGTGGGGGAGGGTGTAGCACCTCGTAAAATTTTATACAAAAAGATATTGTTCCATAAAAATCAAAATAGTAAATTATATATAAACTCTCGAATAATTAACAAAGGCCCAACCCAATTAATGGTTAGACTAAAAGGAGGCTATTAAACCTTAAAGGCATCTACCCCATTAAACCCAATAGGCCCGTATGAAAACCAAAACCCAATAATCAAAACCCTTGTACGTATAAGAGCCCAATTAATGTATAGGCTTAGCAAAAAGGCTAACAAACTAAAGCTAATGCAACGATTAATGGGCTTCCACGCATAAGGGCCATTAGCTTAAGATTAGTGGGCTCCCTATTAAACATATAGGTAGCAAATGTCAGAAAAGGTCAAAACGAAGAAGGAAGGAGGCTCTGTTCGGATTCAGAATTCTGCAAGAATTGGCGTCTAATACAGTGGGCGGCAATTAAAATAGCGTCAGGAGGGAAGTCACCAGTTATGAGTCATTGTTAGAAATATTAGGAATTACCAAAATTAGAAAGAATATCGCGTCTGGGGTGGCAGACGCGGATTATCGATTTTATGAAATTTGGTCAGAATTAAAATCTCAAATTTAGGCAAGGGAAACCGTGTCCGGGGTCTTGGACATGTCTTAAAATCTGCAATGATCTGGATAGACGCCATTTCTTGAATATTTTAGAAAGTCGAATATTATCAAAAATTGGAAAAGGAAATCGCATCCGTCTATGCAGACGTGAATTAAGAAATTTATGAATTTTGATAATTATTTAAAAGGCCAAAACATAGCAAGGTAATTAACGTCAAGGAATTTGACGCCAATTCAAGAATTGGCAACTTTGTGAAGAGGTGTTAATTCTTCAAGGAGACGAAGTTGGCACAATGAGAAGAAACTGCATCCAGGATGACGGACGCAAATTAAAATACGCGTCCACGAGGTTGATGCGTATTAGGAAAATAATGCCTTTTCAAAAAGGCGTTAATTCAATAATTAAAAGGAATCAAGGAATACGCGGCCACCATACCCGACGCGTTTAAGAATGGGCGACTTCTAAATAGACGTTAATTCTTGAAATAAATCCGGGCAAAAATGGGAAAAAATGAATACGCGTCCACCACCCTAGCTACGATTTGAAAAGTGGCGCCTGCCCCGAGAAGGCGTTAAATCTTAAAAGAATTGGCGACTTAGACGTTGCCGTTGAATCAAGAATGGGCGCCCACTATGTCGGGCGCTAATTCTTTTGAGAAGAATTAGCGTCTGTAAGCCTGGCTCTAATTCAGAACAACCTCGAAAAATTGGAGAAAATCCCAGAAAAAATCAAAAAAAGGAGAAAAATGGGGGGAGGTTGAGGAAAGTTGAATAATCAATAAAATGAAAAAACCACTCAAATAAGTTGATTTGAGGGTCAAATTAGGGTATCGCAATGCGATAGGAGATATGCTCAAAGTGATGTCAATTTTCGGGTGTCTACACCTGTCAGCCAATCTTCTTGAGTCCTGTTTGTGGGCCATATTCCACTCCAATTGGTGTTGTCCCCCTACCAGTAGCCTGGGCAAGTCAGCTGACTTCCCCAAGGTCAGCTGACCCTATGTCTCATTCAGCTAGCTGGCATGCCTGCCAACCCAAATACCCGTGGCTAGCCTTCTTGCTGCTTCAATCATCGAAATGTGAGATAAATCAGTTCGGCATAATGTTGTGCATGTGTGGTTCATGCATTATCTTTTTAGTTTTGAAGATGTCTAATTATGAGTCATTAGTTGGAGATTGATCTTGATCTAACTATGATTCAATATGAAAATTGTCATGAATCATTGTTTCATGCTGCCATAACTTTCATGATTCCCCTCACATAAGAATAAATGAACTTTATTGAAAGCTCGTAGAAGAAGCACAGCAGTAGCACCATCCTTCAAGGACTGCGTCGACGCAGCAAAGACATGGCGTCGATGCAACCAAGCAGCATAAGGATCCAGTCACCCTAGTTTTCAACAGTAGTACCAACAAGATCGAGAAAAATCAAGGCAGGTGATGTAAAGCTAAGATATTGCTTGGTGCATAGAAATCGAGATAGCTGGATGCACAGAAATCAAGGTAGATGATGCAGAAGAATGAAAATGAAAAGATAAAGGAAAGTGGAGTCCACCCGCTTGTTCAAACATGTAAAAAATCAAGGCAGATAAACATTCAAGTAAGGGTGACAAATAGCCATACACAGGTGACAAATACCTATTGAGACTGACAAATAGGTTGGCAGAGGTGAAAAATAGATTGGCACGGGAGAAAAAGAGCTGAGAAAAAGAAAACCCGAAGCAGTCGACTCCAAATGACAATGGAGCCGACGCAGTCACATTGAGCTCTCAACGAATAACAAAGGAAACAGAAGGTGACGGCTCCTAGCGACTAAGGGTGAAAAATAGCTGTTACAGGTGACAAATGGAGCATAAGGGTGACAAATAGACATATAAGGGTGACAAATAGGTGATACCGGTGTCAAATAGCCTGAAAGGCAGTTTGCGCAAAGGATGCGTCAACGCATCAGGGATATCGTGTCGATGCTATGAAGTCCAACCCGCCAACAGTTCACAAGAACATGAAGCTGCGTCAACGCACCTCTTCACAGTGTCGACGCCATCAAGGCCAGCTTGCCAGCAGTTTCAAGAATCTGTGAAGCTGCGTCGACGCCATGTCCATGCTGCGTCAATGCACCAGAGGCTGTTCAAGCACTTCTCTATCAAATTTACAACACGTTTGAAGATCATCCAGAGGATTAAAATATGAACCACAAATATCCAAAAACACATTTTTTGAGGAATAGAGAATGCTCCTAGGACTGACCACTGTCGCTATCATAATAAGTAATCGGAATAATCTTTTGGTCAAGGTTTCAGCCAAGGAAAAGACTCCTTTTCTGTAGTTCTTTCACCTGGAGTCAGCCAGCAGGATTTCAATCTGGAAAAAATCTTCTGGACAAAAGGACGTCCTTCCCTGCAAGCCAGCCCATGGACATTAAAGATACTATAGGCTCCTTTGGTCAAAGCTTTCTTATTTATTCTAACCATTCAAATGCAGATTTCTTGGAGGGAAAACTGCTACTATTCTGACCAATCAAATAATGAAGACTCCAAGCCAATAGGAAGCCTCCATTGCATGGTCCAGGATCTGCAAACTTATTCCAAGCTCAAGACCCATGATCCACTGATCCAGAATTTGCTCCAAGGATCTGAACAGATCATATTGATTTCTCCATGTTCAAAGGTGCAGCTCCAGACCTTCCTCTATATATATGAAGCAATGGCCACCTTGAAGGAGTTGGCCGAGCACTATATCAAGGAGAGATCTTGTTAGCTCGTGCCCAAGGAGCCAAGGAGAGAAAAGAGAAAGAAGAAGAGAGGAAAATAGAGTGAGCAGCCCTGAAGCATTCATGGAAAAATATTTGATAAGAAAAGAGAAGAGAGCCTACAGCCCCAACTCTAGTCCGACCCAGTCCAGAGTAGAGAAGGAAGGAGAAAGCCTAAAAGCAAAGAGTTCTGTCCTGAAGAAATAGCTTCATGAACATCTTTTGAAGCTACATTTGCCTTACTTCTATCTTTCTCGTGTTTTAACCTTTGTAACTTTTGAATCGACTTTCAGTGTGTGTGTCCGGTGCTCTAGTTAGAGACCAGGAGTGTTTTTGCTACACTTGCAGCTTGTTTTTCTTGTGTGTGTGTGTGTGTGTGTGTGTGTGTGTGTGTGTGTGTGTGTGTGTGTTGAGGAATTCGTCCTCGTGTGGAAAAACCTCACCGATTCGGTGAGGGGTGGATGTAGGTCTACAGGTTTGCAGACTCAACCACCTTAAAAACGCCTTGTGCAGTGGGGTGTGCCTTGTGTGATTGTCTCCATTTCTTCTATCTCCACTTCACAAGGACTTATAGTTTTATTTTTACATTTCTATTGTGGTCGAACATTGCACATATTGTAAGCCTTCTCTCTTGCTGTTTCAACAAGGACTCACACACACACCTAAGAAAGCACTTTGTCTATTGGAATCTCCGTATGTGGATCTTAGGTGTTTGACATCTTTCCGGTGCATGAGTGTTCTAAGACCTTGCAACTTCAGGCCCATAGTTTGCACTGGTTCCTTGTTTGCACTATCTCTTATATTGTTATATCCGCTGTATGTTTAAACAAGTAGCTTGTCTAGTCAAATAAGTTTTTTAAGAGGGTATATTTTTTGAGGGATTTATTGCCCCCCCCCTCTAGATCCGGTTGCACCCATGCTTATGTAAGGTTCCAACAAGAATACACAGTGGAAATCATCGAAACCTTAGATTGCATATCGTTGCCAGTTTTTCAAAATCGAACTAGATCGTTAATCCCACGATGTGAAGAACGATTCTTTACCTTTACGGAGTTGACAATCTCCCAAAACCTCGAAGTTGAACGAGACGAAGATCCCAGAGTCGTGAGCCGTTCAAGCGTCCCACCTCTAGACGTATCCACACGAGCAGTGGAAGCAGACGGGATCTCCTCCACGATCTCCACGTGCCGACCTGATCTCAACACCACCATCCACCGTGGAGGAAGAAGAGGGAAGGAAGGGGGCGCACCTTGGAGAGAGAGAGAGGAGAGAGGGCGGCCAGGGTTCAACCTTGTAGCTTGGCCAGGGTTTCTCCCTTCAGCGTATATTTATAAACCTTTGGCATTTTTCATAAAAACCCAATAATAGTCTATAAAGTCCACCCATCCCGGTCTGTCCAATACTCTATTATGTGTGACCCTCTAGGCCCAATAGTCTATTTGATTTTCCAGCCCATTAAGTAAAGAACTCCTTCTTAACTTAATTAATCATATCCATTAACTCTTAATGGAATTAGCGGGCTTTTCGATCACGAAAAGTACCAAGCAACCCTTCGTGATCCCAAATGACATTGGGGATAAGCAACCCACTCAGGAACCTTTCCATCTATAGATTCCACACAATTATAGATCCTCATTCATCCAATGCCCCACCAGGACTAGGGTATGGTCAAACTATCAAACCCTATTAAGTCCCAATTCGACTGAATCCTGTACTCCAAATAGGTTCATTAGAAAAACTCCTTTTTCATAATGACCTCCCGTACCCTGGCAAGGGGATTTCCTGAGTATAGATCCGTAGGGCATTCTCTCTCATATATCATACTGAGAGTGAACGATCCCATGTTGTCAAACTAATTGCCTTCGCACGAGTTCCACTGAGTCCAAATAACTAACTGTACAAGACGACTTAATAGAAGTCCATAAGTCAGTAATCAAATACTCAGCATCTCTTATACAAGATATCTTTAGTGACTCGGGTCTAAGATCCAACTGTGCTACTTAGACATAAATCCCCTGATTGATAGTCAGTATGATTACCATTCAGGGATTCTAGATCGGGTCAGTTCAGTGTATTCATTCCACTAATGAGCACCCACACACGTACTTCAGTGTCACCACATTGATGACTATGAAAACAATCACACCCATCATATGAGTAAGTATCATGTGTGCCAGTCTATTTGGATCTTCAATTTCCCTTCTTGAAGATCCTATGACTGGGAACATTTAGAACATGTGCATCCAGATGACTGATCTCATTATCATAATCTCATTATGATCCAGCCATCATCGCACAGGGTCAGGGACTTCATCACATTCGAATCATTAACACAAATTAAATGCAATAAATAAATGGCATTAATATAAATATGAATAAGATATTACAAGAAATGACACCATCACATCTCATGTGATTGGCTTGTAGGACATACATTTCTATCAATCTCCCACTTGCACTAAAACCAATCACCCACATGCTTGATCCCCATCAGCCCTAGGTGACGCTCAAAAACCCTTTGAGTCAACGGCTTAGTTAGTGGATCTGCAATGTTATCACTGGAAGACACTCTATCAATTACAACATCTCCTCTAGCTATTATCTCTCTAATCATGTGGTAGCGCCGTAGAATATGCTTCGATTTCTGATGAGACCTCGACTCCTTTGCTTGCGCAATTGCCCCATTATTATCACATAATAAGAGGACAGGATCAGAGATGCTCGGTACAACTCCAAGCTCTTCGATGAACTTCTTCATCCAAACCGCTTCTTTTGCCACGTCAGCAGCAGCAATGTACTCAGCTTTGGTCGTAGAATCAATAGTGCTTTCTTGTTTGGAACTTTTCCAACTCACTGCCCCACCGTTCAGGGTAAACACATACCCCGAAGTTGACTTGCTATCATCTTTATCAGACTAAAAACTTGAGTCAATGTAACCTTGAAGTTTCAAGTCCTCTCCTCCATATACCAAAAATATATCCTTAGTCCTTCACAAGTACTTAAGGATACACTTCACGGCTATCTAGTGTTGCTCACCTGGATCCGCCTGAAACCTGCTCGTAACACTTAGAGCATATGCAACATCAGGCCTTCTACATAACATGGCATACATGATAGACCATATGGGAGAAGCATAAGGTCCCCTACTCATGCGCCCCCTCTCTTCAAGAGTTTTAGGGGACATTTCCTTAGAGAGGTAAACTCCATGTCTCATCGGTGGGAGACCTCTCTTGGAGTTTTCCATGCCAAACCTTTTGACAATGGAATCTATGTACATTGATTGGGACAAGCCTGGCATTCTATTTGATCTATCTCTATAGATCTTGATCCCCAATACATATGATGCTTCTCCCAAATCCTTCATGGAGAAGTGCTTAGATAGCCAGGCTTTAATTGATGACAACATACTTACATCATTCCCAATGAGTAGTATGTCATCGACATATAGGACCAAGAAAGTGATTGCACTACCACTTATTTTCTTATGCACACATGGCTCATCTTCGTTCTTAACGAAGTCATAAGACTTGATGGCTTCATCAAATCTTAAATTCCAATTGTGGGACGCTTGCTTCAACCCATAAATGGATCTTAGCAATCTGCATACCTTATCCGGGTTCTCCTTGGATATGAATCCCTCAGGCTGTATCATATACACATCTTCCACAAGGTCTCCATTGAGGAATGCAGTCTTCACATCCATCTGCCAGATCTCATAATCATGGTACGCAGCGATGGCATGTAAAATTCTGATTGACTTGGTCATGGCAACTGGTGAGAAGGTCTCGACATAGTCAACTCCTTGTCTTTGACGATATCCCTTCGCAACCAACCTAGCCTTGTAGGTATCAACCATTCCATCTGCTCCAACTTTCCTTTTAAAGATCCACTTGCGTCTAATGGGTACTATACCCTCAGGTGGATCTACCAAGTTCCAAACTTGGTTGGGGTACATGGAGTCCATCTCCGATTTCATGGCCTCTTGCCATCTCCAGGAGCCAATACCACTTATTGCCACCTCATAGGTCTTATGATCATCATCCTCATCATAGTGTGCCATGTCCCCACCATCAGAGATATGTCCCATATATCTATCTGGTTGGACAGGTACACGACCAGACCTACGCACAGTTAGTGTGCCATGTTGAACTGGTTCCTGAGACGATGCAGCTCCAATTTGTGGTTGTAGAACCTCTTCTAGTTCTACCAAGGTCCCACTGTTTCCTTCAAGCATATACTCATCCTCTAGGAACACAGCTCACTTAGCTACAAACACTCTTTGATCGCTTGGCTAGTAGAAATAATATCCATAAGTTTCCTTAGGATATCCCACAAATCTGCATCTTTCAGTGTTGGATGCCAGTTTATCAGGATTGTGTTTCCTAACATGAACAGGACAACCCCAGACCTTAACATTCTTAAGGTTTGGTTTCTTTCCTTTCCATATGTCATATGGAGTGGAAGACACTGATTTGGAAGGAACTTTGTTTAATAAGTGAGCAGCAATGTCTAGGGCACAGCCCTAGAGTGACAAGGGCAATCCAGCAAAGCACATCATGGATCGTACCATATCTAATAAGGTACGATTCCCCCTTTCAGCTACACCATTCAACTGAGGTGTGTAAGGATGGGTCCACTGGGATAATATACCATTACTCTTTAAGTATTGTGTGAATTTTGTACTCAAGTATTCCCCTTCTCGATCACATCGCAAAGTTTTAATACTCTTTCCTTTTTGTTTCTCTACTTCATTCTTAAACTCCACAAATTTCTCAAAGGCTTCAGATTTGTACTTCATTAAGTACACATATCCGTACCTAGAGAAATCATCAGTGAAAATAATGAAGTATGAGTAACCCCTTTTGGCATGGGTGGACATAGGTCCACATACATTAGAATGTATGAGTTCTAATAACTCACCAACTCTCTCTCCATGTCCAGTAAATGGAGAGTCGGTCATTTTTCCCATGAGGCAAGATTCACAGGTTGCAAATGATTCATAATCAAATGGATCAACATATCCATCTATACACAACCTTTTTAATCTTTCCTCACTAATATGACCAAGCTTACAATGCCAAAGGTATGCTTGATTCATATCATTCCCCTTCCTCTTAAGAGGTCCATCTACACATAAAACATGAGTATCCACATCTAGTAAAAATAAACCATTAATTAAGCTCCCACTGGCAAACAATTTACCATGTAATAATAAAGAACATGTCCTATTCCTAAAGCTCACAATAAATCCACATTTATTTAAGCATGAAATGGAAACAATGTTCTTAATTATAGAAGGAACATAATAACAGTATGTCAACTCTAATGTAGCTCCTGAAGAAAGCTTGAGGTTCACACTCCCGACTGCAAGTGCAGCAACTCTTGCTCCATTTCCTAGTCGTAGACCAACCTCGCCTTTGTTCAATCGCCTACTACTTGTCAGAACCTAAAGCTTCTCCAAGCTTCTGCTTTACTTTCTCTGCAAGGTACAACTTGTAGTTTCTCTTCCAATGGCCATCCTTATGGCAATGGAAGCACTGGCCCTTGTCCTTAATAGCCTCTTCTTTCTTGGCAGCCTTTACCTACTTACCCTTCTTCTTTGCCTTGCCTTTCTTAAAGGCCTACTAGAAATTCCTTTTCTTGTTGGTCTTACCAACAAGTATCATAGGAGCTTTCCCATTGTTCATAGTGCTCTCAACAGTCTTCAACATGTTTAGAAGCTCTGCCAGAGAGCATTCTATTTTGTTCATGTTGAAATTAACAATGAACTGGGAAAAGGAACTAGGGAGAGATTCCAGAATTAGATCCACACAAAGATCCTTATTCATGCCGAATCTTGAGAACATGTGTCTGCATAGATGTTCCCTCAGACATTCTTTCCCCGAACAGACATTTAGATACTCATATCTTTCTGTTCGACTTTGAGCTCCAAAGAGCTCCTCAAGGTGAAACAGAATAGATCTAGCATCCATCTTTTTATGCTACATTTGTAACTTGTTTGTCATGGAGGCAAGCATATAGCATTGGGTAAGCGTGACATCATCCTAATGCTTCTCGTAAGCAATGATCTCTCCCTCTTCAGCATCATCGATAGGAAGAGGAGGTACAGGCCGATCAAGAACATAGGCTATCTTCTCAGCAGTGAGAATAATTCTCAAGTTCCTGAGCCAGTCACTATAGTTTGGACCAGTAAGCCTATTGGCATCAAGTATGCCGCATAACGGGTGGTTCGCCATAGAAGTCTACAAGAGAAGATTTGTAATAATAAGATAACATGTAAATATTCATTAATTAAAAATTAAGATATGGTCTTTAATCCTAATTTAATAACTCCCACTGATTTTCGACGAATTTGCACAACCCTCATTGTGCAAAGACGGGATACTCCAGTTGTATCCTAGTGGGACCAAAATCCCATTAACATTATAGTAGTGGCCTTGTGGCAGCACAACAAACCACCCCATACTTAATAGGTAGGCAACTCTTGCCAATTACAACTCCTTGCAACTCCTGGTATATTCAGCCTCCAGACAACTTGTGACCTTGTGACAACACAACAAATCACAAAGTTTGGTTAGGTTAGACCAGTTGTTACGTTATGAGAGTGGGATCAAGACATGACCCTTGTGGCAGCACAACAAAGCCATGTCGGCACCCATCCCAAAGTTCGGCCAAAGCCTTAGTCTAAGTCTATGCCCCCTTGTTGTGAGGGCCTTGTGGCAGCACAACAAACCCACACAATCTAAGAATAGCTCACTTAGACTATAACAACGGAAGGCTACGTGAGTCATTCTTAATGCCTCACGTTTACAACCTAATATGAGATCGAGGGATTTTGATTAAATTTTGGTCTCATCAATATAGGTGCTACATACATATAAGAATGTGGAGTATCGTATATACCCTAAATATATATATATATATATATATATATATATATATATATATATATAATAAGTAGCACATCCACATATATCATATATATGTAATAATACCAATGGATGATCATGGACCTTAAGCTCCTAAAACACATTACCAAGGCCAGTTGATAATGCACACAATCATGGCAAATAGAAAAACATGGAGCATCCAATGCTCCCACTAGATGTGAAGAATCTGTCGAGGCCCTCACATCCGGTCTCATTCTTTATCTCCATCCACTTCTCATAATTACAAGTAGATTTATAATTGGGCACGCAGGCCCACAAATATGCATCAAATAATAATAAGAAACCTTGAATCAGTCAAGGGGAGTACAACATAGGTGGGAGATAGAATGTACAACCCAGATTAATAAGAGAGAGAGAAGGAGGCACGTAGGCCCCAATAATCACATCAGACATAACCATTCACCATAAAGAGCATCATCACATGATTTCTAAGTCCATGATCATCCATCCACACATAAGACACATCACATGTATCTAATAGTAATTATCACATAATTAAATCAAGATATAACGATAATTTTAAAATATAATAATTATTTTAAAATCGTGCATATTAACATTAAACTAACTAATTTAGTTTAACAAAATAAGTCTAAACAACTTTAGACCATCGACATTCACATTCTCTGCATGGGCTCAATAATAAATTTTAGTTAATTAACCTCATAAGAATCACATTCTTATAGTAATTAACTTTAATTAATTAGATAATAGGAAATACTTAAAACCATTTTAAAATTCCCATTAACTAATTAACCAAGAGTCAAATACTAAAAAATAAATTAACAAGTTACCAAAACTATTTTAGAACTCATTAAAATATTTTTCAGAATTTTCTCAAAATTTTCTGCATTTACTACACATTTTAAACTATTTAAAATGCATAAATAAAAAAATAAGGGGGGGCAGCTTAACGGGTTCGGATCCGGCGCGGGTCGGATTCGACCCGCCTGCAACCCACGGGGGGTCTCACCCGATCGCAGGGGTGGCTAGCCGCCGCCCCGTCCGAGCAGGGGCCCAGGGAGGCCCCGTCGCCGGCCACCACCGGTCCCCCGGCCTCCAGCAACCCCCGCCGGTGACCTTCCCACCGTCACCATCCTGCCCACCAGTCGCCACCGGCCCCGTGACGAGGAGAGGCCCTCATCGGCCGGAGAGCGCCGCAATGGCTCCTCCACCGCCTCCCACGCCGCCGGACGACGTCGGGCGGCCACGGCTCGACGTGGAGGACCGTCGCGAGTCCCTGCCAGCCCCGATGGGTGCCAGTAATGAAGCTTTCCCTGCCTGATACAGCCTCCTCCCCATGCCACAAACGGTGATCATGACGATGAAGGCGTGGTCGGATCGGCCTTACTGGTGGGTCAATCTGCGCACCAAGATGTGCGTTTTGATCCACTTGATACCGGGAACAATTCCCTGGCACCAATCGACCGTTGCTCATCCCATCAGTGACCCAATCAAGCGACGAACATAGAGCCCCATGCAAGAACGTGAAGGATGAAAAATAATAAAATAATGCCAATTTTGATCAAACCAACAACCTAGCTCTAATACCACGGTAAGGTTCAGACCAGAATACGCAGCGAAAATCATCGAAACCTTAGATTACATATCATTGTCAATTTTTCAAAATTGAACCAGATCATTAATCCCACGATGTGAAGAACAATTCTTTACCTTTGCGGGGTTGAGAATCTCCCAAAACCTCGAAGACGAACGAGAGGAAGATCCCGGAGTCGCAAGCAGTTCAAGCGTCTAGCCTCTAGACGTATCCACACGAGCAGTGGAAGCAGACGGGATCTCCTCCACGATCTCCACGCGCCGACCCGATCTCAACACCACCATCCACCGTAGAGGAAGGAGAGAGAAGGAAGGGGGCGCACCTTGGAGAGAGAGAGAGAGAGAGGAGAGAGGGCATCCATGGTTCAATCTTGTAGCTTGGCCAGGGTTTCTCCCTTCAGCGTATATTTATAGGCCTTTGGCGTTTTTCACAAAAACACAATAATAGTGTATAAAGTCCACCCATTTCGGTCTGTCCAATACTCTATTGTGTGTGACCCTTTAAGCCCAATAGTCTGTTTAATTTTCCTGCCCATTAAGTAAAGAACTCCTTCTTAACTTGATTAATTCTATACATTAACTCTTAATAGAATTAGCGGGCTTTCCGATCACAAAAAGCACCAAGCAACACTTCGTGATCCCAAATGACATTGGGGATAAGCAACCCACTCAGGAACCTTTCCGTCTACAGATTCCACATAGTTATAGATCATCATTCATCCAATGCCCCACCAGGACTAGGGTATGGTCAAACTGTCAAACCCTATTGAGTCCCGGCTCGACTAAATCCTGTACTCCAAATAGGTTCATTAGAAAAACTCTTTTTTCATAAAGAACTCCTATACCCTGGCCAGGGGATTTCCTGAGTGCAGATCCGTAGGGCATTCTCTCTCATATATCATATCGTGAGTGAACGATCCCATGTTGTCAAACTAATTGCCTTCGTACGAGTTCCACTTAGTCCGAATAACTAACTGTACAAGACCACTTAATAGAAGTCCATAAGTCATTAATCAAATACTCAACATCCCTTATGCAAGACATCTTTAGTGACTCAGGTCTAAGATCCAACTGTGCTACTTAGACATAGAATCTGATGATTTATAGTCAGTATGATTACCATTCTAGATGGAGCCTCGAAGGACAACCCCAGTAAAAGTGGAGGTGGAGGATGTATCAGGGACCCTGCAGGCAAACTCATAGTTTGTTTTGCATTTCACTACGGTCAAGGCAATAGTATCTCAGCTGAGACAAGGGCTCTCCATGATGGTTTAGCCATTGCCAAGCAATGTCAAATTAGGCTGGCAGCAGTGTACTCGGACTGTGCCCTCCTAGTAGAGGTAATCCGGAATGGAATGGCCCCAAGCTGGATGGTCCTTCCCTGGTGGAAAAGGACCTTGGATCTCCTCCAGGACAATGGGTGTCCGGTTTGGCATGTATTCAGAGAAGGGAATCAAGTTGCTGATTCCCTTGCCTCTTATGCATGCACCATTACTGAAAACACAATTTTCACTCAAGTAGGGGACCTCCCGCGATTGGCCATGGGAGCGATAAGAATAGACAAAGTTGGACTGCCAGCCATCTGTCTACGTTAGCCTCTTAAGGTTCAGACATTGAATGCACAGGGAGTGCAGTGTATGGACTCCTCAAATGTACAGACCTCACAAAGCTGCAGCGTAAGGGAGTATAGTGTACAGACTTCTCAAATGTACAAACTTACAAAGCTTGAGAGTGCAGTGTATGGACTTCTTAAAGCTCAGACATTGAATGTACAAACTTTGGCAGTGAAAAGGAATGCAATGTATGGACTTCTCAACTGTACAGACTTCACAAAGCTGAAAGGGTGTGGAGTGTACAGACTTCACACTGTACAGACTTCAGTAAAGCCTTGACATTGAATGTATAGACTTCAGCATCCCAACTGTACAGACTTGACAAAGCTGAAAGGAGTGTACATACTTCAGCAAAGCCTTGACATTAAATGTACAGACTTCAGCATCCCAACTGTACAGACTTCACAAAGCTGAAAGGGTGTGCAGTGTACAGACTTCACACGGTACAGACTTCAACAAAGCCTCGACATAGAATGTATAGACTTCAGCACTGTACAGACTTCAGCAAAGCCTCGACATAGAAGACTTCTCATTGTACAGACTTTGACTGCAATGCAGTGTATGGACTTCACAAAGCTGATGCATCACAATGTACAGACTTTCACCGTCCTCAGCAGCGAACGGGCTTTAGCAGCACAATGTACAGACTTCAACATTGTACAGACTTCCTTACAGTGTACAGACTTCTTCACAATGTATAGACTTCACCGTCTTCAGCAGTGAACGGTCTTCACATTGTACAAACTTCATAATGTGCAGTGTATAGACTCACTCTTTGGGTTTGTAGATCTGTAGATCCTACTTCTTTCATGCTACAATCTGTAAATGTTCAGGGGTATGCCCCGATGATCCTGTATTCATTACAAAATCAATAAAATTCTATGGCCACAGTGTTAGTCTGGGGGAGTGAGAACACTGTCCCCTGCTAGGGGATGGTGCACTCGACTGGACATAAACTCTGCTGGTCGGTGATTAAAAAAAAGTATGATTACCATTCAGGGATTCTAGATCGGGTCAGTTTAGTATACTCATTCCACTAATGAGCACCTACACACGTACTTCAGTGTCACCACACTGTTGACTATGAGAACAATCACACCCATCATATGAGTAAGTATCATATGTGCCAGTCTATCCAGATCTTCTATGTCCCTTCTTGAAGATCCTATGACTGGAAACATTTAGAACATGTGCATCCAGATGACTGATCTCATTATCACATAGACAGTGAGGGCGGCGATCGATTGCGGCGGCGGTCGATGGCGGTCGACGGCGGTGACGGTCGACGGCGGCGGTTCGATTGCCTCCTCTCCGGCCATCTCAGGGCGGTGGGCTTGGTGCTTCTGACGCATAGAGAGTGAGAGGGAGGGTTGAGAGGAAGAGAGTTTGGGTGAGAGAGAGTTAAGAGAGGGGAGGTTAGAATGGGCTCGGTTGCCCTTCGTTTCTCCCCACCGTCGGTTACGGTGGAGGGAGACGAAGGGTTTAGCTTTTCAACGTTGCAGAGGTTACGCGGTCTAGCGATAGACCATCCATTGTTTGTGCGGTTGCTCTATGACCGTTCATCTTCAACGGTAGGATGCTTAAGTCGGTTCAAATTCTATGATACATACGGTTCTCCCGTAGCCGTTCTTCTTGGGGCGGTTCGTCCTTAACCGTTCATGTTTGAAGTTGTTTGGCTCCCTATATCTGCACTTGGTGTTCAATTGATGAATTTTGATGTTATTGCAAATATTGTTAACAAATTTGTGTGCAGCATCCAAAACTTCCACTTGCCGTTTCACCTGCACAGGTAAGGCAGGTATGGCTTTCTATCCCAGTCTCCCTTATTGCATTACTATATGATACTATATTATATTATCTCGAGAACCAGTTGGTTATTTACGTGATCCAGGATCTGATGTTCCCCTTCAACAAAAACGATGATGATCCAGGTTCACGTATTTAATCTTCGGATAGGCCGTTAGGTTGGGATGTCACGGGGAGGATGGTTCTATCCTACACGCCATGGTTGCAGATAGTATCTTGACTCTGACTTTCCCAGCTTAGCAATACTATTCTCGAGTATTTTATATTTTAATCTTTCTTTGCATTTATTTTTACGATTTCTTTTATTTTAGCCCAGCATGCATCATACGCATCTTTTGAGCTTTCATGACCCATGGTTTGCTTGAAGAATGTCCCGTCAGTGATGGTTAGCCGTACGTTCAATGTTTGAGTAAGAGGGACTAATTCCACACTGAGTTGGAAGGTTCTCTTTGGTTGATTCGCTTGGATTGATTGATTGAAAGGTCCCTTCTGGAGCTTTAGCCTGTTTCCTTTACTTTTGATGCCTGCTTTTGTGGCCTCCTCATTGGACCGCAGGATTATGTCCCCCATGAGGTTGGTCTTGTCAGTTTATTTCATTTAGTTTAGTTCCTCCAGATTGGTGTCGCTTTTGGTTTGATCATTCCTTGTGTTTGGTTCAGAGTTTTCCGAAAGATTCCTGCCACTTGTTGGTAAAAATGGGTGTCGTTTTACCTTAATGCCCGCTTTTTCGGTCCACTCCACTGCATCTCCGCTTCATCTCCATGTTCCATGTCACTTCCGCTTCACCTCCGCTCGCTCCCCTGGAAAGAGGACGTTAAGGAGGGGCATCTGTTGACACCCGTTTTATGCCGATAAGTTAAGTCGTTTCTCTTACTCCCTTTTGTTGATGCCTCGAGTTGCCCATCACTCGTTGGGGCTATTTTCAGGCATGTTTTGGGCCAGTTTTATGGGTTGCCTCCCTCCTTGGTTAGGTCCAAGTTGATTCAGGGCTTAATGGGCCTTGGTTTTGGTTGATTGGGCTTTTCTATAAGTTTCAACGTCCACGTGCATGTCCGATTCATCCATGACCGCTCAATCCATGTGCGGTTGACTACGGCCCGTCCATATATTTTGGAATATTTTGGCTAATTTTCTGAATTTCCACCATCAAGCATTTATGCGGTCCTAACCTAGCCGTACAAAATGATGAACGGACGAAAAGTGGCCGCTCATCGTCCAGAGTCCTGCGCTTGGTGGTTTTCCCAGATAATTATCCAATTAATTGAATTATCACTGACAAGGCTAGAACAGTTCGTCCTTGGTCGCTCTGCTGTGAACGGTCTCATATGAGCCGTTCTTCTATGAGAGTCCAACGGCGAACGTTTCGGTCAGTTCGAGGGATAATCTGGATTATTTCAGATTTATTTTGAATTTCCACCGACGTGGTTGAACGGTCCGGACATAGCCGCACATCCCGTTGAGCGGTCTATCGTAAGACCGTTCATCTGTTTGATTCCTGAATTTCAACAAATTTTATCACTTTTATCCGTAGTTTTATCCCCAACTTCTTTCATCATTTTCTCCGCGGATAATCAACCATTTTAAGTGCCGTTTTGACTGGATAAAAGATGATTCAGTTATCTACAATTTTTATTTGATAATCTCGACCTGAAAATGACTCTAAACTCTAATTTCGAGCTAGGCTTTCTAGGCTCTATAAATAGACCCTAAAGGCCAAGCTTGAAAACGGGGGAGATTTTGGTCGACGGCGATGCCCTGTAGCATTCTTGAGTGACCTAGCACCAAGGAGGGAGGCTTTTTACGTCCATACAAGCCTCCAGTTTAGGGAGTAGTTTGGTTTTGAGTCCTTTCGTGTTTGATTGTTTCGTCCTCCTTGTTATTGCATGCATTGCTTTTCACACTTTCTCCCACGTTCTCCTTCATCTTCATTACCATGCACACACCTACCTACGTTTTTTGACACCCTAGGGGTTTAAAATCCCCCAGGTATCCCCCTTTCCATTTAATCACATTCATTTCTCTTTATTTCGACATTTACTACACCATTCAGTTCTAATCTAGGTTGTTTCTTTGTTTCTTTACGTTATTTTGCAGGTCAGCAATTCCTGGCACGAGGCCCATCCCCTCTGGCCGGCTGGAGAGGTGGAGGTTGGACCCCTTTGCGACTTCTGGCTTGGTGGTCTCGAGCAGTTCTATTCTGTCCATTCAAGGAGACGTGTGGTGCATCTTCGGCCATTCTTCTTCGTCCGGCGGTCGTTATAGAGTCGTTCAACATCCAGGAGTGCCTCATCCCGCACCTTCTACAGCACCCTTAGGCGGTCTATCATAAGACCGTGCGTCCTATAGGCGATTCTCCTTCAACCTCTCATCTTCCCAATGCTGCAGCCAGGCGAGTGTCTCCCCTTTCTTTCCTAAGCACGGCGTGTTCATCACGTTCGGCGCTTTGGTGGCGATCACGGTCATTTTTTTCTATCCTCCTCTTACTATTTTTCACTTATTCATTGCATGTCGATTTATTCATAACATATATTCCTTTAAGTAAGAGGAGAAAATATATCTACACCCTTCTTTTGTGGCGATAACGGTGGGACCCCTAGTGCCCATCGTGCTTGAGTTGCTGACCCCCCCTTTCGGTGTTTAGTTTTCTTCTTGGAGTGATTGCAGGTCGGGTGCATTTTCTGCCTTCTGGAACGTGAGCGGTTCACCCAGAGCCGTCCATCCTCTAGGGCGGCTGATCATCCACCGTCCTTCCCTGCGAACAGCGCCAGTTCCCCTCCAGCATCCTGTCGTAGACGGCGTCCTATCGACCGTCCATACTTCTGCACGGCCTGTCTCTGGCCGTTCATCATTCTGATACAGGTACGCTTTTGGCTTTTCTGAGTGTAGCTGAACGGCTGCTAGAGATCCGTCCCAGCGATTACGCGGTTGGCTACAGACCATTGTTCTGGTACATTCTTCATCTGCCGTCCTATATTTCCAGCATTCTGTGATTACTACTACAGGCATTCTGCTGTTCTGTTGCTCCCTGGTTTATACTGTCCTATTTAGACCGTCTATCCCTTTGAGCGGTCTCACACAGACCGTCCTTCTGGTGCCGCAGTGCACTCATTGTCCATTTTGATTGCCATATTCCATGAGATTTATCAGCTTTGGTGCTAGTTATTGATCTCCCCCTGCTCCCGTATCACTGTTGCATGATTGTTTTTATTGCTTATATATTTGATTGCTCATTGCTTGATAGTTACTAGGCTAGATTTTGCATGCACTCTGGTGCGCATAGGACCATCCATCTCTTTCATAGCAGTTGCATTCCTACCGAGGTAGGGTTTCCTCTCGTCTCCATATTCCTTGGAGCCGACTAGGGACCTTGCTGAGGACCTCCGTAAGCCCCCGTGAGCCGTGGATTCCCACACGGACGTCGGGCAGGTTGTACCGTATCCACCCCAGTCTAGGGTTTACATCCGCGAGTGAGAGGTCCCTATAGAGTCACACAATTCCTCATTTCTTACCCTAGTTAGGCACCTAGTAGTTGAGTGAATTTATATTTTAATTAAGCCACTAAGGTTCAAAGAGGAACTCATAAGAATTTGACGGGCATCATTTAATAACTTGATTGTACAATTGGGTGATTCTCCTCTCATCTCTTCCTTCCATTGCATGCTTGTTGTTTGCTTTGTTGATTTGGTTGGTTAGGTTTGTTTGCCCTAGTTCTAGGTGCTTAGTGTATGTGGGGTTGTTTCTTTCCCTCAGGATCATCTCCTAGGGTCAGTTCTCATTTCCATTCATACTTCAATCCTTTGTTTGATTCATCATCTCCTATGTCGTCATACGACTTCTCTCAGTCTCACGAGGACTCTCTTCCTCGTGGCCTTCTTGAGGACCCGCCTAGGGTCACCCATATGCAGGGAGGAGAGGGGACTGCCCCTCCACTCCCGACCATCCTTGGTGAGGGTGCCCAACCCTCTCTTTCAAATCAATCCATTCACAATCCGGCCAATCAAATTCTTAATATGATGGCCCAGCTGGACCCTACCCAGCTCCATCTCATTTGGCAAGCCTTGCAGGGGGCCGACGCCTCGACTTCAGCTCCTCCTCGTGGCACGAATGCTACTGTCACCACATCTTCTATTGTTGGGACCACCTCTGTGGCCCCTATCGACGTTACTCCCACTTGTCCTCAGGTTCTTCGATACTCCCACATGGAAATGGGCTAGGCTTCCACCTCGGCCCATCAGCCACTCGATAAGGGGAAGTCCCAAGTCCCCTCTGTTCCTTATCTTGATCCCTATGTCACTGTTTCTCCATCGCCACAGGCCCTTGTAGCCCCGGCAGACTTCACTCAGTTGCAACCAGGGGCCGCCCAGCTGGCTCATGCAGATGTGGGCCCTTCCCTGGCCCATTATTCATCTTACGGGCTACCCCCTCAGTCGGCTTTTCCTTTGGCTACGTGCCCAGGTACTGCTCCCCTTGCTCCTTCTCCCCCGTCCCGGGAACGGGAGATTCTTGATAAATGGGCTGCTATGCAGCAACAAATCGACCTCCTCCACAAGCGGGTTGGCCCGCAATCTTTGGCTGACGTCCCTATTCCTAACTTCAGGGACATTCGTTTTCCTCCTCAATCTGAGCTCCCCATGTACCGGAAATATGACGGGAATGGCAACCCGTTCATTCATGTTTGGGAGTTCCTTTACGAGTCAGCACAGTCCCAACATGATGAACACCTGATGGCTTATTTGTTTCACCGATCATTGGAAGGGGTCGCCCTGGAATGGTTCTATACTTTGCCCATGGAGGAGGCCGAGAAATTCAAGACCGTCAAGGAGCGGTTCATTCAGAGATTCCAAGATCGGGTCGGTCCCGAGTATTCCTTCACCGACCTGGTAGCTGAGAAGATTAAGCCAGAGGAAGATTTTGCGACCTATGCAGATCGATGGAGGCAGATGGCCTCATGTGTGCCCGGGCAAATCCCGGAAGAAGAAAAAGTCAAGTTATTGATCTCCAATCCCACCCCAACATTCAGAAATATTTTGGCGATGAATGACATCTCGAATATGCACCAGTTATACAGTAGAGCTCGGTTCATACAAACCCAGTTCAAAGACTCCCCTATTCATTCCCTATTTGAGGCCCAGAAACCCAAAGCCGCCAGGAAATCCCAGGGCCCCGTCATTGAGGAAATACAGATCAATGAGCAGGTCCAGGCTATTTAGTTTCCCCACAAAGCCGCTCCACCTCGCTTCCCGCAGCCTCCACGCAACCCCCAGTTCGCCACTCCACAAGTTCCCCAACCCACTTTCCAGGTTCCCCAATACCCGCAACAACAACCACCACCACCCCAACAGCCTCAGCGGCCGCCACAATATAATAATGTTCCTCCACCCGCCGCTTATGGGTCAGCTCGACCGAGCCTAAAGAGGACCCATTACCCTCCTCTTCCTGAGACATTGCCCGATATTTTCTCCGCTTTGATGTATACTGGTGATATTTAATTGCCTCCGGAGCGTCAAAATTGGAATCCGGTCGCCGATCAGTCCCGATATTGCATATATCATCGGCAGCCTGGGCACACGATAGAACGGTGCTATCAGTTTAGAGATCTAGTGTATGACTTACACGAGGGCCAGAGGATTGATTGGACCTAGATGCACCAGCTAATCGAAGACATCAAGCAGAGGCAGAGACAAGCCAGGCTACAGCAGGTGTTGGGTCCCTCGATCAATGACACCCAAGAGGGGGGTGAATTGGGTGACTATAATTTTAAATAAAACTCTTGACCTTTTATCAAAGGCAATGAGACAACAATTAAAAGACCCAAAACTGTTGATCTGGCAAGCTTGATAACAACAAACATTATGAGACAAGACGAGTGCACACGGTGGAGTTAATGACATATAACAGAATTAAGGAAGTTGATTAAGCCATTAAACCGATTCTCTCAAGTTCACCGATCCCACACGATCATATAGATGGATACACAAAATAAACCAAACCAGTGCGCAAAGCAAACCACAATACACAGGGATTTTAAGGTGGTTCGGGACCACGACGGGCTCCCTACGTCCACCCCTCACCAAACTAGGTGAGGCTTCACTCGGGAATAAATTCCCAACCGGAGACGACGCTCCAAATACACACGCAGGATGACGCCTGCACACACACACGGGGACGCGCCCCAAAACATAGACACACACACAGAGACGTAGTCTCCCACACGGTCCAACGACCGGAATAACAACACACACGATCCGATGGCCGGATCACCAACACGAACACACACTGCCACAAGTGCAGCAAACCACACACAAGATACAGAACTGATCTAACTAGACACCCACACACACAAACGTAGATCTAGGAAGACCTACGTACACACACGAATAAATCACGACACACACACGACCACGGATCCAACAATGATCCACACACACACAAATATCTGAGATAAAGATTACAACATATGCTGAAGTTTAAACTCAAAGAATCAGAATGAAAGGTGTGAAGAGAGAATGATTTATCCTTGTAGAAGCTCCCCCTTTCTCTTCTCGGAATTTAATCGAACACTTGTGCAGCAGGAAGACGTTCTTGACAATCTTGAATCGGATGAGCTTGAATCTTGATTTCACTCGTAGCCAGTAGTAGAGGGTTGATAGGAACTTCGAATCCTCCTTCTTCCCTTCACATTCACGCACAAACACAAGAGGAACAAGGGCTGGAGGTGGCTGCTGCGACCTGCACAAAGAAGGGTTAGAAAGAAACCTGAAAATAGTGTATACGAAAATCCCTTAGGTTTTCCAATCTCTACAAGTGTTTATATAAGCCAAGGGTGGTCAATGGTCGACCAAGGGACAAGATCCACTTATTTAGGAGTGGATTACGGACAGCCAAACAAGTGTATTTGGACCATTGGGTCGAAACGCCAAAAGTCTACATTCACGGCGCCGCCCAGACCAGAAAGGGTCGACCCTTGGGGTCGACCCTCGAGCTGTGCTAAAGGTCCAGAAGACATGGGTCGACCCCAGGGGTCGACCCTCTCAGAACCAGGTTCTGGTTCAACAAAAACAGCAAAATGATCTGTAGGGGTCGACCCTTGGGGTCGACCCTTGGGCATACAGAAGCCAAACAGAACAAGTTTTGTGTTCTGTTTTACAGGGGTCGACCCTTAGGGTCGACCCTTTCTTGAGGGGTCGACCCTAAGGGTCGACCCTTTCAGGCAGCTTTCACAAAAATCAGCTCTGCGCGCTTCGGCGACGGGAATTAATACTCTTAGCTCCGAACTCCGATCGAAGCAAGACTAGAGGCGTTGGAAAGAGGACTCTCAGAGCTATAACATAAAATTTTTAGAATGGAGATCCAATGGTTGGATTGAAAATGGTGAAGACTATAAGGCAGTTTGAGTTTGAAAAATAACTAAAACCTCCATCAAACTAAAGGGAAACAATTGATTAAATATTACCATAATCCCATGAAGATCAACAATGATTTTACATCCTGAAGAACATGATAAACCAAGAGATTAGATCAAGATCAAAATATATGGGTCATGCATTAACATATGAAGCTAGTTTTGAGACCATGACCCAAATGACATGAAATATGATTACGAAAGCATTATCATGAGGCATATAAGAATCCACATGAAAGATCTGTATGAAAGCACTTGAGAACCCATTTTTCAACTCAAGATTAGAAGAGTGTCACCATGGATTCCAATATAAATTCTTACCTTGAATCCATCATAATGTGGGAAATATTAACCTGCACTTTCCGGGAATTTAGAAGCAAGTTAATATTCAACCAACGAATCTGAAGATCCCAACTTCAACCTAGTTCTCCCTTAAACCATTTCAAAGCATTTAAGCCATATGATCAGAATGACTAGGAGCCATCACTCATGCATTCATGATATACAAGAACCAGAGGAAATCCTCAACAGAGCATGTAATGAAATGGCTATGCATTTACACAACACAAGGCCATGCAATCAATTTCATATCCATAAGGACTCAACCATTTCACTGAGAAGCATAGTCTTCACATGAAACCTCCAAAGACTAATGTGCAGCATGCTTGATTCAATCATCAACCTACTTAGTAAAGCAACCTGCAAGATGAGATAGCCACATGTGAGTTCATTTATCATGAAGATGTTTTCCACTAATCAAGCACACAATATATTGTGATTATCAAAACCACTATCATCACACAGGATGTTTAGTTATCATCAAGGTCATAGCTCAACAATCTCCATCACACATGAAGTTTAGTTATCATCAAAACCATAGCTCAACAATCTCCCCCTTTTTGAGGATGACAAACTTAGTGATGAATGATGACAATCTTAGTGAAGATGACAAACGAGTGGCAAGTTGTTCTCCCCCAATCATGAAACCCCAATCATGAATCTAACAAGCATGAATCACATGAAATATTTCTCCCCCTTTGACATTATCAAAAAGCGGGGTAATGTCAATCATACTCCCTCATGAAGAAGAAACAGTGGAGATGCACATTGTAGCATGATAAAAGTGCAAGGAACAGTAACCCACATTTGAAATTCTGATGAAGCAGGAGTAAGTTATAAATGAGTGGGTTCATGAAATGTATGGGAAACACCAAGTGTTGGCTAGAGAGGATACCAAATGTTGATTACTCGGTTGTGCCCAATCTTTCTCCCCATTAGCCAAGCAAGCACAAGAATTTATCGAGCAAGAAAATAGCGTGGGAAGTTCACTCAATTTTTTGTTTTCAGTATTTTCCAGATTTTGAATTTTTGATTTGTGGTTTGAAATGCATGAGATGTAACTTATGCATGTGATGGCATGTGAGATGCATACATAAGCAAACAAGTAGATACATATATAAACATGCAACACTGCTCCCCCGTACTTACTAAAGAAGGGATGGGTATAGGAAAGATGCAAGAGAGTCATGGCAATCAGAATACACATTTGTAGCACATGGGAGATTTTCCAATCATATAGGAGATTGATGCAATTGCTAATGGAGTCAATCAACTTTCTGAATGCATATTAAATCAAATTCTCAAATGTGTAAGTGAGAAACATGAAAAATGATAGTTTTAATATGGATATTTAGATTTTCAGATCAACACATGGAGACATTTTACAGACTGCACTTCAATTTTGAGAGCAGCGTATTGGAGGCTTCGCTCTACCACAATGAGTTTGCACTATCATTTTTTTTAACTCAACAAGTACCACATGATAGTCAGAATTTTTCAAGAGTGATCAGGTCCAAAATGATTCCTTTTTACGCGAGTAGACGCATGAGCTCATGCCAGAATCCCCGGTTACTTAGAATACTGAACCATCTCACCTCATTTTGAACAGAGGTACTAGTCCACACTTTTCAGATATGAACCACATCACGTCTCAGGTGACATGTGCCCAGTTTACTCAGTGAGACCAAGCATTGCTCTACCGTTCATTTTTATTTCAGATTTTTCAACAAAGATAGGTAGGCAGCTTTTTCCTCAACTGTCTCTTCAACATACATGCAGCAAGTTTAACATCTCGAGAGTGTTGAAAAGAAAAACATATATCCTTATTCTTAACACTCATTTTCATATTCTGTGCATGAATTGTGTGAATTTGATTCAGCATGTATACTGAAAATACCATGAATACATAACAATATAACTCCCCCTAAATAGATGCACTTTACTCCCCCCAAAGTGTACAACATGAAGCACACCAATAATGACTCAAATGCAACATTGTTTATCAAGAATGCATAAGGTCATAGAATTTTCAAGGATGGGGGTGAATAGCATATAATAACACACAAGCACACATTGGGAGTTTATGCAAATGCGCTATGACATGTATGCGAGCAATGTGATGTCAATTTGATACTAATTGAATGGATGCCAAACGAATGAACTAAGTGTGACGAATGCATGAGTTCTAATGCAATGCAGAAATTAACATGGGTGCAAGGTGTATGTTTTTGATTTTTCATTTGAGAGAACTAAATGCACCTAATGCATTAGATTCTGATGCATGCAGCCTATTACTGTATGAGAATGAAGGATAGGATGCAAAAAGAAGATGAGAGCTTTCATTTCCAAGTCAGTGTGATAGAATTCTTATTAAGTTCATCCACATTCAATCCATGAATCAGCAAACATTGTTTATGACAAGACCTTTATGAATGAGGGTGCATAAATGATCAAAAGTAAGCAGTGCAACCCAAATTTCAGAATTGTTCAAAAATAGATTTTGAAAGGTCTTTCACAAGTTTTGAAATGAGAGTTCATCCAAAAGTCAAATGTATGGATCATATAATCACAAACATATTTTCACGTCACATAACTCATCTCAAGGATTCATTCTGTTAAATCAATTAAGTATGTTCATCACATCAAACTAGATTCAACCAATTTGTCACAGCATGCTAGTAAATGACAACTCAAGTTTTTAGAATCAACACTTGTCATCTAAAGGTATCACCAAGTGATAAAAAGACCATTGCATGATTTAACAAGGTTGAATTACCTTGGTTCAGGAGACAAGATTGGAAGCCTTCAATCACTGAGATTGCCAACCTCACAGGGGTTGATATTTCAGATTTTGCTTTCTTACCTTTGCCTTGAGAATCCTTTTTCTTCCAAGTCTTTCACCTATTGAACCCATCCTTTGTTAACAGAGACGCACACTTTTCATACCATGTCTTGGGTACTATCAAAATCACTTCCTATCTCCTGGTGGTGAATTGAGAAAATTTTTATCATTTTCATCCTTGCAAGGTATTCTTCAAGATTGGTCATGACTAACCCATCATCATTTGAAGTATAAACTGCATTTATGAACAAACAGAATTGATTTGTCAATTTCGATTCAAATTTATTATCAATGGCATGACAAATTCTTTTAACAACCAACATCCTCTTAGGGAGGTCTAGACACGGTGCATGACTCATGTGTGAATCTAAGGACTATGCTCATATGCTGAATGTGATTACTCCCCCTTAATGTATGCATGAATGCAAGATGTTCAATGAGATCCTATTCCCACAGGCAGTCATGGAGGTGATGAAGACAGGAGAAATGTAGTGCATTAAAACATGGATTCATTTTAGTTGAGAAGTGGATTCTTCAACTTTAGTGCATGACGGCATGTGAAAGTTTATGCAATCATGAAGGTATATGCAAAACCTATGTAAGTAGTGAGATCATGACTTGAAGGTGTATGCAAATGACATGCTATATGACCCGTGATATACACACCAATATGTAAACAAATATAGATGGAATGCATGTATGGACATATGCAAGATCACATAATTATATGACACAAAGTGAGTCAAAGAATAACACAATCACTGCAAAAAGTGGGAGGGATATCACCTGATTTAAAATTCAATTTTTGATATTTCTTCCAACCTGACTTATGCCACTTGACCTGTGTGCCTTACCTTCATGATGAAAATAAGTTTCATGCTTTACATTCCCAAGGCACACCTGCAAAACAGATTTCTCATTTGGCCTTCTTAGGTACCCAAATCCTTTTGGGTCCTTGTGGTTTAGCAGCAACTTGGGCATGCAATTTCCAATTTTTAACAACATTCAATTCATCATTTTTCTTCATAAAACAATCATGCTTTATATTCCCTGATTTGCCATAGTGATGGAGAAGAGTACTTGGCATCACATTTTTCTTTCTCATTGGTTCTATTGGTTTGTGTGGGTGATCATGATGTGTTGAATGAGAATTCTTTTTCAGTAACCAGCAATGTGAAATAGTATGATCTCTTTTACCACAATGATTACAATGCATGGAAGATTTTGTGGTAGATGATTGCTTTGCATTTTTGAAACTAGCTTGTTCTCTACAAGCTCTCAAATCATCATTTTTCATTATGAAACAATTATGCATCAAGTGTCCAAGTTTTCCACAGTAGAGGCAAGAGGCATTTCTTTTCTTGGATGTATGGGGTTTCACATCAATGATTTTAGCATACACATTGCGGACATCCACACTCTTTTTCAGATTTGGTTGAGTTTTCGGCATGGTGAATTGCTGGGATTGAGATTTGGAGGTGCTGGGTGCACATGTGCTGTGGACAAGTGAAGTTTGTGTCTTTCTCTCAAATTTCTTTTTGTTCACAGGATTAAACCCCAGCCCCTCTCTTTGAAAGTTTACTTTCATCCCTAGCAATTTGTCCAAGTTATTTTGGCCATCCACAAATCTAGATAATGAAGCATTCAAGTTAGAGATTTCTTTTTCAAGTGATGAAATGTGCAATTCATTGGAAGTCATCTTATTTTCACAAGAATTAACTTGATCATGCAAAGTAGCATTGATGGTTTTATGACTTTGAATTTCTTGCAACAATTCATCCATTCTTTCAGATTCATGAAGATTTACAGATTTTCCTTTTTCATGAAAAAGTAATCTTTCAGACATTGCATTATTCAACTGTTTCAATTCTTCATTTTCTTTCACCAGTTTAGAACATTTATCACATGAAGAGTTTCCTTTTTCAAGTTCTTCTTTTTCATAACTTAAGCATGCAATGGTTTCTTTGTGACAATCTACATCGTGCTTTAAAAGTTCACTCAACTTAACAAACTCGGAACATTTATCACAAGAATCATTTTCAAGCATGGTGTTTTCATATTTCCTTTTCAATTTTCTGTTTTCAGATTTTAACTTCTTGTATTTTTCAGCAAGCTCATCATATTCATTTAACAATTCTTCATAGCTAAATTCATCTTCATTATCAGAATCAGAATTTACCTTTGAGCTTGATCCACTTGGTGAGCTTGATTCACTTGGCTGATCACTCCTTTGTTCACTCATCCCTGCCACAAGACATTGGTCTCCATGCTCTTCCCAAATCTTGGTTAGGCCATCCAAGATATCCTTCGCAGATCTGCAATGGGAGACAAAAGGGAAATGATTAGAATCAACTGCAGTAGTAAGTAACTTTAAAACTAAGCAATTTTGATCATGTTTAAACATTTGATTTTCAGTCCAGACATTCTTGTCCTTGGGCAACTCATAAGGACCATATGAAATAAGCCTCCATAGCTTAGGGTCATATGAGTTGACAAGACTGCACATTCTTCCTAACCACAAATCAAACTTGGAACCATCAAACACCGGTGGAGAATTCAAGGTGTAAGTGTTGGTAGTCATTGATCCGGATCACTCTAGATCGTTAGATCTATGAAATAAGAGCCTTAGCTCTGATACCAATTGTTGGGTCCCTCGATCAATGACACCCAAGAGGGGGGTGAATTGGGTGACTATAATTTTAAATAAAACTCTTGACCTTTTATCAAAGGCAATGAGACAACAATTAAAAGACCCAAAACTGTTGATCTGGCAAGCTTGATAACAACAAACATTATGAGACAAGACGAGTGCACACGGTGGAGTTAATGACATATAACAGAATTAAGGAAGTTGATTAAGCCATTAAACCGATTCTCTCAAGTTCACCGATCCCACACGATCATATAGATGGATACACAAAATAAACCAAACCAGTGCGCAAAGCAAACCACAATACACAGGGATTTTAAGGTGGTTCGGGACCACGACGGGCTCCCTACGACCACCCCTCACCAAACTAGGTGAGGCTTCACTCGGGAATAAATTCCCAACCGGAGACGACGCTCCAAATACACACGCAGGATGACGCCTACACACACACACGGGGACGCGCCCCAAAACATAGACACACACACAGAGACGTAGTCTCCCACACGGTCCAACGACCGGAATAACAACACACACGATCCGATGGCCGGATCACCAACTCGAACACACACTGCCACAAGTGCAGCAAACCACACACAAGATACAGAACTGATCTAACTAGACACCCACACACACAAACGTAGATCTAGGAAGACCTACGTACACACACGAATAAATCACGACACACACACGACCACGGATCCAACAATGATCCACACACACACAAATATCTGAGATAAAGATTACAACATATGCTGAAGTTTAAACTCAAAGAATCAGAATGAAAGGTGTGAAGAGAGAATGATTTATCCTTGTAGAAGCTCCCCCTTTCTCTTCTCGGAATTTAATCGAACACTTGTGCAGCAGGAAGACGTTCTTGACAATCTTGAATCGGATGAGCTTGAATCTTGATTTCACTCGCAGCCAGTAGTAGAGGGTTGATAGGAACTTCGAATCCTCCTTCTTCCCTTCACATTCACGCACAAACACAAGAGGAACAAGGGCTGGAGGTGGCTGCTGCGACCTGCACAAAGAAGGGTTAGAAAGAAACCTGAAAATAGTGTATACGAAAATCCCTTAGGTTTTCCAATCTCTACAAGTGTTTATATAAGCCAAGGGTGGTCAATGGTCGACCAAGGGACAAGATCCACTTATTTAGGAGTGGATTACGGACAGCCAAACAAGTGTATTTGGACCATTGGGTCGAAACGCCAAAAGTCTACATTCACGGCGCCGCCCAGACCAGAAAGGGTCGACCCTTGGGGTCGACCCTCGAGCTGTGCTAAAGGTCCAGAAGACATGGGTCGACCCCAGGGGTCGACCCTCTCAGAACCAGGTTCTGGTTCAACAAAAACAGCAAAATGACCTGTAGGGGTCGACCCTTGGGGTCGACCCTTGGGCATACAGAAGCCAAACAGAACAAGTTTTGTGTTCTGTTTTACAGGGGTCGACCCTTAGGGTCGACCCTTTCTTGAGGGGTCGACCCTAAGGGTCGACCCTTTCAGGCAGCTTTCACAAAAATCAGCTCTGTGCGCTTCGGCGACGGGAATTAATACTCCTAGCTCCGAACTCCGATCGAAGCAAGACTAGAGGCGTTGGAAAGAGGACTCCCAGAGCTATAACATAAAATTTTTAGAATGGAGATCCAATGGTTGGATTGAAAATGGTGAAGACTGTAAGGCAGTTTGAGTTTGAAAAATAACTAAAACCTCCATCAAACTAAAGGGAAACAATTGATTAAATATTACCATAATCCCATGAAGATCAACAATGATTTTACATCCTGAAGAACATGATAAACCAAGAGGTTAGATCAAGATCAAAATATATGGGTCATGCATTAACATATGAAGCTAGTTTTGAGACCAAGACCCAAATGACATGAAATATGATTACGAAAGCATTATCATGAGGCATATAAGAATCCACATGAAAGATCTGTATGAAAGCACTTGAGAACCCATTTTTCAACTCAAGATTAGAAGAGTGTCACCATGGATTCCAATATAAATTCTTACCTTGAATCCATCATAATGTGGGAAATATTAACCTGCACTTTCCGGGAATTTAGAAGCAAGTTAATATTCAACCAACGAATCTGAAGATCCCAACTTCAACCTAGTTCTCCCTTAAACCATTTCAAAGCATTTAAGCCATATGATCAGAATGACTAGGAGCCATCACTCATGCATTCATGATATACAAGAACCAGAGGAAATCCTCAACAGAGCATGTAATGAAATGGCTATGCATTTACACAACACAAGGCCATGCAATCAATTTCATATCCATAAGGACTCAACCATTTCACTAAGAAGCATAGTCTTCACATGAAACCTCCAAAGACTAATGTGCAGCATGCTTGATTCAATCATCAACCTACTTAGTAAAGCAACCTGCAAGATGAGATAGCCACATGTGAGTTCATTTATCATGAAGATGTTTTCCACTAATCAAGCACACAATATATTGTGATTATCAAAACCACTATCATCACACAGGATGTTTAGTTATCATCAAGGTCATAGCTCAACAATCTCCATCACACATGAAGTTTAGTTATCATCAAAACCATAGCTCAACAGTAGGCGACACCCCAGCAACCGCAGCAATAGCAACCCCCGCAACAACAGCAACCCCAGCAACAGCAACAGCAACAGGACCTTGGGATCCATCAGAATCCCATGCCGATGCATCAACCCGCTCCTCAGCAACAACAGTAGCCGCCGGCGCTGGCACCAGCACAAGTAAACATTGTCCAGCACCCAGCCCCCAATGTTGGGTGGACTTTTGATGATGAAAGCCCCGCACACCTTTTGGCCTTTCACCACCAGCATTCCCCCGCACCTGCTATCCCCTCCGTTCTCAGGCCCGCCGTTCTCACCACCACTCCACTCATTATTCCCTCCGCACCACCCATCAGGCCCACTACATTCCCCTCCATACTGCCAGTTCCTTCGCCATCATCTACCATACCCTCCATCATCGCCCCTCCACTCAACCCCTCGCCCATTTCCCCTTCACCAGGGCCCATTAGACCAACTTCTGCCATCCTCACCCCCATTTCTACGCCTTCCACCTACCCCACCGGGCCAAGCGGGGGCCCATCTCAGACCGTGCCGGCACCACATTGTGCCCTTCGGAGCGGGCGTCCCTTCCAAAGAGTTTTCCCTTCCTCTGGTGCGACTGCACCCAACCTCCAAGTTCCCTCCCCGACAGTAGAAACAGAAGAAGTAGACCCCGTGCCAGGCACGAAGTATGACCTATTGTAGCACTTGGACCGGATGCCGGCCAAGATTTCATTTTTGGAATTGATCAAAAGGTCACCGCTACACCAAGATGCTTTGAGGACTTTTCTATAGAAGGTTATGGTGAGTGAGGACGTGGCAGTAGACAGTTTGTCGTCGGTGTTGGTAACGGTTAGAAAGGGACCTTCCATTTCATTCTCTAAATCGGAGTTCGCACCCCCTGAGGCACGGCAGATGCCGCTGTGTATTACCATCTCTTTGAACAAAGTGGCTATTGAGTCTGCCCTAGTGGACACAGGAGCATCAATAAATGTGTGTCCATTGAGTACCCTCCGTGCCTGCAACATTTCAGAGGATATGCTCAAGCCAACGCCCACCACCATAGCAGCATATGACAATTCCAGGCGTGCTTGTCACGGGGTCGTGACTGTACAGGCCAAGCTAGGGCCATTGGTTATGGACGTGGAATTTTATGTATTGGACATAGACCCAATGTTCAAAGCTATTCTGGGTCACCCGTGGATAAATAGCCTGAACGCCGTGCCCTCGACTGCCCACCAGTGTTTGAAATTTCTATTCGTAGGGCGGGTGGTCAAGGTGAAGAGCATTTCCACGGTCCAGAATGTCGATGCGATAGCAGCCAAGATCCTTCCTACATTATGGCCAAGCAATCGGCCGATTTTGTCAGTTATGGACCTGAATTATTCGTGGGCATATGCGTCACGCAAGCCCGCTACTGCACCAACAAATGTCAAGATCAAGCCCAAGATGAGAGATTGCAAAGGGTGGCACCTGATTCTGAAATTGGGCTATCAGTCGGGCCTAGGTCTCGGCTCACAATTACAGGAGCGGACTAACCCCATCCCTAAAGGCAGAAAGATGGGCCACCGGGGCCTTAGCTACCATGATTCAGCAATGTTGATACTTGGAGACTCTGGGCCGTTAACATGGGACTATCGACAGCATTTTGTGAAAGGCCCACTACAGCCCGACACTTTGAAGAAGCCTCCACCTTGTTACGATGAGAAGGCCGATGATGACTGTGATGATGCTGACCCACCATCGCCTCTGAAGGGGTTGGTGGGTGATATGGAAGATTTTGCTGGTTGTTTTGAGAAGTTGTTCAGCAAGAGAGAAGACCGTCCGAAGAAGAAGGAGATGCAGCTGGTGAAGCATCCTCCAATGCAGCTGGTCCGCCAGGGGCCACGGGAAGTGGGGAGCTCTATCACTACTTATTTTATGTCCCTGTCCCGTCTTGCCTCTTGGTTTCAACAATTGGGGTTTGTCCCCCGTTCCCCTCCAATCCTGGTCGACCCGTATTTCACGGAGAGACCGCCTGAAATTTTATTTGTTCCCTGTGCTTGCGGGCGCTGCCCGCCTATTGATCTTTCCACCTTATTTACTCCTCCTCCCCCCGGTGCTCAACTCCACGAGATGTGGTTTTCTTCCTCCGATCTGTTCTTTGATTGCATATTCCCTGAATTATTCCCCATGCAACTCCCTCCTCCTCCATCTTCTTCCTCGTGCTGCGTGATCTCCTCCGGCCTCCAAAAAAAAATGCCAATTTCAAAACAGAGGTTTCAGTGGAAGATTACGCTGTGTTCTGCTCAAATTCCTAGGGGTGTGAGACCCTTGTTCCTTTTCCAATAGATTTCCTCTCTCCTAGGTTAGATGTACAGTGCGTAGAGTCTCCTAGGTTAGTCGAGTCGGTTGGGGTAGAGTCTAGTTCGAGTCTAGTCAGCCCGTCTACATCTGCAGCGCACCCTATGGCGCGTCGTCCCAAATCCATCCCTGATAGGTTTCTACGTGATTTGGCCGAGAGATGCCATGCCCTTCTTAGGTGCCCGGAGTTTGTGGAGACCCCGATTGTTTTGAAAGATGATGAAGAATTAGAAGGGGTATGGAGCAACGACGGATTAGGGGTATATGAAATTGTGAATGAGAAGGACCCAACTGACGATGAGGAAAGTGACGTGGATGACACCGCTGACCTATATGCGAAAGGTTTGAAGAGATTTGATGAACCATCCTTGGCAGTGGATGAACCCACTAAGGAAATTAATCTTGGAACCGAAGAGGATCCCAGGCCCATACTTATTTCTGTCAATCTCTCTCCTCAGGTTGAAGAGGAGCTCATCAAGATTTTGAGGGAGTATAGCAATTCCTTTGCCTGGTCCTATGAGGACATGCCGGTTCTTGACCCCACATTGGTTGAACATCGATTGATTCTTAGACCAGGGGCAACACCCGTTAAGCAGAAAGAGAGAAGATTCCACCCACAGATGGCCTTGAGAATTAAGGAAGAAGTCGACAAATTGCATAAGGCCAGGTTCATTAGAGTTGTTTTATATCCGCAGTGGGTGGCCAACATAGTCCCGGTAATGAAAAAGGATGGCAAAATTCGGATTTGTATCGATTTCAGGGACTTAAATAAGCCATGCCCGAAAGATGATTTCCCGCTTCCTCACATTGATGTGTTAGTTGATAATACAGCTGGGTATGAAGCCCTCTCATTTATGGATGGTTATTCTGGATATAACCAAATCTGTCTGGCTCCTCAGGATCAAGAGAAGACCTCGTTCACCACGCCCTGGGGTACATACTGCTATGTTGTTATGCTGTTTGGATTGAAGAATGCAGGTGCTACTTATCAGAGGGCAATGATGGCTATCTTCCACGACATGATGCATGTCTATTTAGAAGCTTACGTGGATGATATTTTGGAAAAGTCGAGGTCTCAAGAGGAACACCCTGCCATTCTAGCCAAAGTATTGCAAAGGGCTAGGGAGTATAAGTTAAAGATGAATCTAAAGAAATGTGTGTTTGGAGTTGCATCAGGGAAGTTACTCGGGTTTATAGTTAGTAAACGGGGGATTCAGATCGATCCAAACAAAGCAAAGGCCGTTATGAAAATGCCGTCGCCTAAGAATATCGCTGAACTTTGAGATTTGATTGGGCGTTTACAATTCATCAAGAGATTTATATCTCAACACTCTCAAAGATGTCGTCCATTTTATGAATTATTAAAGGCGGGCACAAAGTTTGAATGGAATGAACAATGCCAAAAGGCCTATGAGGAGCTTAAGGTTTATCTTTCTAATCCCCCGGTTCTGCAACCACCTGTCCCTGGGAAACCCCTGATCCTATACATTTCTGTGATTGAGGACTCCCTAGGAGCTGTTTTGGCTCAAGTAGATGATGAAAGAAGGGAAAGGGAAGCATACTACCTTTCGAGGTTGTTTAATCCTGCTGAATCCAAGTATATTGTCAAGGAGAAGACCTGTGCAGCGTTGGTATGGGTAGCTCAGAAGCTCAAACATTATTTCCTTGCCCACGAAGTTAGGCTGATCTCTAGAATGGACCCCATTCGTTATCTTTTAGAAAAACTTGTCCTTTCTAGCCGATTAGCTCGCTGGCAGAGCTTTCTTTCCCAGTTTGACATCACCTTCGTCGTCCAAAAAGCGATCAAGGGATATGCTATTGCTGAGCATCTTTCTCATTCTCCCATCCCTCGCACGGATTCGATCCAAGATGAGTTCCCTGATGAACACTTGGCGGTAATCACTCATCTTCCTTTTTGGTCTCTCCATTTCGATGGTGCTTTCAATTCCCAGGGCAGTGGAATTGGCGCCGTTCTCCTTACTCCGGAAGGGGTAACCATCCCAAAAAGCGATCAAGGTATCAACTCTCATTTCCTGCCACCAATAATATAGCCGAGTATGAGGCTCTCCTTGCCGGTCTGAAGCACGCCTACATCATGGGCGCGCAATACCTTAACATCATAGGAGACTCTCAGTTGGTGTTGCGTCAAGTCTTGTCAACTTATCGCACCCGTGACCCTAAGCTTAAGCCCTATCAAGATCTGGTCACGCTCTTGGCTAGGTGATTCCGAAAGCTTATCTATAATCACACCCCTCGTTCTCAGAACATCTTGGTTGATGCCCTTGCGTCATTAGCTTCTTCTCTTTCATTTCCCCTCAGTCGTGCCACTGAGACCATTGTGGTCCAGCAGTTAGACGCTCCCTCTCTTCAAGATCCCTGGTTTGACAACCTTAGGAAATCTGTAGAAAGGAAGGCAGAAAGGGAAGAGGTGAAGGAAGTCTCATTAACTGAGCTTGAGGACATCATAGAGGAAGAAGAGTTGCTGTGGTATTATGAAATTGAGCAACATTGCAGGGATGGTTCATTTCCGGAGACGGTAAATGCCGAGCAGGGAAAGTCCATTAGAAGAGTCGCTGCAAGATACACGATTGTTGCTGGAGAATTGTATAGGCAGGCTCTCAATGGAGTTCTAATGAGGTGCCTAGATGACAATGAGGCTTGGAAGGTAGTAGAAGCAGCCCACTCCAAAGAGTGTGGAGGGCACGTGAATGGATAGGCGTTGGCGAAGAAGATTCTTAGGCAGGGCTATTACTGGCCAACCCTAGAAGAGGATTGCTCCACCTATGTCCGTAGGTGTCTTCAATGCCAGCTCCACGCTGACAAGATCCATGCTCCTGCTTCTTCCCTCCATCCTCTCTCAGCTCCTTGGCCATTTTCCATGTGGGCCTTTGATATCATCGGACCTCTCGGTGACCCGAATTCCGCCGTCAAGCAGAAGTCCTTTATCCTAACGGCTAGGAGTACTTCACCAAGTGGGCGGAAGCTGAAGCCTATGTAGAAATCAAAGACACCATAGTATGCCGCTTCATCCTGAAGAACATCATCTCGTGGTTTGGAGTGCCAAGTGATGTCGTCACCGACAACGGGCCTCAATTTGTCTCTCAAGAACTCCGGGACCTTTGTAAGAAGTTTAATATATCATTGCATCATTCATCACCATACTACCCCCAAGGTAAAGGCCAGGCTGAGGCCACAAATAAAACCCTTCTTAAAATCATCAAGAAAACATGCGAATCACACAAATTTGCTGATTGGGCCGATAAACTGATAGAAGCTCTATGGGATTATCGCACCTCCGTCCGTACCCCCACGGGGTAGACTCCCTTTGCTCTCACCTATGGGATGGAGGCAGTACTCTCGTACGAGATCCTAATCCCTTCCCTAAGGGTGCAGCTGGATAAAGAACTTAATCTCGACGAGCGTCGAGAGGCGTTCCTAGTCCAACTGGAACTCTTAGATGAGAAGTGGCTTAATGCGGCCAATCATGTTTCGGTTTATCAAAAACGTGTCTCGCGGTATTTTCAAAAGAAGGTTATCGAACAAAAATTCCAAGTGGGTAATATGGTTTTGAAACGTAAATTTATCAGATCAGCAGGTCCCAGGTCTAAGCTGCAACCCAACTGGGAAGGGCCGTTTGTAATTAAGGAAGTCTATCCGGGTAACGCGTATCGTTTAATCAATGCCCAGGGTGAAGAATTACCAAATCCGTGGAATGGGCTGTATTTAAAACACTTTTATCCATAGAGTCAAACCAACAACGACTTGGTGGCGGGGTGTGCCTTCACTTGATCACGAAAGGGAATCCCCGGTTCAACATTTCACACACTACACGACTACTTGTGGTTCGGTTTTATTCTTTCACGCAACACCGTTTCACCCTTGGCCATGCTTTGGGGAGGGTGAGAGTCCTTGTATTTTCCATCTCTCTCGGCTAAAAATAGCGGCAAAAGGTGAATAAGGGGGCGAGGACTGATCTAGACCCCCCCAATAAAAGAGGTCTCAAATAGGGGCAGTCCATTATGACCTTATTCCGTAAGAACAAGATAAAAAGAAAAAAAAAGGGAGCAAAAACCAAAGCTAAAAGCTTACCCAAAGCTCGAAGCTCTCAAAAGTTTGAAAATCTCCAAATAACCAAACTAGGCACGACAAGAGTGGCAGTATAGTTTCCCCGCGGGACGTTATGAGCCCGGTCGTATGCGTGCCTAGAGCGGAAGTAGGTTCGATAATGCATATAAAGCCCCGGCGCAACAGACCAAATTCTTTGAAAAGGGGGTGTCCTAAGAAGAACTCAAGCCCTAAAAACCTCTATACCTATCGCCAGCTTTCCTGCTAAATCTGTCTTAATTTTCCAAGGATTGGATCCTACCCCGGGTATGGCCTCGGTAGAGGCATCGTCAAAGCAAGGTTAGCACCGGCCACGGCGGTCCTTTATATTGAACGTTGAGCCCGGGGGGCCCCTGGTGAGATGGGAGGTTCCCTGTCATCAGGACTAAGCTGGATTCAAAATCCACAAAAAAATCAAATATGTCAAAAACCACAAAAATCAAATATTTCAAAACTCACAAACATCGAATATTTCAAAATCCAAAAAAATCAAATATTTCAAAACTTGAAAAAATCAAATATTTCAAAACTCAAAAAAATCAAATATGTTCAAAACCCAAAACAAAATCAAAAGATTTTAAAAACCAAACAAAAATCAAATATTTTCAAAACTCCCAAAAAAGATTTCCTTGATTTGCATCCATTGCATTCATTTGACATTTGTTGTTTGCCTATTTAATGAGGCTTACCCCCTTGACCAAAGATCAAGAGCTAGTCATTTCCTAACTTGTTATAGGCAAGGGGTTAAGCCTAAAATGTATTTAATCTATTTTCTGCATTTGTGTGTGTGTAGGGGCAGGTTGAAGCTGAAAAGTGCAGTTGGCTCGTGGCCATGGGAATGGTAAAGATCCTATTCCAACTATGCAATCACATCATGAACCAAACAAAGCTCAAACTCAATTCAATAATCAATTTTATTCATTTCATCTGTCAAGCTTTCTGAACACAAGTCCTATCCAACATCATCATCATGAAACAAAGAAAATCACTC
The DNA here is from genome assembly GCA_022559845.1 of Amorphophallus konjac. Taxonomy (NCBI): domain Eukaryota; kingdom Viridiplantae; phylum Streptophyta; class Magnoliopsida; order Alismatales; family Araceae; genus Amorphophallus; species Amorphophallus konjac. The sequence goes on along the minus strand of JAHNEJ010000368.1, from coordinate 227,342 downwards.
AGTCCTCCGCTGGGCATCCCCGCGGGGACGCATCTCTCTCAGCTCTCTAACGTAGGCCTGGCGCGTCGCTGGGATCTCTGCAACCTCTGCTGGTAGGGAGAGCACCCTGCTCACCTCCCACATGATCAGGGCGCTCCTGACCGCCTGCTTGTCCTCCTCTGTACCAATCCCCCTCGCCTGTAGTGCGGGAAGGTGGGGTAGCGCTGGTAGAACAGTCCGGGGTAGTCCAACATGTAGGTAGCACCAGTGCGTGCTGTACATCGCAAGTACAGTGTCGCTCACGAGCCTCAAGTCCAAGCCCGGCTGCCTAGGAAGTCTGACGGTGGTGTCACGAAGGAAGCCCGGGCGCATCACGAACCGATCCAGGGGCAGCCTGTTGATGTACAGTCGCCACTCATCCCTGGTCTTCATCTCAGCTGTCCTGCACTCTACCTGCGGAGAGAATCCAAACGCGCCACCTATGAAGAAGAGGGGGTGGCTCCCGAAGATCCTGCTAGCTGAAGTGACCTCCTCCCTATAGATGAATTTCATCCTGGCACCCATCCAACACTCTAGGAGGATCATAGAGCCAAACAGAGGACCTCCTAAGGCTGCTGAAGTAAGGCCCTCGTACAAGTAAGCTAGGATGGCCTGAGAGATGGAAAGACCCTGCCACAGGCCACTAATGGTACTAAGAAGGGGCATCTCTAGCACATGGTCAACTGAAGGGAACAAGATGGCCCCGCACAAGCAAATGGACGCAGCCTTAGCTATGGCTTCATCCCACCCACACCTGTTCTTGCAATGTTCCACTACCCACTGGCTAAGAGGAAGAAGGTGAATCTGACGTGGGCCTACGAAGGTGTGGACATCCCTGCTATCTGGTATGAACCTTCCCAAGATGAGCCTAGGATCTATAGGGGCAACAGTATGACACACCGAATCTTCCCCTCCCACCTGGGACCTGGGTAAAGAGAAGTAGGTCTCTACCTCCTCCAGTAGGATAGTGGCCTCGAATGATGGGAAGATGAATGTATGGGTTTGAGGATGCCAAATTTCAACTAAGGCTGAGATGCTATGCCAATCAAGGGAAAGCTTTGGGTAGTTCTGACCTAACACTAGGAGAGGTTGTAAGTGCCAAGATCTCAGGATAGATGTCACTCCTAGGGGCAGGGCGCAGACCATGGGAGCCAACCACTTCAAGGTGGAATAACGCCTGGGGCTAGGAAGAAGCTGAGGTGGAAAGAAGATAGAAGAAAGAGAGAGAAAGTAAAAGCATGTAAGTAAAGGAAAGAATTGAATTAAAAGAAATCATGATTAGTATACCTCTCTCAAAGGGCTCGAGCTCAGATGTCACGGGATCGCAGTCAGTCGTTGGGGCACTTCCCGCTCCTTCCTGGCCGGCTTTGGCCCGTTGAAAGATGCTCCCTCCATAGAACTCCCCTCTAGGGTCCTCTTCATGATGGTTTGGTGATGAATAGCGAAGGTTTCAAGGCTTAGAAGGGAGAGGGTGTGTGAATCACGAATTTAGGCTCCCCCTCTCACTTATAGGGCTTGTTAGGAAGCCTAGGTCTCTTAAGATCGGGTTGGATAAGTCTAGGACGGGTTAAGATGAGGTTTGGATAGGTTTAAGGCAGTTTACCCTCGGGTTAAGGACTCTCCAGGAGAGCCCCTTTTAAGTTCGCAGGGTGCCCCATTGGACGGTCTTACGATAGACCGCATATCTATTTGTGCGGTCCATGACGGACCGTTTATCATCCTCTAAAGAACTCAAGGGCAGGGTTTCAAGCGGTCTTATTTAGACCGTTCTTCTTCTTACGCGGCCTACATTAAATCGTTCAACCTTCAGAATGGTTAACATAAAACCGTCCGATTGCACTTGGAACGATCTATTACAGACTGTGTAGTCCTTTGAGCGGCCCACTGAGAACCGTTCTTCCTGGCTGAGCCCCTTGTGTACCTGTTCAACTAGTAAGTCGTGCTACACTCATCTCACTCAGTTGGCATCACTCGTCTCACTCATTTGGCTATGCTCATCTTACCCAGTTGGCGTCACTCATCTCACTCAGTTGGCGTCACTCATCTACTCATTTGACGTCACTCATCTCACTCATTTGATGTCTCTCACCTCACCCATTTGACGTCCCTCATCTCGCTCATTTGTTATCACACACTCTCTCTCACTCAAGGTCGACGTCCCTCTGTCTCACCCACACTCGTGTCGCGTCTCACTCGTAGTCGTCGTCTCTCACTCACGCACTCATGTCGAGTCGGTAGTCGGCATCTGTCCATTCATACATTCATACATTCATTCATCCATAAAATAAAAACAAAAGCATGCATATCACTATCATATCATATCATATGTACAAAAGTCAGGCCGAGTACAAAGTCAAGCTTATCCCTCTCCCTGGCCCCCGTCACTATCTCCACAGCCCTCATGCCTCTTTGGGGGAGGCATCACTGAGGTCGCCTCATCACGCCATCGCCGGCGTCGCTCCTCCTCCTCATTCCTCCGGTGGCCGGAGGAACTAGTGAAGTAACTCCTCACGGAGCCGTGGGTGCCGTGGCTGCCACTCGGAGTCGCTCTGCTGCGCTCCCGACTCGCCTCTCTCATGCCCTCCACCTTGCCCTCCAACCTGGCAACCTGCAGCCGGGCCTGCTCTGCCTCAGTCCGGTAACGCTCCGCCTCAGCCCAGTAGCGCTCCGCCTCGGTCGCGCTGGCTTGAAGTCGCTCCGTCTCAGCTCGGTAGCGGTCCGCCTCGGTCACACCTACTCGGAGTCGCTCTAGCTCAACACGAAGAAGCGCCTTCTCCAGCGTGTCCGCTGGTCGGCTCTGTGCTGCCTGCTCCCGCACACGGGCCACCTCCTCCCGAGCCGCTGCCCAGCTCTGCTCCAACTCAGTCCTAAGGCGGGTCAACTCAGACGTCTGCATGCACATATCATTGTCAGTCAATTGCATTTCATACATATCATAAGCATAAATAACAAAGGGAAAGTGTAATGATTTGCATACCCTCTCAGTGAGCGCCACCTCGGCCACCTTGGCCCGCGCCACCATCCTGGTGAAGTCGGCCTCCTGCTCGGCCTGATCTACAGGAGTCTGGGTAGAAGAAGAAGGAGCACCAGCCCCCTGTCGCTGGGTACCCTCGGCACGCTGCATCCAAAACTCCAGGTCAGTCACATGCATAATCATAATCATAAGCATTTGCATAATTTAAAGAGTTTAGGGTTTTAGAAAACTCACCAGTAAAGCCAAGACCTATCGGGCCTCGTCCCGCTCCCTGATGGTGGAGTGTAGGAGCCCCTGTAGCTCCGCTAGTCATCCCACTGGGTCGATCTGCATTTAGAAGTCCAAGTGTCAGTGTATCATCATCACAAGCATAATAGACAGAGTTTGAGTTTAGAAGTCGTATCGGTCGGTGGGCACCCCGGAACACCTGGTCCCGGTAGTGTCTGGCCTACGCAGTGTAGTACGCCGAGTTGCTCTCCGCTCGGGCGGTCACCACTCGCCCCAGAGCTGTCCAGTCGGTCACCTGCGCAGCGTTCCTCGTCGACCAATCAAATGCTGCCGCTAGGCCCCGCGTCGTCCTCGTCACTAGCTCCCCTGCCTTCTCAGGCTCTGGGAACTCCACCACGGGCTGATGTACCCCGATGGTCCTCATCACCAACCTGTAATGCAGTGGCTCCACCACATTCATGCAATGAAGCCACACATCTCGTCCGGCGAAGGCAAGGGCGCCGACCACCCAAGGCTGACCCTCCTGGCCCTCACCCGTGTAAGGTGTCCACCGTACTTGCAAGATAGAAACTCGCATCAGCATCATCATCATATAAGAATTGCATTTAATTAAAGAGTCTGAGTTTAGAAGGATACCAAGGCATACGGTAGAGCGTCCAGGTCATCCTGCAGCTCTCGGACCTGCCGTCTCAGGGCTACAGTCTCTCGAGGTGCTGTCCACCTCCGCACAATCGGTAGGATCCCGGGACGGGTCTCCTCGCCTCTGCCCAACCCACGTAGGTACACGTAGGCCCACACCTGCATCATAGCGTTATGCCAGCATTTAGAAACGTAGAGAATTGCATAATTAAGTCTAGGCTGAGAGTCGTACCTGGAGTAAGGGGGAGAAGCACCCTTGCATCGTCTGACGGGCCGTCGAACTCAGCGTATCGAAAAGGAAGGCGAGAACTGCTGCTTCCCACGCGTAGTCACCCACGTGGCTCAGCTCCTCAAGGAAAGGAAGGAACCGGCAGCTCATCACATCCGCTCTAGTGGAGAAGAGGAGTCGTCTGAACATCAGCATCAAGAACCGTCTCAGCACTCTGTCCACCTCCGCTCCCGGTCCTACAGCTACTCTCGGCCGTGCCAGCTCCACCAGTCGCTGCAAGTGCTCCTCCGATTGCTCGCCGACTGCGACTCCCGCCCATCGTAACCCCAGGCTGTCCTGGAGACTAGCCCGGGGAAGGAGGGTCGACTGCCTCTCAGGGCGCCACAGCTCTAAGCCCAGCAATCCCCGAGCCATCGCCCGGTAGTCAGGAAAAGTAGTCCCGCTAACCGGTGACCCGTTCACTCGAAGGCCAGTGAGCCTGGCCACGTCCTCCAGCGTGGGGACCATATGCCCCCACGGGAAAAGGAACATCCGACTCACTGGGTCCCAGCGGTAGTGCAGGGCGTAGAGCAGAGCTGCATCGAACCGACACACCTCGATGCTCAGGAATGGGGCGAACCCCATGGCAGCCAACCGCTCCCTCTGGAAGTCCGGCAGTGCTAAGTACACTGCGCGGACCTGCAGCCACGAGGTGCGGGTCCTGCGCTTTCCCTGCATTCATTCATTCATTTTAGATGCATTTTAGTAATTTATTTAAGTATTTTGTTTCATTTCTAAATAAAACCATCAAAGCTTAAGTCTCTGTCAGTAGAGCGGTTACCCACAGGCCGCTCATTCCCTCTAACGATCTGATGTGCACCGTCTTACTCCTTACGTTCTGTGTTTTGAACGGGCTGGTGTAGGCCGTTCCTATCTTGAATGGGTAATCTCGCACCGTTCTTTCCTCATGCTTCTTAGTGTCAAACGGTCGCTCCTGCGCCGCAGGAAGGTTGGGCGGTCCTATAGGGACCGCATGGTTCTTTGTTGACAGGTTTTGGAACGGACCGATGAGGCCCGTTTGATTGTTTGAGCGGTGAGCCTCTCACCGTCATTGGTTGGTTCAGTTCTGTGGTTGTGAGTTTGAACGGCTACTCCTGGGCCGTATGGATGTTGGGCGGCTCTATGTGAGCCGCATGTTTTTGTTTGTGCGGCTTTGACTGAACCGCCCTACCGTCATCTTCCCCGACGATGGTGAGGGTTTCCCATCGGCAGGGAAGCCACTGTGGCCCCCCAAACCGGCCCCTAAGCCCTCTAAATCCCTTGAAAAAGCCCCCAAACTAACATGCATGGCTTAAAAATGGAATGAAAATGGAAATGGAAGAAGTTTTAGGGCTCCTACCTCGGGGTCTCGTTGCTTCTTGGTCGGCCTCTCCGCCGGTGCATCTTCTCCAACGATGGTGACCTCTTCCTCGGCTGCGGCTACTCCGGCTTCCTCCTCGGCTACGGGCGGTGGCGGGAGTGCGTCCCCCTCGGCCGTGGACGTCGTCGGCACCACCACGAGCGGTGGTCCTTCGGTGTTCGCCCCCGCGGTGACGGTCAACGGCGGCGGTTCGGTTGCCTCCTCTCCGGCCATCTCGGGGCGGTGGGCTTGGTGCTTCTGACGCATAGAGAGTGAGAGGGAGGGTTGAGAGGAAGAGAGTTTGGGCGAGAGAGAGTTAAGAGAGGGGAGGTTAGAATGGGCTCGGTTGCCCTTCGTTTCTCCCCACCGTCGGTTACGGTGGAGGGAGACGAAGGGTTTAGCTTTTCGAGGTTGCAGAGGTTACGCGGTCTAGCGATAGACCATCCATTGTTTGTGCGGTTGCTCTATGACCGTTCATCTTCAACGGTAGGATGCTTAAGTCGGTTCAAATTCTATGATACATACGGTTCTCCCGTAGCCGTTCTTCTTGGGGCGGTTCGTCCTTAACCGTTCATGTTTGAAGTTGTTTGGCTCCCTATATCTGCACTTGGTGTTCAATTGATGAATTTTGATGTTATTGCAAATATTGTTAACAAATTTGTGTGCAGCATCCAAAACTTCCACTTGCCGTTTCACTGCACAGGTAAGTCAGGTATGGCTTTCTATCCCAGTCTCCCTTATTGCATTACTATATGATACTATATTATATTATCTCGAGAACCAGTTGGTTATTTACGTGATCCAGGATCTGATGTTCCCCTTCAACAAAAACGATGATGATCCAGGTTCACGTATTTAATCTTCGGATAGGCCGTTAGGTTGGGATGTCACGGGGAGGATGGTTCTATCCTACACGCCGTGGTTGCGGATAGTATCTTGACTCTGACTTTCCCAGCTTAGCAATACTATTCTCGAGTATTTTATATTTTAATCTTTCTTTGCATTTGTTTTTACGATTTCTTTTATTTTAGCCCAGCATGCATCATACGCATCTTTTGAGCTTTCATGACCCATGGTTTGCTTGAAGAATGTCCCGTCAGTGATGGTTAGCCGTACGTTCAGTGTTTGAGTAAGAGGGACTAATTCCACTCTGAGTTGGAAGGTTCTCTTTGGTCGATTCGCTTGGATTGATTGATTGAAAGGTCCCTTCTGGAGCTTTAGCCTGTTTCCTTTACTTTTGATGCCTGCTTTTGTGGCCTCCTCATTGGACAGCGAGATTGTGTCCCCCATGAGGTTGGTCTTGTCAGTGTATTTCATTTAGTTTAGTTCCTCCAGACTGGTGTCGCTTTTGATTTGATCATTCCTTGTGTTTGGTTCAGAGTTTTCCGGAAGATTCATGTCACTTGTTGGTAAAAACGGGTGTCGTTTTACCTTAACGTCCGCTTTTTCGGTCCACTCCGCTGCATCTCCGCTTCATCTCCATGTTCCATGTCACTTCCGCTTCACCTCCGCTCGCTCCCCTGCAAAGGGGACGTTAAGGAGGGGCATCTGTTGACACCCGTTTTATGCCGATAAGTTAAGTCGTTTCTCTTACTCCCTTTTGTTGATGCCTCGAGTTGCCCATCACTCGTTGGGGCTATTTTCAGGCATGTTTTGGGCCAGTTTTATGGGTTACCTCCCTCCTTGGTTAGGTCCAAGTTGATTCAGGGCTTAATGGGCCTTGGTTTTGGTTGATTAGGCTTTTCTATAAGTTTCAACGTCCACGTGCATGTACAGTTCATCCATGACCACTCAATCCATGTGCGATTGACTACGGTGCGTCCATATATTTTGGAATATTTTGGCTAATTTTCTAAATTTCCACCGTCAAGCATTTATGCGGTCCTAACCTAGCCGTACAAAATGATGAACGGACGAAAGTGGCCGCTCATCGTCCAGAGTCCTGCGCTAGGTGGTTTTCCCAGATAATTATCCAAATAATTGAATTATCACCGACAAGGCTAGAACGGTTCGTCCTTGGCCGCTCTACTGTTGAACGGTCTCATATGAGCAGTTCTTCTATGAGAGTCTAACGGCGAACGTTTCGGTCAGTTCGAGGGATAATCTGGATTATTTCAGATTTATTTTGAATTTCCACCGACGTGGTTGAACGGTCCGGACATAGCCACACATCCCGTTGAGCGGTCTATCGTAAGACCGTTCATCTGTTCGATTCCTGAATTTCAACAAATTTTATCCCTTTTATCCGTGGTTTTATCCCCAACTTCTTTCATCATTTTCTCTGCGGATAATCAACCATTTTAAGTGCCGTTTCAATTAGATAAAAGATGATTCAGTTATCTACGATTTTTGTTTGATAATCTCGACCTGAAAAATGACTCTAAACTCTAATTTCGAGCTAGGCTTTCTAGGCTCTATAAATAGACCCTAAAGGCCAAGCTTGAAAACGGGGGAGATTTTGGTCGACGGCGAAGCCCTGTAGCATTCTTGAGCGACCTAGCACCAAGGAGGGAGGCTTTCTACGTCCATACAAGTCTCCGGTTCAGGGAGTAGTTTGGTTTTAAGTCCTTTCATGTTTGATTATTTTCGTCCTCCTTGTTATTGCATGCATTGCTTTTCACACTTTCTCCCACGTTCTCCTTCATCTTCATTACCATGCACACACCTACCTACGTTTTTTGACATCCTAGGGGTTTAAAATCCCCCAGGTATCCCCCTTTCCATTTAGTCACATTCATTCCTCATTATTTCGACATTTACTACACCATTCAGTTCTAATCTAGGTTGTTTCTTTGTTTCTTTGTTTCTTTACGTTGTTTTGCAGGTCAGTAATTCCTGGCACGAGGCCCATCCCCTCTGGCCGGCTGGAAAGGTGGAGGTTGGACCCCTTTGCGACTTCTGGCTTGGTGGTCTCGAGCGGTTCTATTCTGTCCGTTCAAGGAGACGTGCGGTGCATCTTCGGTCGTTCTTCTTCATCCGGCGATCGTTATAGAGTCGTTCAACATCCAAGAGTGCCTCATCCCTCCTTCTGCAGCACCCTTAGGCGGTCTATCATAAGACCGTGCGTCCTATAGGCGGTTCTCCATCAACCGCTCATCTTCCCAGTGCTGCAGCCAGGTGAGTGTCTCCCCTTCCTTTCCAAAGCATGGCGTGTTCATCACGTTCGGCGCTTTGGTGGCGATCATGGTCATTTTTTTCTATCCTCCTCTTACTATTTTTCACTTATTCATTGCATATCGATTTATTCATAACATATCTTCCTTTAAGTAAGAGGAGAAAATATATCTACAGCAATGTGTGCAAAAATGAAATCTCTTTCAGCTGCTCAAGGCACTATATGACAATGAAAACCTCTTCTTGATAAGTTGTGCTTTGTGCCTTTCTATTTGTCTGATTATGAGTTGCTATTACAGGCAAGTTTACTTTGAGAACTCGGGAAATTTTAGTGTCTGTGTAATGAGGGAAATTCTTTTGTGTTCAGATCTGAATATATACTTACTACAAGTCAATTTGAAATGATTCAGGATTGATTGTGATATTGTTTGCCCTCAGCGTTCATTGATACATCTGTTTATATGATGCAGCCATAAATGTTTTAACTTCTTCTATATTTGACCCTTCTTCCTCTTCACACTATTTTTCTTGTCACATTTGTTTAATCAATGTCATGCACTGTCCTCCCTACCTTTTATATGGGAGAGACTATAGTTTTTTTTTAATTCAAATGTTGTATAAGGGCATGACAAATAATGCATGACTGTTTAAATGTGAATATTCTGACTATGAATGAAGCACATGCTCAAGGATGAGCATCTTGATAAGAATATACTTGTGGGCTGGTTCTCACTCTACTCACCTCTTGCTCAATTCTAAAAATATTGATTCATTGCGTTAAGGGGAAGATGGTAACAAATTGTCTAATATTGAATTCATCTTCTCTGAGGGAGGTGGTTGTGAATTTGTAAATATGTGCTTACAGTTCAGCCTTGCTCTTAAAATTGATTTGAGATCTATGAGCAGATAATTCAAACATGTGCTTCGTCTCCCATTTATATTTTGCCTATTTATTCATTGGGGAAGATAGCAATAAATTTCATGTACCTTGCATGTGCGAAATGTCTTTCATATCTATTGGATTTCAGGTACAGATTGTGATTTGCATTTAAACAAGGGAATGTCTGCATATTGCATGCCAAGCATTGGCACTTGATCACCAGCATGCCCAGCATACTCATCCACAAAACGCATGACAAGCAAAGAATGAAATCTGCATGTTGCACTGACATTTGCTAAATTCATATTGATTTTTGAGTGTGCATATTCTTGAGGTATGCCTTGTGTGTTGCATCCTCCCAAGTGTGCTTGTATGCCATGACTTCATGGTATATTAAATTGTGACAAGAAGGAGGGCAGGTTAAGCTTGTTTAAGTGCTATCACCATGCGAGAGAATGTGCCTCCGCCTGGTACCCTGAGTCACTGTCCATGTTCTGCCAAAACTTCCTTGAGTATTCAAATGCCCATGGACATAGATAGGAATAATCGTATGCATGTTTTCTTTCAGAATATACTGCATAACATCAGCATCTAAAAACCCTAAAGATTGTTTGAAATTCATGCATCCATTTAGGGGGAGTTAAGATGCTTAAAATATCTGCACTTAAGTTGCATGTTTCAATGTTGTTATTATAATGCATTTGTATTGATTCTAAATTTCAATAAATGATGTTTTGTTCAGACAGAAAACTTGTTTTTGAAAACCCTTCTGTCAAATGCATGTGCGTCGACAAACTGATCAGGATGCGTCAACGCAGTTGTTCAAATTGGTCATTTTCTGTATTCTTTGAGAACCTCCTGAGTCGACGCACTGATCAGTATGCGTCGACCCATCAGTTCAATATGATAAATAGTTTCATCTAGTCTAAGCTGATCTGTAATATTCAATGGTCATTCATGCTTATATGTCTCAAAGCCTATGTGGAATGCCTAATTATATAGTCTTCATTCTCATTCCATGGCTAGGAGAATCTAACCTGATTGACCCTGTGAAGAAGTGTTGACCAGAATACAATAAAGAACAAAACCTTGCAAAGACGGGCATGTCGGGATTTAACGCGGGACGTGCCAGTCACTCTCGTGACAAGTTTATTGTGCGCTCGTCTGACTAATCAGATAATTATGGGTGATCGTGTCGGGACCGAAAGTCCGCCATACCATAAAGGCTATGGCGTTAATTACGCCCTTTCGAAAGAGGAACAACCCTTGATTAATCGCCAAAGTAGAAGGGTCCTCGGGGCCGAAAAAAATGTATAAAAGTAATGTTCGCTTCGTAAAGCAAAATGCGACACATACAAGCATGCTATGTAATAAGACTTTATTAGACCGGTTTTTGGTACGTGGCGGGGAACTTAGATCTAAAGATCACCCCATGCTTAGTGATAGCTTCCGGCCAGGCCTAACCCGACATTCGACTAGCCACCGTTTGAAATACTGGAGAGCCGAGCAAGTGCGGATGCTCATGCACGGGTTCGTACAAATGAGTATGGAGTGTGTAGCAGTTTATTCTTTTTTATTCAAGTATTAAAAGGTAGAAGTTGACTTTGACATTGCTTTAATTATTCGTTACTTTATTTGAAATTCATTTGCATGCATCTTCAATGAAAACAAACTTCAAAGAATATTTTGGCAGCACCTTCCCAATCCCGAAGAGTATCAGGGAGGGTATAGGAGACTCATCCACGAAGAGTCGAGACAAGTTTCGAAAAGATTATCCTGCCTAGACGGCAATCCCGTACCTCATGATAGGTGGAGGAGCCTAAGGGCTAGCCCTCTAGGAAATCCTAATAACCTTGGAGGTCATCGATCAATGCTTGCCATTTTATTTGTTGAACCGTCTTTGTTATTGCAACACATGCATATAAGTTCAAAGAAACCAGCATGACTACGCTCCGACGGGTTCGTAGGTCACCGCGATAATGTATGCCGGGAAACAGCACTTGTTCATTCATTTATTCTCTTTATAGGGTACCTTGCCCTCATAATTTGGTATGGATAACCGTGAGGCCGTTACCCTTCACAAGAGGTGAAAGACGAGTGGAAAATTCGAGACACATGATACGGAATTAAATCACAGACTCTTAACGGAATTTTGACAGCATCTCCCCCTGCCCCATAATATGTTGGGGGAGATGTATAGGAAATCCGTCCACAGTGGGCTGAGATGGACTCCGAAAAGATGGGCATGTCGAAATGACGGCCCGGATCCAACAGTGGGTACTAAACCCTTTGCGATTAGTTTTGACCCATTTCGGTACCACAGGGTGTACACAAAGGCTTCAAGGAAAGCCGGCACAACTATGGGCTGAAGGACCTGAAAGGATCGGGGCACTGTCCACCTTTAAGGCAATCAATATTCTATTTCCTTGGCGGGATAATCGAGGCTAACGCTATAATATATAACGAAGCCCCGTGATTCAGTGGGATGATTGGAACACCCGGAAAGGAATGAAATCACACAGCCTCCTAATTTAATTTCGGTAGCATCTCCCCTTATCTCGGGATATGCCAAGAGCTGTATAGGATACCCATCCACGGAGAGCCGAGACGGGGTCTGTAATACATGGGCATACCGAAGCCTGGGAGCCACCAAGGATCGAGACACGACGAAACACTATTCGCCATTGAGGCGATCTATTCATTATTCCCCTAATGAGGCGATCGGAGAGGATGCCATAGTGGACGGCGGATCCCCGTGACTCGATGGGGTAGTTGAAAAGTACGATGCGATATTATAAAAATAACCTCTTGAATTAATTTCGGTAGCATCTCTACTTATCTCGGGATATGCCAAGAGACGTATCGGAAACCCATCCACGGAAAGCCGAGACGAGATCCATAATATGCGGGTATATCAAAGCTCGAGAGCCCAAAGGGTGAGAGCCATGGGACACTATTCGTCGTCGAGGTGATTTATTCATTATTCTTTTAATGAGGTCATCGGAGAGCACGCCATAGTAGACGGTGGATCCCTGTGACTCGATGGGGTGGTTAAAAAATACAATGTGGTATTATAAAAAAACCCCTTGAATTAATTTCGACAGCATCTCCCCTTATCTTAGGATGCGCCAAGGGATATATAGGATACCCGTCCACGGAGAGCCAAGACGGGGTCCGTAACAAATGGGCATATCAAAGCCCGAGAGCCAAAAGGGACAAGAAGGAGCAGGACATTGTTCGCCATTAAGGCGGTTTATTCACTTTTCCCCTAATGAAGTCACCGGAGAGCACGCCATAGTAGAGGGTGGATCTCCGTGACTCGACGGGGTAATTAGAAAGCTCAAAAAATAAAACATAATTGTCACGCCCCAAGCTTTTAATACAGCGGAATGAATCTCGAGAATGTGGACAGTCGGCTAGTATGCCTCAAGCAAGCAAGAAATCAGAGCGCAAGACAATCACATAATAGTAACTGCACAAGTAATTGCTCAAAACTCCAACTTTATTTCATAATAATAATAACCAAAAAGTACATAAGACCATTACCTTTGACATCCATACATCATATGACAGAAGAAAATGAAAATTACAATATGACTCGACTAGACACTAGATAACTAGGGTTCTCTCATTCCAATGGACCATCAATCGCTCTCAGACCCACTACTTGCATAATCTGAATCCGATTCACTAGTATTTCCTGAAAAGATGAGAAAGTAGGTATGAGCACACTCGCCCAGTAGGTATCTTTATATCAACATGAAGGTAATATTTAAGTGATTAATGTTTTAGCTCTAGAATAAAGATAAACAAAATAAGATGATAGAACATGCGGTGAAAACTTAAAGTAACATCGGTAACATGGTATGATCATGATTGAGATATGAGAATTCATGTAGACTAGGAATATGTTTAAGCAAGAATATAACATGAATATAAGTTGGCCTTTCATGAACAAGAAAGTACGAGCATGTAACCAGAAAGTACTTACACAACCTTGTAAAGGCTATGTACTAGAAAGTCATTAACAAGCATGTAATTTCCATCTTGAGCCTCGGGATTTTCACTCGTCTATAAAAAAAGTACTCTCGGCACAATGTGACGCCGGTGTTCATCGCACCCCATGGTTTTCAGCACGTTTTCGGCCATCGGCCGTGGGGCTAGTGTTGAGCCCTTGGACACCGTCCGTGCCTGCTCTTGCATCTTCAAGTTACAGATCAAGCTACTTCCACGAGATAACAATAATTTTGGCCAATAATTTCAATTTCAAATAATAGGTCTCATGACCATGTAATCAAGGTACAAAATGTTCCAAAACTGATATGAGATTTCAAAGAAGAATTAAAAGAACATTATGCTACGGCGGCATTCCGGCAGCATAACGGTACATTAATTAAGTTCCACAACTTAACATTAACTTGTTACATATAGGTTTGGGAACCAGATAATCCTAAGATCATCCAAGAACAGAATTTAAACAACCCTTTGGTCAAACCGCGGGTTATGAACCTAACAGAAAGAGACAGTCATTTAATGGTCCGTTTCATGCAGAAGACTGTCACAGTCAGGTCGGTTTAAACAATACTAGCAGTCCAGTGAAGGCCGCAACTAAACTGTGTCACCCAGAACGAAGGGAAAGTCGACACTTGAGGGATTTTGGAACAATAGCGGTCTCAAGGTGACCGTTTTATGACAAAGACGGTCTACGTAGGACCGTTAAGTAACAGTGACGGTCTCCTAGAGGGCTGCAATTGTTGGAACCCTAGTTTTGATAATGACTTTCTATGAATCATGTTTAGATTAAAGTGCTTAAAATTCTTCGACTCTATTTGTTTTGTGTGGTTCACTTGCTGCATGTTATCTCATAAAAGAAATCATAGTCATTGCATGTGTTGTCCTGCTAGAGATCTAGCTCGGTGCTAGTCTAGCTTAGTTCTGCATTTCATGTGTAAGTGCTTGCCTCGGTGCAAACCTTGCCTCGGTGCAAGTCTATGTTCACACACAAACACTGTTGTTCCATTTTCATCTCGGTGCATTACTTGTCTCACACACATAAGGGGTCAGTGTATTTCAATGCAGCATGCACATTTAGGCTCGTGCATTCCTTATCTTTGCATCTCACCTTTCAAGGTCAATGCAAGTCTTTAGGTCCGTGAAATACTTGCACAGCACGCACTATTTAGTCTTGTCATTTAGTGTCAGTGCTTTCTTCTCTACCATCTCGGTGCAAGTTCTATCTTGCATTTTCCTTTGTCCGTATACTCTTCTCCATCATCTCGGCGCAACTCGTGTCTGGACCGCAAATCCAACTCGGTGCATCTACTGTGTTACGCATTTCTTCTTAAGAGTCAGTGCACTGTTCGCCCTAGACATCTCTAGAGTCATTGCATATCTTTGGTTCTTTTTTTCTTTGACTCGGTGCATAGTCTTCTTCTTGTGCCTCTTGGATTCAAGTCCGTGCACATCAGCTGCACGGGTGGTCACTAAGATTTGTGCATATGGTGTCATGCATATTTATAAGTCAATATTGTGTCATGCATATTTGTAATTCATTACATTTCCCACGTCTTGTTTTATCAACTTAGTGCATGCTATGTTTACTCTCTCATTACCTCAGTGCAAACTGTGCTAAGTGCTTGACTAAGTGCCTTGCGTTTTATGACAGAGTTTCTCTCCGAGGAGGGGCACGTGATCCAAGGCATATCGACCTCCGAAAGAGTACCACGTAGAAGGCTACAACGCTTAGATGGTGACACGTGGCTGAGAGCCTTCTGGAAGCCGTTTGGGCGGGAGTTCACCCTCCACACGCCCAGGGCGTGAGCACCGGATTCAGAGATAGAAGATATATATATATATAAATCCTTTCTGAAGTCCAGATAAGAAGAAGGTGTGTGAATGAACAATTGAGAGAGAACTGAGAGAATACGAGGTTGCAGAGAGAAGGTAAAAAGATTAGCAGCGAGCCCAATCCAGAAAAGAAGAAGAAATTAAGAGAGAGCTTGTGGGAGAAGAAAAAGAGGTAGTGAAAGAGGGAGATCATGAAAAGAATATCTGAGAGTCTGTCCACTGGTACTTGGATCAAATCCAGACCAGTCTGCTCCTGCGTGAGCTATTTCATCAGATTTCATTGTCAGCCTTCAGTAGCTGTTTCTACCGCTTTCTTTTCTTTATCTTACTCATATGTTCAAGCTGTGTGGCAACATAGGTCAAGCTGTAATCCTCAGCAGTTAGAGGAAGGATCCTCTGGATAGTAAGCTGTGTTGCTCAGCCGTTTGTATGCAAGCTGTGAGGCTCAGCGGATGCAAGCTATGTTGCGCAGCATTTTCAAGCTGTAAGGTAGCAGGAAGCCTCACTCGGATTTGAGTGAGGGATGGACGTAGGTCTGCAGGCAGCAGACTGAACCATCTAAAATCTTCTTGTGCTCTGTGTGGCTTGCTTATCTTTTATGAATCGATGGATGCATGACTAGGCTCGAGTAGTTTAGCTTGGGTTTCAAAATTTACTGGTGCACATCAGTTATTCGAGTCTTGATCTGATTTAATCAGCCCTTTGCATTTGGATGAATTGGCTTTCAGTTGGTCAAAGTTTTTATTGATAGAGGGATTCATTCACCCCCCCCCTTTGAATCCTACATGCACCATTGCTAGATCCCATCAATTGGTATCAGAGCGGTTGTCTGTACAAAGGGTCCTGCAAATCAGTTCCCAGATTTGGTTTCGGTGTGTTTTCGTTTGATCTGTGTCTCTTATCTTTGCCTTCGATTTGTCCTACATTTAGTTCAGTGATTTAATCTTCGGATGTCTTCGTTTGTTGATCTCCCGAAATATGAGGGTCTGAATTTTTATAACTGGCTAAACCAGTTCAGGGAACATGTGATGCAGTTTAATCTAAATCTGTGGATAATCATTGCACACAGCCCTTATGAAGTTCTAAAGGATAGATCCTTATGGAAAGCTTCAGACAGACTGAAATCCTCTGAGAATCAGAGAGCCCTGGACCTAATAAAAGGGGCGATAAATACTGATAAATTCTCTTGCATTGCCAATTACTGCAGTGCCTCTGAAGTGCTCGACATGTTAGCATCCAGCAGGAGCCGGGATGAAGTGAAATGTCTCATGGCTTCAGATGAAGATCTGATTCAAACTGAAGAAACTTCCTCACAGGTAAACTCTGACATTGTCAACTTTACATTTGAAGATTTGGTAGAGTTGAATGAACATCTCTTGATCAAGTATGATAGAATTAAATCTGAGAAAAGGAAGTTGAAGAGAGAGCTGGATATATTAAAATCTGAGAATAAGAACCAGAAAAACAATTCAATTTGAAATGAGGATTCGTGCAATGAATGTGCATTCTTAAAAGAATTGATTGAAGACTTAGATTCTGATGACAATATGCAGAAGAATCTGATTAGATCCCTGAAAGAAGAAAATGAGTCATTGGTGAAATAGAAAAAGGAAACCGATGAATCTCAAGATAAATTGATTAAAGAAAACAACCATTTGAAGGAACAAAATAAAAAGCTGATGGTTCTGAATACGGTCCTTTCTGAAAAATGGCTAGCTCTTGAAAGAGGAAAATCAATCTTGGAAGAAAAAGAAGTGAATATAGAATTGAAATTAACACAGGAGAATGAGACTCTGAAAAGTCTAAATGATGGTTTGCATAATTAAGTCATTTCCTGTGAAGACTACATTGTTTCCTTGCAAACTGAAATTCAAGATCTAAAGAATTCCCTGGCAAAGTTGGTTAAGGGAAAGGACAATTTGAATAAGCTCCTTGGAGCTACTGTGAATTTTCAGAGAGAGGGACTGGGTTACAGTCCAGTAATGAAGAAGGTTGATGGAAATAAATTGAAAATTGTCTTTGTTAAAAGTTCAGAACAAGGAAAACCTTCCACTTCATCTGTATTTTAGTTCACGGCGAAGACAAGTGAATAACAAAGTAAAATTTTAAAAAACGGAAGAAAATAGAAGAAGAGTAAAAACAAACATAGAACCAAAATTTCATCTAATGCTGTTAAAGTTTCTCTTGTTTCTTAAAATAGTCCTGAACAAGTGCATGATAGAAAAAGCTTCCCCATTCAGTCACATGCAAACATAAAACCCTTTTCATGTCACTACTGTGGACAGAAAGGACATGTCATGGATGATTGCATTGTATTGGAAAATGATGAGTTAAATGCATGCAAGCATACCCACATAGTTCGAAATAAGTCTGTGACAATGCCTGATAGAGTTGTCTCCGATGCATGTTATTACTGTGGCAAATAGAGTCATTACCTGCATAATTGTTATTTAAAGAAACTGGAAGATCAAAACTACAGAAGTGGTTATGCAAAGAAACATGTTAAGAAATTTTAAAATCAGAGTGTTAGTTGCCTTAACTGTGGAAGATTTGGGCATGTTAAATCTGAATGCTGGTTTTTAAGAGACAGAAAAATATATCATGCCCACACGAACCATGTTGCATATAAGAGAATTCAGAATCCTGTATTCATGCATAAACCTCCCATTTGCAATAAGTGTGGCAGATTAGGTCATATTGCTTTTAATTGTTCCTGGAAAAGCTGGAAACCATCAATGCGGGGTGCTATTCATCCAGCTGGACCCAAGAATCCTTGGAGTCCAAAGACTTTCAAATAACTCTTTGGCTGCAGGTGTGCTCCTGAAGATAAAATAAAAAAATGGAGCTAAATAAATTCAAAGGACTAAGGTCAGTCAAATTCCACCCTTTAGTTTCCTTGTTAAATTTTTGTTTGCATAATAATCTCTGTGGAATGCTGCATGATTAATTGAAATAAT
The DNA here is from genome assembly GCA_022559845.1 of Amorphophallus konjac. NCBI lineage: Eukaryota > Viridiplantae > Streptophyta > Magnoliopsida > Alismatales > Araceae > Amorphophallus > Amorphophallus konjac. The sequence goes on along the minus strand of JAHNEJ010000368.1, from coordinate 209,078 downwards.
TCTGATAATTGATGACATTCTCTTATGAGTAATACATATTGAGAATGAAATCCATGCAAACTTCCTGCAGAATGGATATTTTGTTGATACACTTCTGTGAACTTTAAGAAAAACAAAAACAATAATGTTTAATGGAAATCTCTGCTCACTCAAAGGGGATGCTTAGTCTATCTAAGGCAGCTGGTCATTAGAGGTATACCTGTCTGAAAAGGAGAACATGAGATTTGGTATCTCTTTTGCTGGCGAGCTTTAAGTATTTGGTATGCTGTGAGATGATAACTCTTTTTGTGGAGTGTCACTGGTATTGGTTCAGTGAGCTAGATGCTACCGTGTGAATGTTTAAAATCTTGAGAGGCTGTGCTTTGCTCTAGTAAGAGTCATTTTGTGGTGTCTGATGAATTTGGAAATACTGTTACCGGTTCTGTCACTGGTGTAAGCTGAAGTTTGTTTGAGAAGACTATCTGAAGGCTGGATGATGATTTATTTACTGAGAGAAGTGCTGGTGGGTTGATGGCTGTTCAAGCTGTGGTCTTTGGAAATGCTCTTACCCTGCTCACGTATGGCATTCATCCTTCTTACCTTGTCATTGGTCTATCTCTCCTATCATTCTCTGTCTTCTAAATGTTTCTGGTTGTTCAAGTCAGGGGGAGTAGTATATAGATAAATACTGTCACCTTTACCCTCTTCAATAATTAAATGCCCAGATCACTCTGAACTAAAAAACATCTTGCTGATCTAAATTGAGATATAATTTACAGTGTATGAACATTAAATCTTATCCGAATAGTTCTCACAAATAACCGTGAATGATTTCTCAATGATTTTGAAACAGTCCAAATTGGAAGCTTCTCTGTAGAAGGTCTGATATCTGAAAATCTTTAGTAATCAGCCAATCTGTTGGAAACCTAAGGTTTATATGTTTGTTACGTTTTGATAAAGAGATTTTTCTGATAAAAGAACTGGGAATACGCCATGATATAAAATGATGAAAGAAATTTTGGCAGAGCAATGGCATGATATTTGAGAAACTGACCATCTGTTTCAAAGAAATTCAGAGGTAATGTCATGATAATTAATGCTAACTTTGTTCAACATATGAAGTACGAAAGTAAATTGCACTGAGTAACCAGGGATTCTGGTGTTTGATAGACATGTGTCCTTGTGTAAAAAAGGTGCAGTTATACTGGAATACTCATTAGAAGTTTTTCCTAATAAAAAAAAACGGAGGGAAAAAGGAGTAATGATATATATATATATATATATGGTTGACCCAAGGGTTCTTCAAGTTAATCTCTACAGACTTAAGAAAAATATAAAGTTGGGTTCTTTAATCAGATTTTGGCTAACGAAAAGGATTGGTAAGATTAATGACTTTAATGACTGAGTTGTTTCCCTGAATAAGCTATTTTACCTTCATTGACTTCAATTCATAAGATGTCTTGTGAAGAATTACTCTGTGTGATATAATCTCATATTCCGTAAATTGCTTCTCTATGAAGAAAGGCACCTTATTTTTAAGGAAAGGGTATTTTGGGTATTGTCTACTGAAGATTGGTAAAGTTGGTAATATTCCTCTATATACGAAACCCTATCTACTTTATCATTTTACCTTTTTCTTTCAAAGCTGAAGCGTCCTCCCGCTCCGTGTCTCCTTTACGCGTGCACAACCTGCAACCCTTCGCTTCTCCAACCCGTCTCTCCTCCCAGTGCACTTTCTCTATCTCCATGTTTCGTCTCTCCTCCATCCCTACTGCCGCCATTTCTACTTCGTCAGTTGTGAGCAAAGGGAAGAGGAAGTCAGTGAAGCAGCCGCACCTAGAAGACGCTATGTCCACGGTGGCCGCAGGACAACTTCAAGGGACGAAAAGACAAAAGAAAGCAGCTTCTACCATGAGGAAGGGAGATACATTTACAACGTCTACAGAGAAACCTCTACTAGTGTTGGTAGCCGGGAAGATTATACCCCTTCGGTATATTGATTTTGCTGATCAAGAGATGGCTTCCGAGTTCCCTGAGGTACTTGAGCTGTTTGAATTCCAGCAATGGAAAGATTTCTTAAGCTTGCATAGGGTGTATTGCCCTACTCTGGTAGCAAAATTCTACAGCAACTTGAGGTACGATAATGCTAAGTTCGTAATCTTCTCTCTGGTCAAAGGAAAAGTGATAGAGCTATCTGAGCAGTCTCTTCACAAGATTCTAAGAGTCCCTGTAGATGGAGAGGTCGAAGGAGGGTTTACTTTTAACTTATATGATGCGTTCTCCCTCATCACTGACTTGCCTAGAAATATTCATGACAAGCGGCAGACTAAGCTCGGTTATTATAACACCAACAAACTTTCTGCACCCAAGAGACTACTCCATCACATTCTCACCTCCATGATTACTCCTCAAGTAGGAGGAAGGGGTAGACTGACAGATTCTCAGCGGTTCATTCTCTACTGCTTGCTAAAGAAAATTAGAATCTGTTTGCTGAACGTAATGATTCAGATTATGAGAATGTGCAAAAAGCCAAGAAGATATTTTCCTTGTGCTGCTCAGTTGACTACATTTTTCAAAGAGGAAAACATCTCACTGGATGGTGAAGTTGTGTCAACAATCCCCAGGATAAACATTTATAGCATGAGTTTCATTAATACATTCATGAAAAAGAAAGGAACCAAATGAACGAGTACTCCTTCTACAAAGGATACTCCATTGGAAAAGGATACAGAAACCCAGGATGAGTTAGTGTCTGAACAACCTACACAAGCCTCATTCAAAGAAACTCTCATTCTTGAGTCGATTCAAAGTAAGAGTCAATCAGCTCTGTCACCCATGGAACCAATTCGTCAGGAGAAGGATCAACCACCAGCTCAAGTTCAAGAAATTGAAGGTTCTGATGAGCAAGAACTTCAACTAGACCCAACTGCAGCTACAGCAACTGAGGCACCTCAAATTCATGAAATAGTTGAACAGAATGTTCAGGATGAGGACATCATTCAGGAATTAGACAACAATATTCATGAGATATTTGATGCTTTTGGACAACAGTCACAGGAAAGACTAGTTATTAATCAAGCAGAGCTGGCGCAGGAAGAGGCTCTAACAGAAGAACTACCTAATGACAGAGAAGAGGAAATCATTGTAGAGGAAGAGGAAATAGCTAAATTGGTCGACGAGGTTATGAAAGAAGCTGCTGAAATAATTTATGAAGGAACTACCGATTCTGTAGTCAATGAACAAGAAAATGATCAACAAGGAGCTTAACCACCTGCTGAAGAAGCTCAACATGAGCAACCAACTGGTTTAGCTCCAGGGGCAACTGAAGAAGTATCACAAGACTATGTCATGGGACCTGCCCCTCACCATAGGATGTATCCCAAGATGTCTTTCTCTCAGGCTCCTGAGTCTGGTCCATACCTTGGAGAACTAATAAGTCTTGGCATACCACCTCCTCCACTCCCTGAACAGCATCATGAATACTTCACTGAGCTGCCAGATTCCAGTGCCTCTACTTCTAGTACACATGGAACAAATACTGAACCCAATCTTGCTCAGATGTTATCTAAGTTGACGGAGATTGTTCTAGATCAGAATGACTTGATGAGCAAACAGTTCCTGTTCCAGACTGTTCAAATAGACAGAATAGAGAGCCGAATGATACATTTGGAAAAAGTTGTGAAATGCCAAGGGATATAATTTTTAATTGCTAAGTGAAAGACAGATGAAACTGTAAGAGAAATTTTAGAATCTCTTATGGGTATCAACATACGAATAGGTGACATGGTCAGTAAACTTCAAGATACCCAAGTCTCCATATTCACCAATATGGTTAAAATTCTTGACCACACCTTTGATTTGAAAATTGAGTTTGAACTATTAAAGAGCACATTAACCAAGATAGCAACCACTCAGCCAGAAATCATCACAAAGTTTTAAGCTATTGAGTCTAATTTGGAAACATTGTCAGAGACAGCTAAACAAGCTCTCAACAAACGAGTGTCAGTTACCTCTCTAGTGGAAAGGCTGGGGAACACTGTGCATCAGAAACTTGATAGACTGGCAGACTCAATTAGAGATCTTCGTACTTCTTTATTGAACACAGCATATTCTGCAAGAGACAGGGGGAGCTACCGAGGTCACTAATCTCTTCAAATTCCCCACTTTTTATAATGACAAAGGGGGAGAAGAGAATCTCATGTATGAAGAAGACCTCATGGATTCTACTGGGTATATGCTGCAAAGAAACTCTGCAAGAAACTCTGCAAAGATATTGTCAAGTGGAATGATTTGCTGTCAAGAAGGAAAATGTGCTGCTTCTAATATGTTTTTTGTGTGAAAAGAGATGTACATTCAAACACTAATGTTTGTTTTCTTAATACTCATAGAAGCACATTTACACAGTTCTTTAAATGCTGAGTTCTGAATATTGTCAAGGTTTAATCATACATGACTCATAGTTGTCATAATCAAAAAGGGGGAGACTGTTGGAACCCTAGTTTTGATAATGACTTTCTAGGAATCATGTTTAGATTAAAGAGCTTAAAATTCTTCGACTCTATTTGTTTTGTGTTGTTCACTTGCTGCATGTTATCTCATAAAAGAAATCATAGTCATTGCATGTGTTGTCCTGCTAGAGATCTAGCTCGGTGCTAGTCTAGCTTAGTTCTACATTTCACGTGTAAGTGCTTGCCTCGGTGCAAGTCTATGTTCACACACAAACACTGTCGTTCCGTTTTCATCTCGGTGCATTACTTGTCTCACACACATAAGGGGTTAGTGTATTTCAATGCAGCATGCGCATTTAGGCTCGTGCATTCCTTATCTTTGCATCTCACCTTTCAAGGTCGGTACAAGTCTTTAGGTCCGTGCAATACTTGCACAGCACGCACTATTTAGTCTTGTCATTTATTGTCAGTGCTTTCTTCTCCACCATCTCGGTGCAAGTTCTACCTTGCATTTTCCTTTGTCCGTATACTCTTCTCCATCATCTCGGTGCAACTCGTGTCTAGACCGCAAATCCAACTCGGTGCATCTACTGTGTTACGCATTTCTTCTTAAGAGTCAGTGCACTGTTCGCCCTAGACATCTCTAGAGTCATTGCATATCTTTGGTTCTTTTTTTCTTTGACTCGGTTACAGTCTTCTTCTTGTGCCTCTTGGATTCATGTCCGTGCACATCAACTGCACGGGTGGTCACTAAGATTTGTGCAAATGGTGTCATGCATATTTATAAGTCAATATTGTGTCATGCATATTTGTAATTCATTACATTTCCTACGTCTGGTTTTATCAACTCAGTGCATGCTATGTTTACTCTCTCATTACCTCAGTGCAAACTATGCTAAGTGCTTGACTAAGTGCCTTGCGTTTTGTGACAGAGTTTCTCTCCTAGGAGGGGCACATGATCCAAGGCAGATCGACCTCCGAAAGAGTGCCACATAAAAGGCTACAATGCTTAGATGGTGACACGTGGCTGAGAGCCTTCTGGAAGCCGTTTGGGCGGGAGTTCACCCTCCACACGCGCAGGGCGTGAGCACGGGATTCAGAGACAGAAGATATATATATATATAAATCCTTTCTGAAGTCCAGATAAGAAGAAGGTGTGTGAATGAACAATTGAGAGAGAACTGAGAGAATATGAGGTTGCAGAGAGAAGGTAAAAAGATTAACAGCGAGCCCAATCCAGAAAAGAAGAAGAAATTAAGAGAGAGCTTGTGGGAGAAGAAAAAGAGGTAGAGAAAGAGGGAGATCGTGAAAAGAATATCTGAGAGTCTGTCCACTGGTACTTGGATCAAATCCAGACTAGTCTACTCCTGCGTGAGCTATTTCATCGGATTTCATTATCAGCCTTCAGTAGCAATTTCTACCATTTTCTTTTCTTTATCTTACTCATCTGTTCAAGCTGTGTGGCAGCAGAGGTCAAGCTGTAATCCTCAGCAGTCAGAGGAAGGATCCTCTAGATAGCAAGCTGTGAGGCTCAGCGGACGCAAGCTATGTTGCGCAGCATTTTCAAGCGGTAAGACAGCAGGAAGCCTCACTCATATTTGAGTGAGGGATGGACGTAGGTCTGCAGGCAACAGACTGAACCATCAAAAATCTCCTTGTGCTCTGTGTGGCTTGCTTGTCTTTTATGAATCGATAGATGCATGACTAGGCTCGAGTAGTTTAGCTTGGCTTTCAAAATTTACTGGTGCACATCAGTGATTCGAGTCTTGATCTGATTTAATCAGCCCTTTGCATTTGGATGAATTGGCTTTCAGTTGGTCAAAGTTTTTATTGATAGAGGGATTCATTCACCCCCCCCCCTTTGAATCCTACACGCACCATTGCTAGATCCCATAAGCAATTCACGAGGGTACAGAAAGTAAAACATCGGTCACGTGAGTGCTCTCTAGACAATTTAGGTTTTAAGGGTACAACCAGCTCGACGTCCTAGTGGGAATCCCAAGATTGCGGAGACTTACAGAGGCCTTGAAACATGATCCCCTAGTCCAACAGAAGGAATATCCGGCGGAGAGGTTCACAAGTCCTAGGGATGTGTCTATAATTGCAACGTGTATTTAACAGTCACACATCGGAGTATACGCCATGTACTTATGAAAGATTTGAGATGAGAGTGATCGATAAAACACTCGATTAAACCATGATAATCACACCACATAGATCTCATTCATTACATGGAAATTATTTAGTTACAAAACTATAACATTTAGGCCTGAAATTACATGATAATGAAAATAATGTTTAAAATCATGTACATGCTGAAACAGGGTTTCAAATAGTAAGTTTAAAACATGATAGCACGAGAAATATCATAGTTATAGTGTTAATAAATATGGAAAAGCCAATTGGGTTCAGATTGGTTCGTAGAACCAAATAGCGGTCAGGGTCTAGCCGCATAGTGGTCCAGACAGTCTTGCGATAGACCGCTCTATATAGAAAAGACGATCCTTTCTTTGACCCCAAATAAGGCTAAAATGGTCTTTCAATAAGCCGCAATTATTCCTGGTGGTCCGAGCAAGGCCGCCTCCTGTCTTCAGAGAGAAGCTATAAATGACGAAAAAGTTAAACTAGGGCATACTATGCACGTAAATCAATGAAACCTGTATATAAGCATGCTAGAAGGAATCCAAGTCATAAATATGCATGGGTGAATGTGTATTACCCAAGAATTTACATTTTTATCTTATTAATGCTATTTTGATGCATGAAGAATGAACTATATGCGCAATCTCAATAAAACGTGAAATCCTCCACATATAATGCATGAAAACCACTAGAAGTAGAGGGCTTTTATTCTTAACTTCGAGTTTAAGTCAATCATGAGATAACCTACCTCTAGACAGAGCTATAAACTTTGAATTTTGGGCTGGAACTCGACCCTAATTCCTGTTTGTCCCGAACCGAATCAGCAACATCGTGGCCTTCTAACTTCTGATCTTCTTCACCTATGACCATGAAACTTAGAGGGTGAGAAAAGGGTACTAAAAGGAACAAATAATTATAAAGAACCTATATCTAATTACCTCGTTTATGGCTTCTAATTCGCTGATCAATCATGGCCCGGTCACATAATGTCCTGGGTTTCTTGCACCGAACGAACGTCTTTGGAAGCCTTGTCTTCCCTGATGGCTCGATCTCCTAATGTGAAATTCTGAGGGAAGTTAAACCTTGCTATCATGAACAAATTCCTCTAAAGAACTTACCTCTAATTCGGCCTCTTTACCTTAGTTCCACGCGAGCCAAAAGTAAGGGTCGTGCAGGTGAGACTTAAGGTCTATTTGTAGGGTTTAACTAGGGTTTTGAGGATTTGAACGAACCTAGAGTCTGAATTAGGGCTTGTAATTGACCCTAACACATTCTAAACCCTTCCAGCTAGTAGATAGCATCGATCCCAAATGATTAGGATGCCAAAGTTTCCATCTTTTCAAGCTTTCTTTACTGTTCAGATCTGCTTGTTAATAGCGGTCACATGAGGACCGTTTTGGACATCATGCGGTCTCGCGATAGACCGTTTTTATCCTAGAGCGCCGAATTTTGAATTGATTGAAACTCTTCTGATATTTACCCTTAAATAAACCTATTTATCTCATAATTTCGTAAATACATCAATTTAAGCTTCTAGAACATGGGCCAGCGTCCAAAACTGTAATTTGGGCCAAGTGGGCTTATTTAAATGGGCCTAATCCTCTTTAATTAGTATAGGACCTTAAAAATTAGATTTAATTAACTAGAATTCATTTAATAGCTCATTTAGTCCATTTAAATGCTTAATAATTATATTTTAAACATAGAAAATTCCTAGAAAATTCTCAGGCGTTACACCCTCCCCCACTCAAAAAGAATTTGGTCCCCAAATTCATCGTAATAATATTTGCTAAGGAGAGTGTACTTACATTCAAATATCTCTAAAAATCTTCTGCACATGGCTTCTTTGGTTTCCCATGTGTCTTCATGTGGATATATTTTGGTCCATTGGACTTTGACCATGGGAATACTTTTATTCCGAAGTTGACATACTTCCCGTTCAACTATTCTGATTGGCTTTTGCTCATATGTCAAATCCTTCTTACTCTCCAGGTTGTCAAAGGTTATGACATGAAATGGATCGGAGACATACTTTTTGAGCATTGATATGTGAAATACATCATGAACTCCAGCTAATTGAGGGGGCAAAGTTAGTCGATATGCAACTTCACTAATCCTTTCGAGAATTTCAAAGGAGCCAATGAATCATGTAGTGAGCTTACTTTTGATACCGAATCTTCGAATACCTCGACCCGGAGAAACCTTAAGGAATACATGGTCTCCTACCTGGAATTCCAGGCCGCGCCTTCGATTATCAACATATGATTTCTACTTGTCTTGGGCCATCTAGAGTCTCTCCCGAATAAGCTTTATCTTCTCCGTAGTATCCCTGATAAAGTCGGGGCCGAGAAATTACCTTTCTCCTACTTCATTCCAACATATAGGTGAGCAACAACTCCTTCCATATAGAGCCTCGAACGGAGCCATTTGTATGCTAGCTTGGTAGCTATTATTGTATGAGAATTCCACTAGAGGCAAGTGATCATGCCAACTCCCTCCAAAATCAATAACACATGTTCTGAGCATATCCTCCACCACCTAATTTGTCCTTTCAGTTTGACCATCAGTTTATGGATGGAACACAGTGCTAAAGTAGAGTCGTGTCCCTAATGAACGCTGTAGACCCTTCCAAAATTGTGATGTGAACCGAGGGTCTCGGTCAGATATAATGGTGATAGGGACACCATGTAGTTTGACAATCTCCTTCATGTATAGTGTTGCTAATACATCCACAGACCATCGACTTTTGATTGGCAGAAAATGTGTAGATTTAGTCAATCGGTCTATAATCACCCATATACCATCGTGTCCACCTCTTATCTTAGGTAAACCCATGATGAAATCCATCCCTATACTTTTCCATTTCCACTCGGGAATATCCAAGGGATGTAGTTTATCGGCGGGCTTTAAATGTTCTGCTTTTACTTACTGACAAGTAAGACATCGAGATACATAGTCTGCTACTTCTCTTTTCATGTTGGGCCACCAGAAGTTTCTTTTTAAGTTTTGGTACACCTTGGTAGCACTAGGGTCAATAGCATACCTTGATTTATGAGCTTCCTCTATGATCAATTTCTTAGTGTCGACATGATTCGGCATACAGATTCGATCTTTAAACAATATTCTCCCATCAGTTGAAATGGAGAATTCTGGCCTTTAATCAATATTAGCCTTGATCTCCATCAATGTGGGATCATTTTCTTGTAATTTGCCTAGATCTTCGATTAATATAGGTTGTGACCTTATATTAACAATCATACATCCTTCCTCTTCTTTATCAACATCTAGATTCAAACGAGCAAAATCCTCGATAAGATATGTCGTACCTTTCTTGAGGCTTGCTATAGTTGCCATTGGTCTTCTACTAAGAGTGTCAGCTATAGCATTTACTTTGCTTGGATGATATTGGATAGTAAAGTCGAAGTCTTTGAGATACTCCAACCATCTACGTTGTCTCATGTTCAATTCCTTTTGGGTGAAGAGGTATTTCAGACTTTTATGATATGAAAATATAGTGAATTTCTCCCCATAAAGGTAGTGTCACCAAATTTTCAAGGCGAATATAACTGCAGCTAGCTCCAGATCATGCACATGGTAGTTTTCTTCATGACGCCTCAACTATCTTGATGAATAGCAAATCACATTTCCATTTTGCATAAGAACGCATCCCAGGCCAATGTCAGATGCATCGGTATAGACTTTAAAGACGCCACCTTCAATAAGTAGTGCCAAGATAGGGGCTGAAGTAAGATGATCTTTAAGAGTTAGGAAACTTTCTTTGCAATCCTTCGACCATATAAAAGGGTTCTCCTTTCTTGTGAGTCTAGTCAAAGTGACGGCGATTTTTGAGAAATCCTTAATAAATCGCCTATAATAACCAGCCAGACTAAGAAAACTTCTAACTTCAGATACGGTCGTCGGCCGGCTCCAATTCTTAATGGCTTCCACCTTAGAAGGATCGACAGCAATACCTTCCTTTGAGATAATATAGCCAAGGAAAGAGACTTTCTTAAGCCAGAACTTGCACTTGCTAAGCTTTGCGTAGAGTTGGTGCTCTCTTAGTGTTTGCAAGGCTATTCTTAAGTGCTCTTCATGTTCCTCCTTAGTCTTGGAGTATATAAGAATATCATCAATGAAGACGACCACAAATCGATCGAGATAAGGCCTGAAGACATTATTCATAAGTTGCATAAATGCTACTGGGGCATTGGTTAACCCGAACGACATTACCACAAATTCATAGTGCCCATATCGGCTTCGGAAAGCAGTCTTGTATATCTCTTCATCTTTGATCCTGAGCTGATGATAACCCGACCTGAGGTCTAATTTGGAGAAATATTCTGCTCCCGAAATTTGATCAAAGAGCTCATCGATATGCGGAAACGGATATTTGTTCTTGATAGTGAGTTGATTTAGTCACCGGTAGTCGATACATAGCCTGAGAGATCCATCCTTCTTCTTGACAAATAAAATCGGCGCACCCCAAGGGGATGTGCTAGGTCGAATGAAGCCTTTATCTAATAACTCCTGAAGTCGCTTCTTCAATTCCTTGAGTTCTATAGGGGACATCCTATAGGGAGCTATTGAAATAGGTGCTGCTCTGGGAATGAGTTCAATGAAGAAGTTTACTTCCCTTTCGGGTGGTAAACCGGGTAAATCCGATGGAAACACATCGAGAAACTCATTCACAATGGGAATATCTTCTATGGTGATCTCCTTGGGCTCTGTAATAATTACGGAGGCAAGAAAAGTTTCACATCCTTGTGAAATGAGTTTGAAAGTATGGAGAGATGAAATAATGGTAGGATGCTTCCTATATTTGATACCAAGAAAGGAAAATCTTGTAAGACCTAGTTTTCGAAAAGAGATTATCCTATTACGGCAATTTATATAGGCGCCATGGTCTACAAGCCAATCTACACCTAAGATAGTATCGTAGCCTTCCATGTCAAGGCATACGAGGTTTGCAGGAAGATTATGACCTTCTACCATTACCTCACTATCGGGGTAGTGGGTTGTAAGTTTAGTTCCAGGACCTAAATGTGTAGGATAGCTAGGTCCGAAGGTAGAGGAACTGATGAAACTGGCAATGTTTTTACAAAAATAGTAGATATAAAGGAATGAGAAGCACCAGTATCAAATAACACGAATGTAGGATGGGAATAGATGTGAATGGTACCTTCCATCAGCCCATCATCCTTGGGCGTTTCATCATCATCTATAACAACGTTAAGTCATGCATGTCGCTTGTGTCCACCGCTGGAAGATTGATCCTTCATGAGGGGGCAATCCGGCATGCGGTGCTCCCGACTACCACATCGCAAACAAGTGTCGAGACGCTTCCAGCATTTCTCGACCGCATGGTCAAATTTCTCGCAGAATGTGCAAGCCGTCATGACATGCTTGTTTTCCTTTTTTACCTTTTTGTTCTTATGGTAATCACTACCACTCCCATTCCGGGATCTCTTCTTGTTGTCCCGAGAGTTGTAGGTGATGCAAAATTTTTCCTCTCTTCTTCCTCGCCGATCAGACTTTCGGCTTGGCTCCTCCCCTTTGCCTTTGAGTTTCTCGACCTTATCTAAGGTCCTTTCACATAAGTGTGCCCGTTGGACAATCTCTGCATAGGTCCGAATATTTTACGAGCCAAGTTGTCACGCCCCGAACCGATAGCAGTAGAACGTGTTCATTTGCTCGGAACGTGACAGTTAAATAGTCGAGTTGATCAAAGCATAGTCATTTTCACAAAACATAATTTGGACAAAATAATAAATTTCATTTCAAATATAAGTTTATTACAAGTTGGACCCAAAGTAAAGAAAAGACTCAATAACGAAAAATTACAATGAGAAACTTGACTATACTTAACGTAAGACACACGATAGCCAGACTAAATGGTTCGTCTAGATGTTGGAGTACTCATCACTCTTGCCCTTGCCCATCATGTTCGGTCTCGTCATCACTAAGGTCATCACCTGAAAAATATTAGAACACGCAGGGTGAGCGAACGCTTAGTAGGACTTAATATCTCAAGCTCCAAGCAAGCTTTAAGTGAATTACCTGTTAACATGCTCATGCAAGTCATACAAAATATAAGAAATCAAGAGTTATAACAGCGTGAGATAAAAACAAGAACTACAAGGACAATCAAGAGATATGAGATCCATTAGATAAACATATCACGAACTATTGGGGCAAGATAACGAGTACGAACATTAAGGTAGTTCAAGAACATTCACGATGAACAATATAGAAGCAAGTCAATCACTTCTACTAGCACTATATAGAGTTTTCCAAGACACTAAGGGAAAGTCACGATAATATGATAGCCCCTCTAGTAAGGTAATTCAAGATATTATCATGATGAACAATAAGTTGTGAAAGGGTGTAATATGATGGCAATTGCTCCCGATCATCACTATCATGTGAGCTTTTGCACATCGAGCACTACATAGATTGGCCAATGCGCTAAGGGGATATCACGAAGATATGACCGCCACTCATGGAAATAAGTTATAGACAACTATAGGTGGTGAATGCCAGCACTCGATCATCGTATACCGGTAAACATTTGGACTTTGCCATGCCCAATAGGGTCAGATCAGGACCTGTAGCATTTAAAATGTCATTTTATTGGGACTCATAGCCCCTGACATTTTATCTCGACTAATTCCATATTAATGGCCAAGAATTTCAAGGATCAAGCATGTACGAACAATAGGGTAGATTTCATTGAATAGAGATTCAAGATAGACCTCGACAAGTCTTGTACGATGGCACATAAAAACTGAGACAATTCGAGAAATCTAGGAGATTGGCGTCGCGTCAGAGCACCGTATATTTAGGAAGTCGCGCCCACAGTGGTGGTCACTCATTCTCTGAACAAAGCATTGAAGAATTGGTGCCTCCATAATACAGTTGCTTTTACACTAAGCGCCCGCTAATAAGGTCACCCCTTCAACATGCTCACGACAGAAAATGACGATAACCAATGTAGTCGCTAATCAAATTAGCACCTTATAAGTCAGATAGAGACAGATCTCTCACAGAAACGCCATAACAGCGTTCTATGAGGGATGGGTGTCATGTTTTCTTTAGAGTGACATGACTAACAGGGTTCCAGGGTTCTTATGGTACAAGCAGCTCAGTCGGCCTTGAGGGAATCCAAGGCTACGAGGAGACTTACGGAGGTCCCAATGACTAACTCGCCAGTCTGAAGGAACGTAATGTCCAACAGAGGGCTCGTATGTCACCGAGAGTTGAGAGTGTATCAGGAAACCAACGTGAAACGTGGGACTGTGTCTACGGAATGAGACGTAGTGCCAATTTGATCTACGGTACAGATCAAATCTCGAGAAAAACAGAATAAATCGTGTCCATGCAAGTAGATGTCAATTCATATCTTAATTTATATTTAATATAATAATTTAGAAAATAGCATCTCTTTATAAGGACGGATACTATTTTTAGAACTAATTACATGGTAATTAAGATAACTTTACAAGGATCACGGCTATATATATATTGTAATTTTTACCGACTTTGATCATAAGATATGAATTTTCTAATATTTAAACATGATATGTAGTTTTGAATTTAATCATGATGAGTAATAATATTTTTCAAATAAAAAAAACTATTAGAACTAAATATATGATAATTAAGAAAAAATATAATGATTCTAAAAATATATATTTTATAATTTTATTTTACATAGCTTTATAGATATAGATTTTTAAAGATATAGATGTAAAAGATATTAATATGCTTTACGTTATATAAACATATGTATATAATTTAAAAGAAACAAAGACCGCAGGTTGTTGTTATTTAAATAAAGAATAGTTTCTATCTCTTTAAACTTCAAGTTTTTGACACACACACGTCCGAATTGCGCAATCTATATATCAAAATGAAGAGCTCGAATAACTCTACCTAACACGATGTTCAAAAATATTTTTACTTAAGAGTAGGGCTATCTTGAGTTAAGAGGATCAGAAAAAGGAGGTATCAACCCCACTACCTTGCTCACTATCCCAACAATATCCCTGTAAAATTTCATGGCCAAAGGAGACTCCGACGCCCACCAATAAGTTATTAAAGCTAAGAACTCTAAATAACTGTTACAGTGTTCGCCGTGTTACGTTAATAATCATCTATCTAATGGAATTGTTAACTAGTTAATATTACCGTACGAAGGCATGACAAATTAAGGAAAAATATGGGGATTTGAAAAGTATGCATATCCAAGATTTTTAACATAGATTTACATGATTATAAAATTGTTAAATGTGTTTATGTTCACGTGTAACCAAAACAACATAAAACTATGCATGCAATAAATAAGAGAAATAAGTAGCAGAAAGTTCACGGAGAATATCTACATGCACTGTCATCTAACATGCTATTTAGTGGTGATTTTTGCTTGGCAGATTACCTACTTTTACGTCGCTTTTAACCGAGACGAAGAAGAATAAGAAGTTGCAGAGGAAGGAGATGAAGCCTTGCTTCCCTCCTTCACGTCAAAGCAGCGGCAGCCCAACTCGACGGGGAGAAAACAGAAGCAGCAGCCACCAGAGGACGAAGGGGGTGTCTACGCAGGGTTCTCACGCCCGAACGGCAGCAGCCGCTTGCCTCATGCCGTCGCGGGTTGATTTATAGGGATGGAATCCTAACAATGGATGTAATTCTAGTGGTGGTATGGTCGATGTAACCTCCCCTTATGTTATCTTTCTCCATGCTAAAACCATCGCCGCCTATTATTTCCCTGTGAGAAAAAACCCTACGATTCCAGCACAGTCGATGCTTGGCAGGGTGGCTTCGGTTTGGGTGGTTTATATATAGTAGGGCCCATCTATAAGTGAAGCCCATGGCTGGCCATTGACATGGGTTGACCATGATGTTTATAAGGCCATCTATGTTTCAACGTAGTCCACTGAAGCCCTTTATCATGTGGGTAAGAGGCTCCTAATTTCTCCTCGGGGAGTGCAACGTGTGTTACATGGCCTTAACACGTGGCATTCATATTGAAGCCCATGCTTACTATCTATATGTATATGTGTGTCTTGGCCTAAAGCCCATTAGTTAACAACGCATTGCCCCACCTCACGAGTTGGGAGTTGGCTTTGGTTTTGACATAGGATCCTCATATATATATATATATATATATATATATACATTTCCTTTGGATTTTAATTTAAATACTATCATAAATTATTAAAGCCCATTAATTATACATGCTAAAGATAATAGGTTTTAACTAAATTAATTGGTAGGACTTTATAACTTTATTTATTTATCTTCCTTATAAATTTCTATTGTTGTCTCGGTATCAGAGTCGGGTTCGATCCTATAACATTTACTCAATTATTTATTCGTATCTCCATTGAGGCCCATTAAACTCTAGCTCTTTAGTTGGGTTTGTAATCTCTTTTTTAAAAGAAATTTATTCCCTCTTAATTAATTATGTAAGCCCATTATCCATTATCAAATTTTTTTATTTCCCACGTTTGATTTATGACAAATATCAATATTTAAATGTCTAGGGTGTGCTACACCCTCCCCCACTTAAAAGAATTTGATCCCCAAATGTACATTATTTTCTTCCATAGCAGTGGGGTAAAATCACCATGTCCGAACATGCATTCTAGCTAGATCATTCTTATAGCATACTAAGTGCTATGATCTGGTTAATGCAATTTATAGATGAGACAGGTTTATCGAGTTACCTGACACTTCTTCTTTCAAAAGTGGACAACGAGTAATTTTATGATCTCCGCTTCTGCAACGGACGCACTTTTCGAGTTTGTACCAACACTCGTTCGGGTTGTGCCTTCCTTTCTTGCAATGCTCGCATTTTCCCTTGGCCGAACAATTTGTTGTTCATCATTCATGGGTTTCTTGTTCTTGCGGAAACCGTTCTCTCCATTAGGTCTCTTCTTGCCATTCACCAGTTCCGTATTCTTGGATCCGTTTGCTTGCTCCTTCTTGGCGATCTTTCCTTTTGACTTGTTCCATCATATCCATGGCATCCTCCAAGAGTTATGCCTTTCTAACCATCTCCGTATAAGTTTGGATTTCCAGTAGAGCTAATTAAGGAATAAGCTCCACCTTCAAGCCATTCATGAATCGTTTCGCTCTCATCTTTTCCTTGCAGACTAGGTGTGGTGCGTACCGGGCTAATCTAGATAATTTCGCCTCATACTCCGCTACTGAGAGACTACGTTGTTTCAAGGCCGTAAACTCTGTAGCCTTCTTCTCAGGAATCCTTTCCGAGAAATATTTCTTATTGAAATGTTCTAAGAACTCATCCCAAGTCACTTTACCATTGGGTAGAATTACTTCCACCAATCCCCACCAAACCCGAGCATCTTTCTCTAGTTGGTAGGTTCCCAATCATACATTTTCTTCGTCGGTGCATTACATCACTTTAAAGGTTCTCTCTATTTCATGTACCCAATTTTTTACTTCATCCGGGTCGGTAGACCCACTAAACTTAGGGGGATTTATCTTTTGGAACTTCCTATGCAAATCCCCAGCACCATGTTGTGCTCCTCATTGTGCAACTTGTTGTAAAACTTGTGTTAACCCTTGTACAGTGCGTTGCATCTCTCTTCATTGAGCTCTCTCGGCAGCCATTTTTAGCCTACAAAATGAATTCTTAAATTAATAATCACTCATCTCTTGACATTTATCTAACGTGGATGTAACATATTTTATTGTTTAACCCATAGCTCTACCCAACTCTCATGGGGTTCCTATAGGATAACTGACAAGGACGACTCAATCTAGGACTTGGACTTGATGACCTAGGGATTTAGAAAGCCTAGGCTCTGATACCACCTTCTGTCACGCCCCGAACCGATAGCAGCGGAACGTGTTCGTTTGCTCGGAACGTGACAGTTAAACAGTCGAGCTGATCAGAGCATAGTCATTTCCACAAAACACAAGTTGGACAAAATAACAAATTTCATTTCAAATATAAGTTTATTACAAGTTGGACCCAAAGTAAAGAAAACACTCAATAATGAAAAATTACAATGAGAAACTTGACTAGACTTAACGTAAGACACAAGATAGCCAGACTAGATGGTTCGTCTAGATGTCGGAGTACTCATCACTCTTGCCCTTGCCCTTGCCCATCATGTTCGGTCTCGTCATTACTAAGGTCATCACCTGAAAAATATTGGAATATGCAGGGTGAGCGAACGCTCAGTAGGACTTAATATCTCAAGCTCCAAGCAAGCTTTAAGTGAATTACCTGTTAACATCCTCATACAAGTCATGCAAAGTATAAGAAATCAAGAGTTATAACGGCGCGAGATAAAAACAAGAACTATAAGGACAATCAAGAGATATGAGATCAGTTAGATAAACATATCACGAACTATTGTGGCAAGATAACGAGTACGAACATTAAGGTAGTTCAAGAACATTCACGATGAACAATATAGAAGTAAGTCAATAACTTCTACAAGCACTATATAGAGTTTGCCAAGACACTAAGGGGAAGTCACGATAATATGATAGCCCCTCTAATAAGGTAATTCAAGATCTTATCATGATGAACAATAAGTTGTGGAAGGGTGTACAATGATGGCAATTGCTCCCGATCATCACTATCACGTGAGCTTTTGCACATCTAGCACTACATAGGATTGGCCAATGCGCTAAAGGGATATCACGAATATATGACCGCCCCTCATGGAAATAAGTTATAGACAACTATAGGTGGTGAATGCCAGCCTTCGATCATCGTATACCGGTAAACGTTTGGACTTTGCCTCACCCAATAGGGTCAGATCAGGACCCGTAGCATTTAAAATGTCATTTTATTCGGACCCATAGCCCCTGACATTTTGTCTAGACTAATTCCATATTAATGGCCAAGAATTTCAAGGATCAAGCATGTACGAACAATAGGGTAGATTTTATTGAACAAAGATTCAAGATAGACCTAGACAAGTCTAGTACGATGGCACACAAAAATCGAGACAATTCGAGAAATCTGGGAGATTGGCATCTCGTCAGAGCACCGTATATTTAGGAAGTTGCACCCACAGTGGTGGTTACTGATTCTCTGAACAAAGCATTGAAGAATTGGTGCCTCCACAATACGGTTGCTTTTACACTAAGCACCCGCCAATAAGGTCACCCCTTCAACATGCTCATGACAGAAAATGACGATAACCAATGTAGTCGCAAATCAAATTAGCACCTTATAAGTCAGATAGAGACAGATCTCTCACAGAAACGCCACAACAGCGTTCTATGAGGGCCGGGTGTCATGTTTTCTTTAGAGTGACATGACTAACAGGGTTCCAAGGTTCTTATGGTACAAGCAGCTCAGTCGACCTTGAGGGAATCCAAGGCTACGAGGAGACTTACGGAGGTCCCAATGACTAACTCGCTAGTCCGAAGGAACGGAATGTCCAATAGAGGGCTCGTATGTCACCGAGAGTTGAGGGTGTATCGGGAAACCAACGTGAAACGTGGGAATGCGTCTACGGACTGAGACGTAGTGCCAATATGATCCACGGTACATATCAAATCTCGAGAAAAATAGAATAAATCGCGTCCATACAAGTAGATGTCAATTCATATCTTAATTTCTATTTAATCTAATAATTTAGAAAATAGCATCTCTTTATAAGGACGGATACTATTTTTAGAACTAATTACATGGTAATTAAGAGAAATTTACAAGGATCACGACTATATATATATTGTAATTTTTACCGACTTTGATCATAAGATATGAATTTTCCAATATTTAAATATGATATGTAGTTTTTAATTTAATCATGATGAATAATAATATTTTTTAAATAAAAGAAAACTATCAGAACTAAATATATGATAATTAAGAGAAAAATATAATAATTCTAAAAATATATATTTCATAATTTTATTTTACATAGCTTTATAGATATAGATTTTTAAAGATATAGATGTAAAAGATGTTAATATGCTTTACGTTATAGGAACATATATAAACATATGTATATAATTTAAAAGAAACAACGACGCAGGTTGTCATTATTTAAATAAAGAATAGTGTATATCTCTTTAAACTTCGAGTTTTTGACGCACACACGTTGGAATTGTGCAATCTATATATCAAAATGAAGAAATCGAATAACTCTACCTAACACGATGTTCAAAAATATTTTTACTTGAGAGTAGGGCTATCTTGAGTTAGAAGGATCGAAAAAAGGAGGTATCAACCCCACTACCTTGCTCACTACCCCAACAATATACCTATAAAATTTCATGACCAAAGGAGACTCCGACGCCCACCAACAAGTTATTAAAGCTAAGAACTCTAAATAACTGTTACAGTGTTCGCCGTGTTACGTTAATAATCATCTATCTAATGGAATTGTTAACTAATTAATATTACCATAAGAAGGCATGCCAAATTAAGGAAAAATATGGAGATTTCAAAAGTATGCATATCCAAGATTTTAAACATAGATTTACGTGATTATAAAATTGTTAAATGTGTTTATGTTCACGTGTAACCAAAACAACATAAAACTATGCATGCAATAAATAAGAGAAATAAGTAGTAGAAAGTTCATGGAGAATATCTACATGCACTGTCATCTAACATGCTATTTAGTTGTGATTTTTGCTTGGGAGATTACCTACTTTTACGTCGCTTTTAACAGGGACGAAGAAGAATAAGAAGTAGCAGAGGAAGGAGATGAAGCCTTGCTTCCCTCCTTCACGTCAAAGCAGCAGCAGCCCAACTCGACAAGGAGAAAAGAGAAGCAGCAGCCACCAGAGGACGAAGGGGGTGTCTACGCAGGGTTCTCACGCACGAACGGCAGCAGCCGCGTGCCTCATGCCGTCGCGAGTTGATTTATAGGGATGGAATCCTAACAGTGGATGTAATTCTAATGGTAGTAAGGTTAATGTAACCTCCCATTATGTTATCTTTCTCCATGCTAAAACCATTGACGCCTACTATATCCGTGTGAGAAAAAACCCTACGATTCCAGCACAGTCGATGCTTGGCAGCATGGCTTCGGTTTGGGTGGTTTATCATTAGTAGGGCCCATGTATAAGTGAAGCCCATGGCTGGCCATTGACATGGGTTGACCATGATGTTTATAAGGCCCATCTATGTTTCAACGTAGCCCTCTGAAGCCCTTTATCATGTGAGTAAGAGGCTCCTAGTTTCTCCTAGGGGAGTGCATCGTGGGTTACATGGCCTTAAGAGGTGGTATTCATATTGAAGCCCATGCTTACTATATATACGTATATGTGTGTCTTGGCCTAAAGCCCATTAGTTAACAACGCATAGCCCCACCACACGAGTTGGGAGTTGGCTTTGGTTTTGACATAGGATCCTTATATATATACAATTCCTTTGGATTTTAATTTAAACACTATCATAAATTATTAATTCCCATTAAGTATACATGCTAAAGTTAATAGGTTTTAACTAAATTAATTGGTAGGACTTTATAACTTTATTTATTTATCTTCCTTAATTATAAATTTCTATTGTTGTCTCGGTATCAGAGTCAAATTCGATCCTATAACATTTACTCAATTATTTATTCGTATCTCCATTGAGGCACATTAAACTCTAACTTTTTAGTTGGGCTTGTAACCTCTTTTTTTAAGGAAATTTATTCCCTCTTAATTAATTATGTAAGCCGATTATCCATTATCAATTTTTTTATTTCCCAAGTTTGTTTTTTGACAAATATCAATACTTAAATTTCTGGGGTGCTACACAAGTTGTTGAATGAAGATGGGTTGTAACCCGTCCATGAAACGATTAGTGTAGCAACCCTAGTAAAATAAAAGAAATAGATCCAAATAGATCCAAATAGATCTGAATAAATCAAAGTAAATAAAAATAGATTAAAAGATTTAGTAAATAAATGATAAAAAACCAAAAGTGCATAAATAATAAGTCAAAATAAAAATAACGCCTCTCATCAAGGCGTGATTTAAATAAGAAACGCCTTCACCTGAGGCGTTAATTTAAAAAGAGACGCCTACACCAAAGGGCGTCAAATCTAAAAGGAAGGGGTGAAATAAAAAGGAAAGGGAAAGAAATGCCCTCTTCTTGGGCGCGAATTACAAAAATAACGGCCCAGGATAAGGCATCAATTAAAATTAACGACCTAGTTTAAAGCGTTAATTCCAATTGTGTTCCGTTCGAACCAGGACATTATCTAGGGTAAGTTTCTGGATTAGCACGCGTTAGTAGAATTATAGTAAGGACTCTAACGGGGAAATAGATTTTCTAATAGAACTCTAACTCCATTAGGGTTCCTAAAACTCTATAAATACCCTTCTAATCAACCTTGATCGCTATTTTGGCAATCTGCTGCTGCTGTCATATGTGAAGAACACAGGTTTGTTCTTCCTTGTTCCTGCCTTACCTTCGGTTATGTATGATGAAGGAAAATTAATGATCTTCAACTTTTCCTTCTGTAGGAAGTCTGCAGCAAATAGTAACTCTATTTTCGAAGTGAAGAACGGGGGTTCTTCATCAAAATCGTCTTCATCCGTTACAGAGAAAGCTGGGGATTTCTCTACAGACGGAGCATTAGTGAAGTCTGCTTACGGACCATCAGAGGGGTGTTGAAGTTCTTCTGATTCGGTCGTTCTTCCAGAAAACCCTGTTTAGAACAGAGTTATCTTCACAACCTTCACGTACACTCACCAAGATCTGATTAATCAGGTAGGTTTTCTCAAGAATTGTAGCCCCAAACCATCTTAATAACATAATGATAATATATGTATTTCATGCACATCGTTTCACTGCGCTTTATGAAGTTTTCTGTGAAATATGTAAGAGGCGACCCTGACCAGGGCGCTAATTCAAGAACTGACGCCCGACAGAGGAGGCATCAATTTCAGATAATTAGTAATTACTTATGTTAGAAATTGAATATCTATGAAACCATAAATCTAATTTAATGCATGATCATAGATTTGGAATCCTGGTATTTTTCTCGTCCTATCCATATAATTGTTCCCTACAAATTATTTATCATGAAAATTCATTTACTATTCATATCCTTGGAAAAACATTGTGAATTAACGACCCTCAGTAGGTCATCTTTTATGAAAGGGACGCCCCTGGCTAGGGCGCGTTTAATCAAAATTACAGAATAAAGAAAATCTCAGCAAAAATAGAAATTTAAATGGACGACGGTTACAGAAGTCATCAAATGTCAAAATAACGACCCAGTGAAGGGCGTTAATTTACTAAGTAGTGACTTGTGTTAAGACGTTAATTTCCTGTGTACATATATTATGCTGTTTACTGTTAACCGAGGGTTTTATATAAATATATATGTATATATAGGCACTATATTCCATTCCGTGAGTATAGTCCCACGTTCCCCGATGTTTTATCGATTACCCCTCAATTCTCGGTGACATACAAGCTCTCCGTTGGACATTCCGTTCCTTTGGACTAGCAAGTTAGTCATGGAGACCTCCGTACGACTCCTCGAGCCTTGGATTCCCTCAAGGCCGACTGAGCAGGTTGTACCATAAAAACCTATTACACTATTTTACCGTGTCACTCTATAGAAACATGGTATACCGGCCCTCATGATATGCTATGTGGATATCATGGGAATATTCTTAATGGGATGAGGATATCATGTCATTAATATGCTGTTCTTGTGGACCTCAATTCTATATAAAAAGGGGTGACCATCAACGTATGGGCACTTACTTGATATGGTACTCGATTGGGGAACCAATTCCACCCAGTTTTATGATATGCGTGTTTATAGCGTTATTATCGTTCTTCTACATCAAGTTCATATTTTTGAACTCTATTCTCTTAAGATCTATCTTGAATATCCATAAACTTTTTCATTCCATATTGGCTATACACAAAAGTGGATGTCAAAACACATGATCAATGCCTGCGCATATAGGGCCCGATCTGGTCCTAGGAGGAGCACCCGAAAGTACTTGTGCCCATGGGAGTTCAATGATCACGGTATGGCATTGTACCGAAGTGCATGACTAGCTTGATTGGACATTCCATAAATCTTGTACTTGATTCGTACTTGACATGACTTGCGTGACCCGAAAAAGGGTATTTATAAACTTGCTTGCTTGGAATGTGATAGCCAAAACTTTCGACATGACATTATGGATACACTTGCTTGAACATCTGGACATCTACTTGATACTAGTACTTGAAAGTTCGTGAGTAGTTCACCTTGTTATCTTGTTGATATACTCTCTATCTTGTCGTTTAACGCGAGCATGCATAGCTTATTGCATTCATGGAAAAATGTAATTACTTAAACCCATTGCTAATTCTTGAGATATAATTTCCTACTGAGTGTTCGCTCACTCAGTTTTCCCTACTTTTCAGGTAAGTCTGATGATGAGACCCAAACGGACGGGGAAGGTCAAGAGTGAAAGAGATTAGAACTTCTCAAGCGTCAACTAGTCTTGACTTTTCTATATTTTCTTGAGTCAATGTTGTACTTTTCTTTTAGCATTTTCAAGGGATTGTAATAGAAGTACTTTTATGAAGGAATTAAAGGATTGGGTTATCTTTACTTTTGCGCATCTCTGATTTTGTGTCGAATACACTAATACTCTGATTGACATGATCGATATAAACTCGTCACGCGTCTCCGGGTATCTTCCGCGCTCGGGGCGTGACAATTTTTGTGGTATCAGAGCCTAGGGTATTCACTTCCTAGGAAACCCAAGTCCAAGGATAGGTTAAAACTTTAACCAGTGAGATTGGGTGGAACCAAGGGTTAAAATATAATGTAAAAGCCCGTAACGTGATCACATACTAACATAGTTATTGAAATTGTAGGATAATGGCTACCGAACGTGCTCAGTGGCGCAACATGCAACGCACTCTTCAAGGCATGACTCAGGTGCTCCAACAGGTAGCACAAGGAGGTGGACATCGTGGAGCGGGAAATCTCCACCAAAGTTTCAAGAATATGAACCCTCCCAAATTTATGGGATCCACTGATCCGGATGACGCGGAGCACTGGATCCGGGAGACGGAACATATATTTAGAGTGATGCAGTGCACGGACCAAGAGAAGGTCTTGTTAGCTACCTTTCAGTTAGAAAGAGATGCCCGATGCTGGTGGGAGTCAATAGAAGTTACAATAGATCCGGACCAAGTCATGTGGGAAGAATTTGTTGAACATTTCAACAATAAATATTTTTCAGACCGAGTCTAGGAAAAGAAAGCTACCGAGTTCACCGCCCTCAAGCAACGGTCATTGTCGGTGGCGGAGTACGAAGCACAGTTCTCCAGATTGTCCCGGTACGCTAAGCACTTAGTTAGTACCGAAAAGATAAGGGCTAAAAGGTTCTTGAACGGGCTCAGGCCCCAATACATCACACAACTAGCGCCGATGGACATTCAAGTCTACTCGGAGATAGTACGCCGAGCTCAGTTACTGGAAGATGCCACGGAACTATCAGATAGGATCCGTGGGAAGGACAAGAAGGAGCAAGTCACAAGTTCGGATTCCTTCAAACCCAACTTTAAGAAGAGACCGGGTAATGGAGGTACTTCTTCTCAGGAACAGAAGACCAAGAAGACCAAACCTTTCTCCATTACCACTACACCTTCTAATATAATATGCAAGCATTGTGATAAGGCTGGTCATAAAGCCGAAGAATGCTGGAGGAAACTTGGAGCTTGTCTCCGCTGTGGGAGCCGTGCTCATCGGATTCCCGAATGTCCCCTACTCAATGATCAAGCCGGTGACGGAAAGCGCCCGGTGACAAGGACTGCACGTCTTCAGGCTATTAAGGAGACTGAACAAGACGAAGGAGGACTAGTAGAAGGTACATTGAAAGTTTGTTCCAAGTCTGTTCATGTTTTATTTGATACAGGGGCATCACATTCTTTTATTTCCAAGAAGTTTACTGACCCATTACCCATGGAACTGGAATGGATAAAGATATTTTTGTCTACTCCTCTCGGAAACGAAACTGACATCACTCATCATTATCAAAATTGTGAAATCTTAGTAAAAGGAAGAAACCTTCCCATCAACCTAATATGCCTAGATTTAAAGAAATATGATGTCATATTAGGAGCAGATTGGTTATCCATGTATCAGGCAACTGTGGATTGCCGTAATAGCAAAATCACTTTCAACGACCTTCCAGAACTGGTCTATACTAGCCCTAAGAGTCGGGGCAAGACACCTCTTATTTCGGCTCTCCAAGCTAGCAAGCTAATATGGAAAGGATGTGTCTCTTTTCTTGCATTTGTCACCATTAAGGAGACTAAGGAGACTCAGCTAGAAGATATCCCATTTGTGCAAGAATTTTCAGACGTATTTCCGGAAGATTTGCCTGGATTACCTCCGCAAAGAGAAGTGGCCTTCACCATCGATTTAGTCCCTGGTGCTGGTCCAGTTTCTAAGGCACCATATAGGATGTCCCCTGCTGAACTTAAAGAACTGAAGGAGCAATTGATGGAGCTTCTCAAGAAAGGATTCATCAGACCAAGCACTTCCCCGTGGGGAGCACCTGTGTTATTTGTAAAGAAGAAAGATGGATCCATGAGGCTATGCATCGACTATCGACAGTTGAATCATCTCACTATTAAGAACAAGTATCCACTGCCGAGAATCGATGAGTTATTTGATCAAATATCTGGATCCATGTATTTTTCAAAGATTGACCTCAGGTCAGGATATCACCAACTAAGGATCAAGGATGATGACATTCATAAGACCGCATTCAGAAGCATGTATGACCATTATGAGTTTGTTGTTATGTCTTTTGGACTAACAAATGCCCCTACTGCCTTTATGCAGTTAATGAATAGTATATTCAGGCCTTATCTAGATCAATTCATGGTGGTTTTCATTGATGATATATTAATTTACTCCAAAACCAAGGAAGAGCATGAGGAGCATTTAAGGATTGCATTACAGATATTAAGGATAAACTAACTATATGCAAAGCTCAGCAAATGTGAGTTCTGGCTTAAAGAAGTAACTTTTCTAGGGCATGTTATATCGAAGGACGGTTTATCCGTAGATCCATCAAAGGTTGAAGCAGTAAGAAATTGGGAAAGACCGACCAATGCTAGCGAGATCCGTAGTTTCTTGGGTCTTGCGGGCTATTATCGGCGATTCATCAAAGATTTTTCCAAGATCGCCGTACCCCTCACTAGGCTAACTCGTAAAGAGATCCGTTATGAATGGAGTGAGGAATGTGAAAGAAGCTTCCAAACTCTCAAGGATCATCTGACTACAGCCCCAGTCTTAGCTCTACCAATTGAAGGAGAAAAGTTCGAGGTATACACCGATGCATCTGGTATTGGCCTTGGATGTGTTCTAATGCAGCAAGGAAAAGTTATAGCCTACTCTTCTCGCCAATTAAAGAAGCACGAGGAGAACTACCCAGTTCATGACTTCGAATTGGCCGCGGTAGTATTTGCACTGAAGATATGGAGACATTATCTATATAGAGTGCAGTTCATTGTATACTCCGACCATAAAAGTCTTAAATATCTCTTCTCTCAGAAGGAATTAAATATGAGGCAAAGGCGTTGGCTAGAATATCTCAAGGACTTCGACTTTACTATACAATATCATCCTGGAAAGGGTAATCTTGTAGTTGATGCCCTTAGTCGAAAGCCGGGAGCATTATTAGCCAAGTGTATGATTCAGGAGTGAAAATTGCTAGAACAATTCTCGAAGCTGGAGATAATCATGGATAAGGGAAACAAAAGTGTTATACTATATCACGTAAGCATACGGCCAGATTTATTTCAGAAATACAAGGACTTCAGGATGATGACCCGGTATTAGTGGAAATCAAGGGCAAACTAGAAGGACAATCTGGGTTCCAACTAGCTTCAGATGGAAGGTTGTTATTCCAAAATAGAACTTGTATACCGGATTGTCCAGAATTAAAGAAGAAGATCTTAGATGAAGCTCACAGATCAAGGTACACAATTCATCCAGGATCTACTAAGATGTACCAAGATTTAAAAAGAACTTTCTGGTGGCCTAATATGAAGAGAGAAATAGCAGATTTTGTGTCTCGCTGCCTCACCTGCCAACAAGTTAAGGCTGAACACCAGAAGCCTGCCGAAAAGCTACATCCTCTGGATATTCCCAAATGGAAGTGGGAGGATATTGGTATGGATTTCATCATGGGTCTAACTAAATCAAAAGAAGGACATGATGGAATATGGGTTATCATTGATCGATTGACAAAGTCGGCGCATTTCTTGCCAATCAAGAATCGATGGTCAGTTGATGTTCTGGCTGCATTATACATGAAAGAGATAGTCAGATTGCATGGTATTCCTATCTCGATCGTGTCTGACAGATATCCCCATTTTACTTCTCATTTTTGGAAAGGTCTACAACATTCCCTAGGGACGAGACTTAACTTTAGTACAGCTTTTCATCCTCAAACGGATGGTCAGACCGAGAGAACTAATCAGGTAGTTGAAGACATGCTTCGAGCTTGCATCGTTGATTTTGGTGGAAGCTGGCATGATCACTTGCCGTTGGTTGAATTTGCATACAATAACAGCTATCAGGCAAGTATACAAATGACACCTTTCGAAGCTTTATACAGAAGGAGTTGTCGATCACCCTTATGCTGGGACGAAGTTGGAGAGAAACAACTATTAGGTCCAGACATGGTAAGGGATACCACTGAGAAGGTACAGTTGATTAGAGAAAGACTGCAAGTAGCTCAGTCTAGACAAAAGGCTTATGTTGACACAAGAAGGAGAGATCTCGAATTCTAAATCGGAGATCACATTTTTCTCAAGATATCACCTGAACGTGGAATAATGAGATTTGGTGTTAAGGGCAAGCTTACACCAGGGTTTATCGGACCTTTTGAGATACTAGAAAGGGTTGGCGAGGTTGCTTATCGCGTCGCTTTACCTCCTCAATTGTCCGAAGTACATAATGTATTCCACATATCCATGTTAAAGAAGTATGTGCACGATCCGTAACATATCATTGATCATGGAGACCTGGTGATTCAGAAGGACCTTACTTATGAACAAAAGCCCATGAAGATTCTCGATCGCGAGGTACGAACATTAAGGAATAAAGTTATTCCCATGCTAAAGGTACAATGGAGTAAATGTTCTGAACACGAAGCCACATGAGAGACCGAGGAATCCATGAGGAAACGATTCCCAGAATTATTTTAAGAGGTATGTACTCTACACTCTCCACACATATATATATGCGATTGAATTTGGGGACCAAATTCTTTTTAAGTGGGGGAGGGTGTAGCAACCCTGGTAAAATAAAAGAAATAGATCCAAATAGATCTGAATAAATCAAAGTAAATCAAAACAGATTAAAAGATTTAGTAAATAAATGATAAAAAACCAAAAGTGCATAAATAATAAGCCAAAATGAAAATAACGCCTCTCATCAAGGCGTGATTTAAATAAGAAACGCCTTCACCTGAGGCGTTAATTTAAAAAGAGACGCCTACACCAAAGGGCGTCAAATCTAAAAGGAAGAGGTGAAATAAAAAGGAAAGGGAAAGAAACGCCCTCTTCTTGGGCGTGAATTACAAAAATAACGGCCCAGGATAAGGCGTCAATTAAAATTAACGACCTAGTTTAAAGCGTTAATTCCAATTGTGTTCCGTTCGAACCAGGACATTATCTAGGGTAAGTTTCTGGATTAGCACGCGTTAGTAGAATTATAGTAAGGACTCTAACGGGGAAATAGATTTTCCAATAGAACTCTAACTCCATTAGGGTTCCTAAAACTCTATAAATACCCTCTAATCAACCTTGATCGCTATTTTGGCGATCTGCTGCTGCTGTCATCTGTGAAGAACACAGGTTTGTTCTTCCTTATTCTTGCCTTACCTTCGGTTATGTATGATGAAGGAGAATTAATGATCTTCAACTTTTCCTTCTGTAGGAAGTCTGCAGCAAATAGTAACTCTATTGTCGAAGTGAAGAACGGGGGTTCTTCATCAAAATCGTCTTCATCCGTTACAGAGAAAGCTGGGGATTTCTCTACAGACGGAGCATTAGTGAAGTCTGCTTCCGGACCATCAGAGGGGTGTTGGAAGTTCTTCTGATTCGGTCGTTCTTCCAGAAAACCCTTTTTAGAACAGAGTTCTCTTCACAACCTTCACGTACACTCACCAAGATCTGATTAATCAGGTAGGTTTTCTCAAGAATTGTAGCCCCAAACCATCTTAATAACATGATGATAATATATGTATTTCATGCACATCGTTTCACTGCGTTTTATGAAGTTTTTTGTGAAATATGTAAGAGGCGACCCTGACCAGGGCGCTAATTCAAGAACTGACGCCTGACAGAGGAGGCGTCAATTTCAGATAATTAGTAATTACTTATGTTAGAAATTGAATATCTATGAAACCATAAATCTAATTTAATGCATGATCATAGATTTGGAATCCTGGTATTTTTCTCGTCCTATCCATATAATTGTTCCCTGCAAATTATTTATCATGAAAATTCATTTACTATTCATATCCTTGGAAAAACATTGTGAATTAACGACCCTCAGTAGGTCATCTTTTATGAAAGAGATGCCCCTAGCTAGGGCGCTGAAGAGGCGAGATCTCGCGCAGGATCCTGAGCGGGCTATGGATCACCAGAAGATGAATCTGCAAGAGAGGGAAACGTATCAGAGGGCCCAGGGGATCTCCCTGGGGCAAAACCCTCCAATGGCTAAGTCAGTAGAGCTATGATGGAAGCAATAATGAGGGGAGGAGAGAGCTGATGCGCGAGAATCCTCTCCACCAAAGGGTGAAGCGAATCGTGCTCAGGAGCTTAGGGTGTGTGAATGCTTAGTTCATCTTACCATCTTCCGGAGGGGATCCCTTGCTTAAATAGTGCGCCGCCTTCAGGAGTCCTGTAAGCTGAGGGGTTCCCGGCGGGAGTTACGTCTTTAACGGGGGCTTTCATGGCCTGATCGTGGGAACGTTATCCCCTTGGAGTCCGGCGGCTCCCCTGACTCTCCCGCTGGCGGAGGACTCTGAACGGCTGCACCTGCAGATAATCAACCGGCCTTACCGAGCCTCGGGGATGCTAGCTCATGTCCGAGCGATAGGCATGGCCCGGCGAGGGTGGGGTCGGATAGGTCGGCTGGAGCCTATCTCTCTCGGATGGGGAGAGGGCTTTAGGCCGGACCTTCCTCGGGACCTGACCGTTGTCTCGGGCCCTCCGAGCCTAGAAGGCCGCCGGGGAGAGTTAGTTCCTCGAGTCTTATTTATTGGGCTTTTCTCCCTAAGTGGGCCATGTGGGCTATCACTCAGGTGGGCTCGCCCGGTTGGACCTTGTGGGTCTTGTTGGGCTGCCTTTGTGGTGGGCTGCGGAAATCCCCCTCTCCACTTGTCCCCCTCCTACTCCCGAGCCAAAGGAGGCTCGGATGAGTATTTTTTCGAGGCTTTGGACCGGCGTGGCTCAGGTGGGTGGAATTCTGTTGGCGTTATGGCGCTGCTTATAGCTGCCGCCGAGGCCCGTAATGATGATCCTGACGGATTCGAAACGAAGGGGCCCCCCTTTTCTCGGAGCACAGAACGGCGCGCCGCCACCCTCAGGGGTTTATAGGGGGCGCTTTTCATCATTCTAGGCTTCCAGGGTTTTTGGCTTTCCTTGCTTCTTGATGCGCCGTGAGAGCACAGCGGAGACGCGGAGCCTTGCGGCGGCGTTCGAGGAGTTGGCGAGGATAACCGCAGAGGCGGTCCAGCAACTTCCTTCTCCCCCGGAGTCTTCAAGCTCGTACGAGGGATCTCTTCCCGACTCGATGGCGGATCAGAGTCCGGAGCTTGTGCCGGTGAGGCGGGAACCCGTCCCCAACTGTAGTGAGTTGGGGGAAGCGGAGGTGCGGAGGCTGGAGCATCGTTTTCGCCTGCCTCTCAGATACAGCTTCATCGCCGCCACTCCGTCCGAGACGAGTCTGGATGATCGCGATGAGCTCATTTGCACCTTCCTTCTGGCTTGGAAGAGTGGATTTCGGCTTCCTTTCGATCCTTATGTGCTGCAGCTTCTTAATTTTTTCCGGTTGGCGCCTATTCAGTTGGTGGCCAACTCCTATCTTCTTCTTTCAGCCTTCGGGATTCTTTGTCGCCAGTGCTACATTTTTCCTTCTTTGGACCTCTTCCACTTCTTTTTTGAGTTGAAGGCGCACCCGTCGGCGGGGAAAGGCTTCTACTTCATTCAGGCGCGGAGGAATAGGAGCTGCATCTCGCTTGCGGCGAAGGACTCCTCGCACAAGGGGTGGAAGACCCAATTCTTCTGGGTGAAGGTGGTGGCGACGGACGAGATCTGGAGATGCCGGACCTCGCCCAACTTTCACCCGAATCTGCCCCCTCGCCAGGAGGAGTTTCCTCCCCACGTGGAGCAGCAGGCTGCCCGTCTGCTGGAGAACCGTCAATCGACCGAGGAGCTGGTGACGCCGGAGAACATCGAACGGTGTCTTCTCACGCGGTTGACGTCGACGGGTATGGCTCTTGAGGCTCTTTTTCGGGGGTGGTAGCTCTTTCCCTCCTCTTGACTAGGGCTTCTTCTTGTTGCAGACATGAGGCGGGAGCCTCTGGAGGAGGCGGCCGAGGTCATCGATCTGGGAGACGACTCGGCAGCCGATGAGCCCGATGTCTCGGCGGGTCACCTCCATGCCCGAGATAAGGGCAAGGGGGCGGCCCCCGAGGGGACTTCTCGATCGACCGGCCTGAAGCGCAAAGATCCCCTGGCGGGGAAGTTGCGGGAGGCCGCGAAGGCCAGGAAAAGGGCCAAGAAAGTCAGTTTTCCTACCGCCGTCGGGGGTGATTCTGGCTCGGCGGCGCTCCCCCCTCGGGGGCAGGATGGGGCCGACCCCTCCGGGCTGGCTCTCCCATCCGCCGGGCGAGAGGGGGCCGAGGAGACCAGGGGCCCCGCAGAGGGAGGTGATGGGTCGGCTCTCCCCTCTGTGGGGGCAGAGGGGGCTGATGTCGGTGTGGCCGGTGCTGGGACCGAGGGATTGGTCGGCGCGGATGGGGGTTTGCCCGGGGAGGCGTTGCAACCCCAACCGACCGTGGCGAGCGGGGCGGTCAGCTTCGCTACCCGAACAGGGTCTTCTGGCGAGGTGCCCAGGGTGGAGCAGTCCCCTTTGCCGGAACCTCTGGTCAGGCTCGGTATCTCGGGCGACTTGTACCAGCTCTACCGGTCGATCGCCGAGAGGACGAGGGGGGGAGAAAGGCGCAACACTCCCACCGGGGTCCTTGATATCCTGATGGAGGGCGGCCTGGTCATAGCTCGGACAGCAGCCGTGATGGCAGAGGCGCACGCCCGGACGGAGGCGGAGCGGTCGAGGCTCGCCTGGACCCTTGGTGGATGCGAGGGGAAACTAGCCCGGCTCGAGGGGGAGCACGAGGGGCTCCGACGGGAGTTCCTTGCATTCAGGGAGTTGGCGCGGTCGAGCCGACGGGAAGCCGAGGCGCTGGCCGAGCTGCTAGCAAGGGCCCGAGAATCGCTCGAGAGGAAGAGCAAACGTCTAGAAGACGAGCGTCAACGTCACATCGAGCTGGACGGCCTCTGGGAGCTTGAGCGCGGCGAGCTGCAGGATCGGGCGGAGGACGCGGAGCGCCTTCGCGCTGATGCCGAGGCGGACCGAGCCCGGGCGGAGGGTCGGACGTTCGAAGCCGAGCAGAGGATGACCGAGCTGGAGGAGCGTCTGGCGAGGGCGGAAGAGCGTGCGGCCGAGGAGGAGCGGGCTCGGGACGGGCAGGTCGAGGCGGAGGCGATCGAGTGCTACAAAGGCTCGGAAGCTTACTCGGCCGACCTGATTGAAGCTGCCCTACCCTACTACAAGGTAGCGCTCCGCCGGGGTGCCTGAAAGGGATTCAGGCAGGGCTATCGCCGAGCGATGAGCTATGCCAATGAGCACCTTGCCGGGGGTGATTTTCCTTACGGCCAGAGTTATGACTCGGATGAGTCAGTTTTCAGCTCCTCATCCTCGGCCGGGGAAGAACAGGAGGAGTCACCTCCAGCGGGGTCACCAACTTCGGAGGCTCCAGGAGGGCTCACGACCGAGACAGTTCTCGCACAGGCGAGGTCAGTGTCCGGGCCGGCCGTCACCGAAGGCACCGGGGGTAACGCGTCCCCTACTGCTGTTCCCGAGCTTCAAAGTGGGCCCGAGGCGTGATGTATTATGCTTTATTTTGCCCCTTCCCCTTTTTGTCTGTTTTTCCTTTTGTAAGAGGATTTCTTTATGGGAGGCAATAAAGGACTTACTTCTTTAATCGTTATCTTTGCCGTGATTTGGCTGACGTATCGGGGGCAGTTGGAAGGTGCCGATATTTTCTACACCGTTCTCGCATGCCGATTCGGGAGACTTCCGGCGGGGCGTCCTTTCATTCCACCATGCTTTGAAAGTCGAGGCGCTTCGCGAATCCCGCTAGGGCGGGGGCCGAGGAATTGGAGGTGACCTTCCAAGGGAGGTCCTATAGCGTGTTTTCGAGGGGGGAGTCATTTAAGGCACGTGGCCTCCTTTGGCCTATAAAAAGGACCGAAGGGTGCTCCTTCCCTCTTAACACTTAGGACTCTCGCCGGCGGTTTACTCTTGTTCCCTCGTTTTCGCTCTACGTTGCGCCGCCGCGATCGGAGCATGGAGGACCCTTCAGAAGATGACGCCGCAGACGACGGGGAGCGACCGGTTCCAGCTGTCTTGGAATATCGGTCGGGTCCCACGGTCGCCGCGCATGCATGAGACGGGTCCGACGGTCGCCGCGCGGATCTGGAGAGGGCTTCGACGTGCGGGGGTACGCCGTTTGCCTCCTCTTGGCTCCGGCGAGGCTTCCGGGCGGACGCCGAGATGGAGGGCGGATGGGGGAGTTAGGGATGCCGGCCGCCATTCCCCTCCGTGGGAGGGGAGGAGGCGGCTCCAGTCCCTTCCTCACCCCTGTCCGCAGCCTCTTTCTCTCTCTTTTGTTCTTCATTTCTTTCACTCTTCGGGGGCTGCTTGCTTTCTGTTCGCCTCCAAAGAGTTGGTAGTTTGGCAGAGAGGAGACCTTCACGGCGCTCCTTTTTCCAGGTTGTTGCCAACTTGGAAGGTAGCCTTCCTCGCGTGAAAGGTGGCCTTCTCCTTGCTGTCCCTCTGTCACCTTTGTCACGGTCCACCCGAGCCAACTGGGTCGACCATCTCTTGTCCGAGCCAGTTTCTACGCGAGGCAGAGTCAGTGGCTGGATGCGAGAAGGTCAAGACCGGGTCGGTCGGGCGATGGCCGTTTGCCGCGGTGCTAGATGGATTTTTGCTTTTCACTATGTAATGGACTGGCAGTTGCCTTTCTGATGTACCAACAGTTATCTTGAATGAATGTAAAAAATGGGGTTTATTTTACCCGATTTGTCGATACAGTTTTCAGAAATAAAATCTGCGTAGTGTGGTTGCGTTCCATGTCCGGGGAATGGGTTCCCCTTCCATTGTGGCTAACCTGTACGCACCTTTCCCGAGCGTCTCGATCACTCGGTAGGTGCCTTCCCAGTTGGGGGATAGCTTGCCCGCCGCCTCCAGTGGTCGAGAGGCTTTGATCTTCCTGAGGACGAAGTCCCCTGGTTGGAATTGTCTGCCTCGGACCTTGGTGTTGTAGTACCGAGTGAGGCGGCGCTGGTATTCCGTAGCTCGGACGTTCGCGATCTCTCGGAGTTCGTCTGCCAGGTCGAGGTTCTCGAGCAACTTCTGCCCGTTTGCCTCGGGCGAAAAGCTGATCACTCGGAGAGACGGATTGGCGATCTCTAACGGAACGACGGCTTCGGTGCCATATACCAGTAGAAAAGGGGTCTCACCGGTTGCCGTCCTGGGGGTCGTTCGGTGCGACCATAGTATGCTAGGCAGTTCCTCGAGCCAGCTACCCTTAGCCTTGCCGAGTCTGGTTTTTATGCCCTTCAAGATGGTCTTGTTGGCATTTTCAACCAGCCCGTTGGCCTGAGGGTGGGCGACCGAAGTGAAGTGGTTGCGGATATTTAGGTCGGCGCATCTGTCTCGGAAGTACCGAGAGTTGAATTGCCGCCCGTTATCGCTCACTATCACTCGGGGGATGCCAAAGCGACAGATGATCGATTTCCATACGAAACCCCAGACGACTATCTCGATGATCCTAGCTGTTGCTTCAGCCTCGATCCACTTGGTGAAGTAGTCGATGGCAACGATGATGAACTTCTTCTGGGATTGAGCCGTTGGGAATGGCCCAAGGATGTCGATCCCCCACCGAGCGAAAGGGTAGGGCTCGGTAAGGGTGATAAGTTCTGTGGCCGGCTGATGGACCAAATGGTCGAACCGCTGGCAACGGTCGCAATGTTGTGCGTAGGCCGTGCAGTCGCGCTGCAGGGTCGGCCACCAGTACCCCTGTCTTAGCAGGATTCTGGCCAGCGACCGACCTCCTGAATGTGCTCCGCACAGGCCTTGATGAATCTCTTCAACAGCTTGGCTTGCTTCGTCGGGACTGAGACACTTCAGAAGGGGCCCGGAGAACGATCTTCGGTAGAGAGCGTTGTCGAGGATGACGAAGCGCTGGGCTTGGTACTTCATTCGGTGGGCTTCCTGAGGGTCGGAGGGCTCCCGGGAGTCCCGTAGCCAGGTCAGGTAGGGGGAGCGCCAGTCGCTGGGAGTGGCCGAGTCAATGGCGAGGAGCTCCGAGTCTATGCTCGGGCGCTCTAGCTCTTCTAGGAGGACCGATCGTGTACCTTCCGGGTCTAGGGAGGAGGCCAGTCGGGAGAGGGCGTCCGCCCGAGAGTTTTGCTCCCTAGCTATTCAGACTACCTCGAACTCCTCGAACTGCTGGGCCAGGCTCCGGACCAACTGGAGGTATTTGATCATAGGTACCTCTCGAGCTTCGTACTCGCCATTGACCTGTCTTGCAACTAGCTGGGAGTCAGTGTGGATCCTGACTCGCTCGGCCCCCAACCGTCGGGCCATGCGGGCTCCCGAGATAAGGGCCTCGTACTCGGAAGCATTGTTGGACGCCAGAAAGTTGAACTTTAGGGCGTATTGCAACTCTATTCCTTCGGGGGACCTTAGGAGGATCCCTGCGCTGCTACCGATCGAGTTGGACGATCCATCGACGAACAGCTCCCAGGTTGGCCCGGTTGCTGTCGGAGGCCTGTCCTCGACCGGAACGGTGCTCTCGGCGATGAAGTCGGTGAGTGCTTGTCCTTTGATAGCTGATCGCGGCCGATACGAGATGTCGTAGGCCCCGAGCATGATGGCCCATTTGACGAGTCGCCCCGAGGCTTCGGGATGGGCCAGAATCTTCTTCAGTTGCTCGCCGGTTA
Organism: Amorphophallus konjac; assembly: GCA_022559845.1. Lineage (NCBI taxonomy): Eukaryota > Viridiplantae > Streptophyta > Magnoliopsida > Alismatales > Araceae > Amorphophallus > Amorphophallus konjac. Next base: position 172,226 of record JAHNEJ010000368.1, on the reverse strand, counting down.
GCACGGTGATGGGATGCCCCTGGAAGTAGGGTCGGACGCGCTTTGCGGAGGTAACCAATGGTAGCACGAGTTTCTTGATTGCGGGGTACCTCCGCTCGGCCTCGCCGAGCACCTTGCTGGTGTAGTAGACCGGCCTCTCGACTCCCGAGTCATTTCTGACTAGGACTGAGCTGACCGTTGATGGCGTCGCCGAGAGATAGAGCAACAAGACCTCACCCGGGACGGGCTTGGAAAGCACTGGGGGCGAAGCCAGGAACTCTTTGAGCTCGGCGAACGCTGTTTGGCATTCCCCATCCCATGCGAACATAGCAGATGCTATCTTGGGCCCCCTCATCAGCTTGAAGAAGGGCAAGCATCGTTCGGCCGCACGGGACAGGAAACGACTGAGAGCAGCGACACGCCCCGTCAGACGCTGGACGTCTTTAATGCATGTGGGAGGGCGCATGTCCAGGATGGCCTGGACCTTGTCGGGGTTGGCTTTGATCCCTCGCTGAGTGACCAGGAAACCCAGGAACTTCCCTGATCTTACTCCAAAGGCGCACTTGGCGGGGTTGAGCTTGTGCGTCACAGTCTCCTCTGGTATACCAGGGAGTTGATCATCGGACCAAGCAAAGACCCGAACATACTCAGAAAGAAACTCCTTGTATTGCTGCTGTTCCTCTGGTGGTAGGTCGGCGCCGATCCTTACTCCTAGGGCCGGGTCGTCGTTCAGGAATACTGTTAATAACTCGACACCGGGCTCGGTGGTCACGGCTCTTCCTTCGACTCCCCTGGGGCCCTTATCCTTCCCGTCCGGCCTTGAGGCTTCCACCGAGATATTGTAGCACCTTCTAGCCGTGGCCTGGTTACCTCGGACTTCCCCCAACCCGTTTTTGGTGGGAAACTTCATTTTTTGGTGATAGGTAGATGGTACGGCCTTTATTCGGCTGAGAATTTTTCGGTCGAAAATGGCGTTGTACGCTATCATACCTTTAATCACTATGAAGTCCACTATGACTGTAACGGTTTTGGGTGGGGTGCCGATAGTGACCGGTAGGCTTAGGGCTCCCTCGGGGTAGGTGGCCAGGCCATTAAACCCGCAAAGGGGCGTTCGGATCGGGCGGAGTTTGGATGGGTCTTCCCCCATCTTGAGAAAACAGTCATAAGATAATACATCGGGGGCTCTCCCATTATCAACCAAAATCCTGTCTACATTACAGTGATTTATCATGGCCGAGATAACGAGGGCATAATCATGCGGGGTGCTCAGCCCTTCCAGGTCTTGGTCGGAGAAGACTATGACCTGGGGCTCCATCGGCGGGCCTCTGGGGGGCTCTAAGGCTCGGCTGGCTCGCTCGGCATGACGTTTCCTCCCTCGGCTGGTGTCGCCGCCCGATGCCGCTCCTCCGGAGATGACGTTGATATGGACCCCTCGGGGGGCGTTGTCGATCTCCTCTGCGGAGTCTCGGTCTTCTTTGTGCCCGGTCGTGAACCGGGCTAGGTGCCCCAGACGGATGAGGCGCTCGATCTCGTCCTGGAGCTGATGGCAATCTCCGGTGTGGTGCCCGTGGTCGCCGTGGAATAGGCAATGCCTGTCCCGCTTGCGGTTCTTCGACCTCATTGGCTCGGGCTGGCGGAGAAGTCCCGAGTCTTTGATGTCTTCATAGATCTCGTAGACTGGCGCGGTCAAGGGGGTGTACCGCTCGTACTTTCTTTTGCGCTCTCCTTCTCGATCGCGCTTCTTACTCGAGCCAGGATTTGGCTCGGAGGTCCACTTTTTATCCACCTCCCGACCCGAGCCGGTTGCGTCTCGGTAGGCGCTGAGTACTTCTTCGCACTCGGCGTGGCGCAGTGCCAGAGTCACTAGCTCGGCAAGGGTCGAGGGAGGGTGGAGGACAAGCTCGCGGCGGAGATTCTCATCCCGGGTGCCCCCGGTCAGTGCGGTTGTGGCTGAGGCCACATCTAGGCGGGGGATCCTGAGGGCTTTCGATTTAAATCGGTGGACGTAAGTCCGGAGCCTCTCCCCTTGCGCCTGTTTGAGGGCCAGGAGCCCCGCTACTGACCTTGGGGGGGCGCTACCGGTGAAACTCTCCTTGAAAATTCTCCCGAATTGCCTGAAGTCTCGAATGGACCCAGGGGCGAGGGCCCGGAACCATGCCTGAGCACCTTGGACCAGGGTGGCCACAAAGGCTCGGCATTTGATGGGATCCGGCGTTCCATGAAGAGTCACCAGGGCGTCGAAGCTATCGTAGTGGTCAGCTGGGTCGCCCTGGCCGTCGTAGAGTTTGAAGGTTGGAATGGAGGCTCTGGGAGAGACCTCTGCCTTCAAGATATACTCAGAGAAAGGGGATTTCTCCTCGTCCTCCGGGAGAGAGGTCTTCTGCAGGGCGCGGAGGGCGCGCTCTTGCTCTGCGAACCGTCTCTCGAAATCTCACAGCCAGAGGGACAGCTCTGGCTGCAGTCGCACCGTGGGGCTGGGGGGGGCGTCTTGGCGATCTCCCGGGGCACTAGTGCCCGGGCGCGGCGGCCTCGCCCCCTACTTCCCTCTCCTCGGCGTGGAGGAAGCCTCTTGCTCCGCAGGCGGAGCTTGCGAGGGTCCTCCGACGTCGTTGCGGAGGAGCTGTCGGCCGCGGAGGGTGAAGCGGCCTCCGGCGGTGTGCTGCGTCGCACTCCTTCGAGGGGGACTTCCTGACGGGGCGCGGGACCTTGCATCCCTGGCCGCCTGGGCCCTCATGAGCTCCACGAGGACGTCCATCTTTTCGTTGAGGGCCTGGAAGGCGTTGGCGCCGCCGTCGAGGGGTGCCCCTGTCTCCGCCGGGGGGGGTGGTGGCCTGTTGGTGGGGATGCTGGCGTTGGAGGGGGGGCTCTGCGAGACCCTAGAGGGGGCGCCTCCCGCCGCCGCCACAGCCTTACCTGCCCCACCGGCGGATCTCCTCCCTGAGCTTCTTCTCACCATTTCGACTTTGCGTGCGTTTCCCACAGACGGCGCCAGATGAAGAGGCGAGATCTCGCGCAGGATCCTGAGCGGGCTATGGATCACCAGAAGATGAATCTGCAAGAGAGGGAAACGTATCAGAGGGCCCAGGGGATCTCCCTGGGGCAAAATCCTCCGATGGCTAAGTCAGTAGAGCTATGGTGGAAGCAATAATGGGGGGAGGAGAGAGCTGATGCGCGAGAATCCTCTCCACCAAAGGGTGAAGCGAATCGTGCCCAGGAGCTTAGGGTGTGTGAATGCTTAGTTCATCTTACCATCTTCCGGAGGGGATCCCTTGCTTAAATAGTGCGCCGCCTTCAGGAGTCCTGTAAGCTGAGGGGTTCCCGGCGGGAGTTACGTCTTTAACGGGGGCTTTTATGGCCTGATCGTGGGAACGTTATCCCCTTGGAGTCCGGCGGCTCCCCTGACTCTCCCGCTGGCGGAGGACTCTGAACGGCTGCACCTGCAGATAATCAACCGGCCTTACTGAGCCTCAGGGATGCTAGCTCATGTCCGAGCGATAGGCATGGCCCGGCGAGGGTGGGGTCGGATAGGTCGGCTGGAGCCTATCTCTCTCGGACGGGGAGAGGGCTTTAGGCCGGACCTTCCTCGGGACCTGACCGTTGTCTCGGGCCCTCCGAGCCTAGAAGGCCGCCGAGGAGAGTTAGTTCCTCGAGTCTTATTTATTGGGCTTTTCTCCCTAAGTGGGCCCTGTGGGCTATCACTCGGGTGGGCTCGCCCGGTTGGACCTTGTGGGTCTTGTTGGGCTGCCTTTGTGGTGGGCTGCGGAAATCCCCCTCTCCAGGCGCGTTTAATCAAAATTACAGAATAAAGAAAATCTCAGCAAAAATAGAAATTTAAATGGACGACGGTTACAGAAGTCGTCAAATGTCAAAATAACGACCCAGTGAAGGGCGTTAATTTACTAAGTAGTGACTTGTGTTAAGACGTTAATTTCCTGTGTACATATATTATGCTGTTTACTGTTAACCGAGGGTTTTATATAAATATATATGTATATATAGGCACTATATTCCATTCCGTGAGTATAGTCCCACGTCCCCGATGTTTTTTCGATTACCCCTCAATTCTCGGTGACATACAAGCTCTCCATTGGACATTCCGTTCCTTTGGACTAGTAAGTTAGTCCTGGAGACCTCCGTAAGACTCCTCGAGCCTTGGATTCCCTCAAGGCCGACTGAGTAGGTTGTACCATAAAAATCTATTACACTATTTTGCCGTGTCACTCTATAGAAACATGGTATATCGGCCCTCATGATATGCAATGTGGATATCATGGGAATATTCTTAATGGGATGAGGATATCATGCCATTAATATGCTGTTCTTGTGGACCTCAATTCTATATAAAAAGGGGTGACCATCTACGTATGGGCACTTACTTCATATGGTACCCGATTGGGGAACCAATTCCACCCAGTTTTATGATACGCGTGTTTATAGCGTTATTATCGTTCTTCTACATCAAGTTCATATTTTTGAACTCTATTCTCTCAAGATCTATCTTGAATATCCATAAACTTTTTCATTCCATATTGGCTATACACAAAAGTGGATGTCAAAACACATGATCAATGCCTGCGCATATAGGGCCCGATCTGGTCCTGGGAGTAGCACCCGAAAGTACTTGTGCCCATGGGAGTTGAATGATCACGGTATGGCATTGTACCGAAGTGCATGACTAGTTTGATTGGACATTCCACAAATCTTGTGCTTGATTCGTACTTGACATGACTTGCGTGACCCGAAAAAGGGTATTTATATACTTGCTTGCTCGGAATGTGATAGCCAAAACTTTCGACATGACATTATGGATACACTTGCTTGAACATCTGGACATCTACTTGATACTAGTACTTGAAAGTTTGTGAGTAGTTCACCTTGTTATCTTGTTGATATACTCTCTATCTTGTCGTTTAACGCGAGCATGCATAGCTTATTGCATTCATGGAAAAATGTAATTACTTAAACCCATTGCTAGTTCTTGAGATATAATTTCCTACTGAGCGTTCGCTCACTCAGTTTTTCCTACTTTTCAGGTAAGTCCGATGACGAGACCCAAACGGACGGGGAAGGTCAAGAGTGAAAGAGATTAGAACTTCTCAAGCGTCAACTAGTCTTGACTTTTCTATATTTTCTTGAGTCAATGTTGTACTTTTCTTTTAGCATTTTCAAGGGATTGTAATAGAAGTACTTTTATGAAGGAATTAAAGGATTGGGTTATCTTTACTTTTGCGCATCTCTGATTTTGTGTCGAATACACTAATACTCTGATTGACATGATCGATATAAACTCGTCACGCGTCTCCGGGTATCTTCCACGCTCGGGGCGTGACAATTTTTGTGGTATCAGAGCCTAGGGTATTCACTTCCTAGGAAACCCAAGTCCAAGGATAGGTTAAAACTTTAACCAGTGAGATTGGGTAGAACCAAGGGTTAAAATATAATGTAAAAGTCCGTAACGTAATCACATGCTAACATAGTTATTGAAATTGTAGGATAATGGCTGCCGAACGTGCTCAGTGGCGCAACATGCAACGCACTCTTCAAGGCATGACTCAGGTGCTCCAACAGGTAGCACAAGGAGGTGGATATCGTGGAGCGGGAAATCTCCACCAAAGTTTCAAGAATATGAACCCTCCCAAATTTATGGGATCCACTGATCCGGATGACGCGGAGCACTGGATCCGGGAGACGGAACGTATATTTAGAGTGATGCATTGCACGGACCAAGAGAAGGTCCTGTTAGCTACCTTTCAGTTAGAAAGAGATGCCCGATGCTGGTGGGAGTCAATAGAAGTTACAATAGATCCGGACCAAATCACGTGGGAAGAATTTGTTGAACATTTCAACAATAAATATTTTTCAGACCGAGTCCAGGAAAAGAAAGCTACCGAGTTCGCCGCCCTCAAGCAACGGTCATTGTCGGTGGCGGAGTACGAACCACAGTTCTCCAGATTGTCTCGGTACGCTAAGCACTTAGTTAGTACCGAAAAGATGAGGGCTAAAAGGTTCTTGAACGGGCTCAGGCCCCAATACATCACACAACTAGCGCCGATGGACATTCAAGTCTACTCGGAGATAGTACGCCGTGCTCAGTTACTGGAAGATGCCACGGAACTATCAGATAGGATCCGTGGGAAGGACAAGAAGGAGCAAGTCACAAGTTCGGGTTCCTTCAAACCCAACTTTAAGAAGAGACCGGGTAATGGAGGTACTTCTTCTCAGGAACAGAAGACCAAGAAGACCAAACCTTTCTCCATTACCACTACATCTTCTAATATAATATGCAAGCATTGCGATAAGGCTGGTCATAAAGCCGAAGAATGCTAGAGGAAACTTGGAGCTTATCTCCGCTGTGGGAGCCGTGCTCATCGGATTCCCGACTGTCCCCTACTCAATGATCAAGCCGGTGATGGAAAGCGCCCGGTGACAAGGACTGCACGTCTTCAGGCTATTAAGGAGACTGAACAAGACGAAGGAGGACTAGTAGAAGGTACATTGAAAGTTTGTTCCAAGTCTGCTCATGTTTTATTTGATACAGGGGCATCACATTCTTTTATTTCCAAGAAGTTTGCTGACCCATTACCCATGGAACCGGAATGGATAAAGATATGTTTGTCTACTCCTCTCGGAAACGAAACTGACATCACTCATCATTATCAAAACTATGAAATCTTAGTAAAAGGAAGAAACCTTCCCATCAACCTAATATGCCTAGATTTAAAGGAATATGATGTCATATTAGGAGCAGATTGGTTATCCATGTATCAGGCAACCGTGGATTGCCGTAATAGCAAAATCACTTTCAAGGACCTTCCAGAACTGGTCTATACTAGCCCTAAGAGTCGGGCAAGACACCTCTTATTTCGGCTCTCCGAGCTAGCAAGCTAATAAGGAAAGGATGTGTCTCTTTTCTTGCATTTGTCACCATTAAGGAGACTAAGGACACTCAGCTAGAAGATATCCCAGTTGTGCAAGAATTTCCGGACGTATTTCTGGAAAATTTTCCTGGATTACCCCCGCAAAGAGAAGTGGCCTTCACCATCGATTTAGTCCCTGGTGTTGGTCCAGTTTCTAAGGCACCATATAGGATGTCCCCTGCTGAACTTAAAGAACTGAAGGAGCAATTGATGGAGCTTCTCAAGAAAGGATTCATCAGACCAAGCACTTCCCCGTGGGGAGCACCTGTGTTATTTGTAAAGAAGAAAGATGGATCCATGAGGCTATGCATCGACTATCGACAGTTGAATCATCTCACTATCAAGAACAAGTATCCACTGCCGAGAATCGATGAGTTATTTGATCAAATATCTGGATCCATGTATTTTTCAAAGATTGACCTCAGGTCAGGATATCAACAACTAAGGATCAAGGATGATGACATTCATAAGACCGCATTCAGAAGCAGGTATGGCCATTATGAGTTTGTTGTTATGCCTTTTGGACTAACAAATGCCCCTGCTGCCTTTATGTAGATCACCAGCACCAACCCTTGCGCCAGCTTGTGCCATATTTTGCAAGGCCTGGGTGAGACCCGCAACAGTTTGTTGCATTCCACCCCAATCAACACGGTGAGCCATTGGAAGAATAGGGTACCTAAGAAAAAGGAATGAATTTGTCAACTCTCATGGAATTGGTGGAGTTACTCCTAGAGATAATTTCTAATTAACTATCTCATCCCGGGTTCTACCCGATTCCTCTCTTGGGTGGGGAATTTCTTTCCTTGTTTTATAGGTGTGGGTCCTTAAAGCTTGGACTTAACCTATGACATGAGTAAGTCCTAAGACCTAGGCTCTGATATCACTTTAACTATCACGCCCCAAACTTTTAATACAGTGGAAGGAATCTCGGGAACATGGACAGTCGGCTAGTACGCCTCAAGCAAGCAAGAAATCAGAGCGCAAGACAATCACATAAAAGTAATTACACAAGTAATTGCTCAAAACTCCAACTTTATTTCATAATAATAATAACCAAAAATTACATAAGACCATTGTCTTTGACATCCTTACATCATATGACTCAAGAAATCAAAAATTACAATATGACTTGACTAGACACTAGATAACTAGGGCTTCTCTCATTCCAATGGACCATTAATCGCTCTCGGACCCGCTACTTACATAATCCGAATCCAATTCACTAGTATTTCCTGAAAAGATGAGAAAGTAGGTATGAGCACATTTGTCCAGTAGGTATCTTCATATCAACATGAAGGTAATATTTAAGTGATTAATGTTTTAGCTCTAGAATAAAGATAAAAGAAATAAAATGATACTACATGCGGTGAAAACCCAAAGTAACATAAGTAACATGGTATGATCATGATTGAGATACGAGAATTCATGTAGACTAGGAATATGTTTAAGTAAGAATATAACATGAATATAAATTGGCCTTTCATGAACAAGAAAGTACGAGCATGTAACCAGAAAGTACTTACACAACCTTGTAAAGGCTATGTACTAGAAAGTCATTAACAAGCATGTAATTTCCATCTTGAGCCTCGGGATTTTCACTCGTCTATAAAAAGAGTACTCCCGGCGCAATGCGACGCCAGTGTTCATCGGACCCCATGGTTTTCAGCACGTTTCCGGCAAACGGCCATGGGGCTAGTGTCGAGCCCTTGGACACCGTCTGTGCCCGCTCTTGCATCTTCAAGTTACAGATCAAGCTACTTCCATGAGATAACAATAATTTCAGCCAATAATTTCAATTTCAAATAACAGGTCTCATGACCAAGTAATCAAGGTATAGAACGTTCCAAAACTGATATGAGATTTCAAAGAATAATTAAAAGAACATTATGCTATGGCGGCATTCTGGCAGCATAACGGTACATTAATTAAGTTCGACAACTTAACATTAACTTGTTACACATAGGTTTGGGATCCAGATAATCCTAAGATCATCCAAGAACAGAATTTAAACAACCCGTAGGTTAAACCCCGGGTTATGAACCCGATAGAAAGGGACGGTCATTTACTTGTCCGTTTCATGCAGAAGACGGTCACAGTCGGACCGCTTTAAACAATACTAGCAGTCCAGTGAAGGCCGCAACTAAACTATGTCAACCAGAACGAAGGGAAAGTCGACACTTGAGGGATTCTGGAACAGTAGTGGTCTCAAGGTGGCCGTTTTATGACAAAGACGGTCTGTGTAGGACCGTTAAGTAATAGTGATGGTCTCCTTGAGGGCCGTAATTCACCAGGGTACAGAAAGTACAACATCGGTCACGTGAGTGCTCTCTAGACAATTTGGGCTTTAAGGGTACAACTAGCTCGACGTCCTAGTGGGAATCCCAGGCTCGCGGAGACTTACAGAGGTCTTGAAACATGATCCATTAGTCCGATAGAAAGAATATCCGGTAGAGAGGTACACAAGTCCAAGATATTTGTCTATAAGTGTAATGTGTATTTAACGGTCGCACACCAGAGTATACGCCATGTACTTATGAAAGATGTAAGATAGAGAGTGATCGATAAAACACTCGGTTAAACCATGATAATCACACCACATAGATCTCATTCATAACATGGAAATTATTTAATTACAAAACTATAACATTTAGGCCTGAAATTACATGATAATGAAAATAATGTTTAAAATCATGCACATTCTAAAACAGGGTTTCTAATAGTAAGTTTAATACATGATAGCATGAGAAATATCATAGTTATAGTGTTAATAAATATGGAAAAGCCAATTGGGTTCAGACTAGTTCGCAGAACCAAATGGCGATCAGGGTCTAGCCGCATAGTGGTCCAGACGGTCTTGCGATAGACCACTCTATACAGAAAAGATGATCTTTTATTTGACGGTAAATAAGGCTAAAACGGTCTTTCAAAAAGTCGCAGTTATTCCTGCTGGTCCTAGTGGCCGCCTCCTGTCTTCAGATAGAAGTTATAAATGACGAAAAAGTTAAACTAGGGCATTCTATGCATGTAAATCAATGAAACATGTATATAAGCTTGCTAGAAGGAATCCAAGTCATAAATATGCATGGGTGAATCTGTATTACCCAAGAATTTACATTTTTTATCTTATTAAGGCTATTTTGATGCATGAAGAATAAACTATATGCGCAATCTCAATAAAACGTGAAATCCTCCACATATAATTCATGAAAACGACTGGAAGTAGAGGATTTTTATTCCTAACTTCGAGTTTGAGCCAATCATGAGATAACCTACCTCTAGACAGAGCTCTAAATTTCAAATTTTGGGTTGGAACTCGACCCTAATTCTTGTTCGTCCCGAACTGAATCAGCAACTTCATAGCCTTCTAACTTCTGATCTTCTTCACCTATGACCATGAAATATAGAGGGTAAGAAGAGGGTGCTAAAAGGAGCAAATAATTCTAAATAACCCATATCTAATTACCTCATTTATGGCTTCTAATTCACTGATCAATCTAGCCCGGTCGCACAATCTTCTGGGTTTCTTGCACCGAACCAGCGTCTTTGGAAGCCTTGTCCTCCCTAATGGCTCGATCTCCTAATGTGAAATTCGGAGGGAAGTTAGACCTTGCTATCATGAACAAATTCTTCTAAATAACTTACCTCTAATTTTGCCTCTTTACCTTATTTCCACGCGAGCCAAAAGTAAGGGTCGTGCAGCTAAGACTTAACATTTATTTATAGAGTTTAACTAGGGTTTTGAGGATTTGAATGAACCTAGAGTCCTAATTAGGGCTTGTAATCGACCCTAACATGTTCTAAACCCTTCCAGCTAGGAGGCAGCATCGATCCCAGATGATCAGGATGACAAAGTTCCCAGCTTTTCAAGCTTTCTTTGCTGTCCGGATCTGCCTGTTAATAGCGGCCACATGAGGACTGTTTTGGACATCATGCGGTCTCGCGATAGACCGTTTTTATCCTAGAGCGCTGAATTTTGAATTGATTAAAACTCTTCTGATATTTGTCCTTAAATAAACCTATTTATCTCCTAATTCTGTAAATATATCAATTTAAGCTTCTAGAACATGGGCCAGGGTCCAAAACTATAATTTGGGTCAAGTGGGCTTATTTAAATGGGCCTAATCCTCTTTACTTAGTGTAGGGCCTTAATAATTAGATTTAATTAACCATAATTCATTTAATAGCCCATTTAGTCCATTTAAATGCTTAATAATTATATTTTAAACAGCAGCAACTCTTCTTCTTTGATTCTTCTTCCTTCGCGCGGATGCCTTGTTGCTGGCGGGGACGGCACAGTAGTCCACATAGTGGACACAGCATGAGATCGTGCAGCTAGACGGAGTGGCCTTCCACGGACAGCTCGCCGTTGGAGGGGCTATGGCCTTGGCCGCAATAGTCCGATCAGCTTCCTCTTCCTCGATCCTCAGCAAGCCGACAAAGGTGACTCCGAGGAAATTGGGGAACCCTACCACGGGCAGCAGAGTCCCAAAGGCAGTGGGCATGTAACACCCCGGTTAAAGAATAAAATATAAAAATAAATATTTTGAAATATGTATTGTAATTAAAGCTATTAACTTGTTATTTAATGACTTCAATGATTTTCTTAATTAATTAATATCATTTATCTTTGAAAGTGGCCAAATTATATCAATGATTATTTTTCTACAATTACTATAAAAAGACTTTCATATTCCAAGATGCAATCGAATTTTCCACGATGATTGGAATTTAATAGGTATAATCTAAATTAATGGAATTTCACCCGTAGGCCAAAAAATTGACTAATTTTTAAAAATATGGAAAAATTATATTCTTATAGAGAACAAAATGCTTAACAATATTGTTAACTGGGCTAACCCCTAATAAAAATTAAATAAGGTTGAATTAAAGAGGTTTTAGTCCAAAATCGTTGTTCTTAATAGCCCAACCTTAATCGACTAAATTCGAGCTCATTTCTCAACCATTCGATCCCAGACCAGGCCCACTTGATAGATAAACCCTAGTAGATCATTTTGCCCCTGAAGCCCTAGCTTCTAGATGCCTCTCTCAGCGACGACGACGTGGATTAGGTAGGCATGCCAAGTTTTTCGCCGATTCTTCCCCTTTGAACTCTCTTAGCCAATTCGATCTCTAGAAGCCTCCTCAACCTCTATAAGTAGAGGACAGCCCTAGACCTCCTTTTATTTTTCCAATAGGTGGCGCAAGTAATCATGGTCGATCGAGGGTGAATTAGGGCGAGAACGGTGACGTGTTTGCGATTAGGGTTTTAGCCACCTTCCCTTTCTTCTTCCAAATTGGTAGGTTTCTCTCAGACCCAATCTAATTAAATAATATGGATAGATAGATCTCCTCCTTAACTTTCTTTTGAGTCCAATTTGCCCAATTTTGGCTGTCTATAATGGGCGTATTCATGATTTTATGTAGCTCATATAATTAGGGTTTTTATCCCCATTCTTTCTGTTTGAAGTACATGAAGTAATCATAGTGGAATCTTTAAATTGACTATACCACAATGTGCGTTTTTGAGTTACCTACGTTTTGACAACAAATAGCCTAATTTTCATGCTATATTCATGTTTAAATCTTGCTTTCATTGGACTGGTGTCTGGTGCTTTATGTTCTGGGTTCGGGTTGAATGAAACGGTCCTTTCAGAGACCGCTATTAATATAGCAGTTGCACGATAGACCGCTTCAAGCCTCGTGTTTTCAAATTTAATAAAATTTATGCATAAGTACTTTCTAATTAAGAAACGGCCCTACGATAGACCGTTTTATCATTCAGACGGCCCTTGTATAGACCGTTTCATGGCTTCTGGCAGGAAGTTCTAAACTCTGTTTTATGCGTTTTTATCTAGAGAACTTGCCCTGTCTAGCATGATATCTTGCCCGGTAACGATATAGAACGCAATATTGATTTAGTATCATGGTTGGAAACATAAATTCCTTCTAATTGCATGAAAGATGGCTTGACAATCATAAGTTAATGATCATGTGAAATTGGTAAAAACTTTGATATTAACCTTGTGATCTTAAAACTATGCTATTTATAAATCTCTTATATTATATTTCTGATATCATTGTTTGACAGTCATGCCACTTCGGTGGAATTGACTGACCGTACCGTTCATGTTTTCTGTGTTTCATATAGCCTCAATCTTGTAATAGTTGGGACTCTCCGCCAGATATTCCTTCCGTCGGAGTAGGACCACTATTATGAGACCTCTGTAAGCCCCCGTGAGCCTGGGATTCCCACCAGGACACCGGGCGGGTTGTACCCCCAAGACCTGAACCCCTGGACGTGTTTTGATTCGTGTTTGGGCCAGTCCAAATCTGGATTACTCTGCGACCGTATAGCGGCCCAACTTGCGACCGCTAAGCGACCTTGGCGGCCCAGGTTTAGACCGCTATCCCTCTCTTGGCCTAGGTTAAGTATGGGCTTGGGTTTAGTCTGATTCTTTTAAGCCCAGTCAATTCTAACCTAGCCCAATCCGTTCTATTTGACTTTAACTTCGTGGGCTGAACTCTTGTTTCGACCCATTCTGATTTGGGCTAGATTGAGGACCTTGTTGGGTTCTCCGTAAAAGCCTGTTATACTTAACTATGCGCGGTCTAAGGTTAGACCGTCAATATCGCCTTAGCGGCCCAGTTATTGACCGCTAAAATCGAGATTTAATATGATTTTCCGTGTTTTGTTATTGTGATAGTAGTCACATCAAGGTTAGCCTTGAACTGCGAAATCTTGCTTGATCCTTATTCTTCTACTTGATATCTATTTCAATTCTATGGAAATATCATTTGATCTTAGTTGGTAGGTTACACAGCTTAAACCTTGGAACTCTTGGCCATTAAACATTGTGGATGTCTAGATTTCGTGGGATCTATGATCCAAACAAATCAATGCCAAGGTAAACGCATTAAAGGGCCCAGTCTGGTCCTGGGAGACGCACCCAAAAAGTACTTGATCCCCGTGGAGGTGAATGACTAGGTGTGGCATTTGGCATCGGTACTATCTAGCGTGTTGCGTCTATGATATTCCACACTCTTGTGATACTTGCTATACTTGCTTGAAAGCAGGAAGTGCTTGCTTGCATGACTCGACTTGACTTGACTCGATAAATGGCCATTCACTTATTATCGTGCATGATGTATTGACTTGACTTGACTTGGCATGTGGCCACTCACATGAAATTCTGGTTATTTATTTTGCTACCTCGATTTGCAAATGTTCCTTTCTATTTAGCTATTAATTATCTTCTGATCTTGTTGGTTACCAGCTTGTTTTATTGAATTCTCGCTTTATTTACACATTCATGAAAATGATTAATTACTTAAACTTCGCCTGCTGATAGAGTATAATTCCTTCTGAGCTTCTCGCTCACCCCCCTTATTTCCATCATTTTCAGGTAGTGCGGTAGGTGGAACGTTTGTAATTGAGATCGGGCCAACGTGATCGAGTGAACCTAGAACTTAGAGACCAGAGTCTTTTTATTTTCTTAAGTCTAGTTAGTATAGTGGGTCTTGTTATTTTCTCTTCTTTATTTCTTTCATTGAGTCTATTATTGTAAAAATTGAGTTAAATTTGTAATTCAATTTTCAAATATCAATCAAACTATAATTTTCTCAAATCAATGGTCTCCATGTGTTTGAATATTATTTATTATATTTATTTATTTTCTGCTCTAATTATCATGACTGTTTCGCTGCCACGTTCCGAGCATCGCTTCCCACTGCTATCGGTTCGGGACGTGACAGAAGTGATATCAGAGCCTCGGTTGTTGAGTCTTAGGTTCTTGTATGTAAGTATAGGTTACCCTGAGTAATAGGTCGTGTAATCCTTGTCATCCCTTCTTGTCACCTGGTGAGATTGACTAGTGCTTCGGGTTAAGTGATAAAATATGTATAAGATTGCGTAGCACGGCGTGTAAGGGTAATAAAAAAATTTTATTATTATTATTTTACAGGTATGTAAGCTCCTTTTTGAAATGAAAGCGAGAGAGTCTACGAGTAAGCTAAGATTCGGTTTCGCTAGAAGGTGGCGAGTGTCACGCCCCGAACAAGGCGGAAATATCGGGACGTACAGTTAGCGACACGCTGGCAAGAGAGAGAACTAATCTAAAATAATACACAAGTGCTACAAGATGGAAATACTAAATGATCATTAACAAACCACAACTGATACAATAACCTCAAGTTCAACTTAAAACAACTGGAATAATCAACCACTAAAACTCAATAACATGACTGAGACTAAAAGCTCTCCAAAACACAACTAAAGAAAGATAACACACTACTAACACACTAGAACTGATACACTCAAGACATCACTCCTGCCCTTCCCCATCGGTAAGCGCATCACCTGAAAAGCCTGGAAAGGGGGGAAAACACAACTATGAGCTGACGCTCAGTAGGAAATAACAGACAGGTATAAGTGATTAACAGTTTTATTACATTTTAAAATGTCATGCTACAAATGATAAAAATAATAAAAAGATAACGGTGATATCACGAAACAGAATTTAAAGATCTTGCAAGGTCAAGAAATATAATGAATAGAATAGTAAGACAAGAATTTACTACAGGAGATAACGATAAAAAGTTGGCCATATTAAGACAATTCAAGTCATGTCAAGCACGTATGTAATTTCATTTCCACGTCCAAGTAATAAGCAAGTAAAGTAACCACAAGTAGAGTATAGAACAGTGAAGAGTGGAAAGTGAAAAGTAGTAGAAAGTAATGTAGAGAGTAGTGGAGAGAGTAGTGGATAGTCCTAGATTTAACACATGTCAAGTACTGGTGCCAAATGTCACACCTAGTCATTCACCTCCCCGGGGGTACACGTAGTGTTCGGGCGCTCTTCCCAGGACCAGACCGAGCCCTTAATTGTTTGCTAGGCATTGATTTCTTTGGATCAAAGATCCCACGAATCTAGACTTCCACAGTTTATGGCCAGAATTCCAAGGTTTAAACTAAGTAGTAATAACAACTTCACGTAGGAAAGAGATTCATTTCCAGAATTTCAAGGTAAGTATAATCATCAAGGAGATCGAAATCAAGTCACAACAAGAGTTAATCGTGCTGCGCTATTGTAAAACAGCAGCAATCAAACAAGCTAATCAACATATTAATCCTAATCACCAAGTTAAGATAACATGATTAACCATTATCATTTGCATTAAGACAATTGCCAAGAAACTGATTCAAGATGATAAGGCAAAGAAAAACTCCCACAGGAGTGAAATAGAATGTATTAACAGAGATTTAGTTACACCATTAACCACTAATTATGTGGGTTTCTATTTAATCTTGTATGCATTGAAATGAAGATGATAAACGGTGTGTTTTTACACTAAGTTTGCATGTATGGACCAATGTTAATTGAAACTAAAAAGGGTACATGAATAGGTCATTAGTTCCTCAAAAATATAGTTTTCAATGTGATTAGGTTGAATGGATTGATTCCCCAATGATCCGGATTGATCCCCGGGTCAAAAACATCATTAATGGGGTCATACAGGGCATGGGTCGACCCATTGGGTCGACCCCTGGCATTCCAAGAGCCTTCCTGGGTGTGGGTCGACCCATTGGGTCGACCCCTAAAAAAAAAACTTCATGGGTCGACCCATTGGGTCGACCCCCTTCACTGGGTGCATGGGTCGACTCCATGGGTCGACCCCTACACTTCCAGAAGCGACGGGTGATTCCGTAAACCATGAAAACTCAATGATTTGGGGTCTAAATGAGTTGGGATTTTAACCAAATGCTATAGGGTTCTTAATATACATACTAAGGTCATAAAACAAGAGATTGAAACAAGAAATTTGCTGAAAACTCAATCGAATCACAACCTATTTATGATGAATACATGAAGAACCTAGTTCTTGACATGCGTCTACTAAAACGTAGATTTCTCTCAATATACACAACGGAATTTGGGGCTTTTTATATCAAAAGAAAGCTAACTTAATGATGAATCTAACCATATACTATAAGCCATATGTGGATCAAGTTATCTAATCCAAAAACAGCCTGAAAATCAAGCTTCTACTTGAAGAACATAATATACATCAAATTCTAGACATGCTCTTACTAAAAATCAAAATTCTCCAAGTATGCTCAATGAAATTTGGGGCTTCCTACGTTAATTGAAAGCTAACAACATGCTAATTACATCATGTAAGTTAATTAGAGTTTGGTTGTTAGATCCTACCTCAAATCGGAGAGAGAAAACTCAAACCCTAGGATGAAGAACACTTGGACAGCACTTCACAAAAAGCTCGATTTCTCCACGAACACCTAATGAAAATTGGGGCTTTTGCCACCAATGGATAGAGCTCGATGAGAGGAACAATTTGCTATACTCATGATCAAGATTTGGTTGAGAATTCCTACCTCAATCGATGGATCAAAGAAGGATGAAGGAAAGCCAACGGCCTGCTGACCCACCTCCACAAATCGAGCTAGATCTCTCCAGATCTGAAACTTCAGCGAACCCCACAGCAGCCAAATGAAAGAATACTCATAGGGCTTCATTTTGATAGCTCATAGAGCTTCTGGAGCCTTCGAAATTGGGAGTATTCGCTGCTGCAAGCTACGTGTTTAGAAACGGCGCCGAAATCCTTGACTTGACCAAACTATGTCGGCAGCACGTTTTGGGGCTAGGTTTACCTCAAATTGATTGAGGGTAAATGTTCCTTACATTGTGGCCTTCCATTTGACCTTGATTTCAGATCATTTGGTCGAGTATTGAGGTCAAATTTCGCGTTTTAATCTAAGGGTTAGGTAAAGGGTCAAAAGTGTGCACTTTTGGGTTTACACTCTAAATAGATCTTACCACGGATTTACAATGGCCTAATGCCAGAAAGAAAAGTTGTTATCTATATCGACCTTAATCTATTTACTATTTTTACAGATTTTTCTAAGGTAGTCGGATTATTACTTATATTATTCCGTAAATAGTTAAATGTTAAGTTCGGAAAACTAAGTTCACTAATTCGGCATAATAAATGATTTTCTTAGGCTTAAATGTAGAAGACAAAGTTGCTAAACAAAATTAATTCTACAAGATGTGATTTTTGGAGATTTTTAGAAAATAGTTGAAAAATGACTTATTCTATTAATTAATTAATTAATCTAATTAATTTGGATAATTCGAATAACTTCAAATAAATTCCAAATAATTACAAATAACTTTCTAAATAAATTTTTAAAGAATTTGGGGTCTTACACCCTCCCCTACTTAAAGGAATTTGGTCCTCCAAATTCACTGTACTAAAACTGAGAGTAGAGAAAGATCGCTCACCTAGAATAGATCGGGATACCGCTTTCGCATAGTCTCTTCAGACTCCCATGTAGCTTCTTCGGTCCCACGCCGACTCCACTAAATCTTGACCATCGGTATCGAACGATTCCGGAGTTGCTGTTGCTTCCGGTCCAGAATCTTGACAGGTCTTTCCTCATAGGTCAAATCTTCCTTCAGTTCAAAATCCACCTGCTGAATGATATGAGTGGGATCGTACACATATTTCCGCAACATAGACACATGGAAAACATTATGTACGCCAGACAAATGCGGTGGTAAAGCCAGTCTGTATGCCACCTCTCCCACTCTATCTAGAATCTCGAATGGACCAATGTACCTCGGACTCAGCTTGCCATGAATGCCAAATCTTCGGATCCCTCTCGTTAGAGAGACCTTTAAGAACACATGCTCGCCAACCTGAAATTCCAATGCTCTTCTCCTGTTGTCGGCATAACTCTTCTGTCTTGACTGGGCTACTTGTAACCGGTCTCGGATAACACGGATGTTCTGTGATGATTCCGAAACAAGATCTGGTCCAAGCCACTGTTTCTCACCAACCTCGTCCCAACACAACGGGGAACGATAACTTTTACCATATAATGCTTCAAAAGGAGCCATCTGAATGCTAGACTAATAGCTGTTATTGTAAGCGAATTCAATTAATGCCAAATGCTCACTCCAATTACCACCGAAATCAATCATGCAAGCTCGCAACATATCTTCCACTATCTGATTGGTTCTTTCAGTCTGTCCATCTGTCTGTGGATGAAAAGTAGTACTGAAATTCAGACGAGTACCCAAAGACTCTTGCAGTCCCTTCCAGAAATGTGAAGTAAATCTGGGGTCTCGATCAGATACTATATTCACTGGGATACCATGCAATCTCACCACTTCCTTTATATACAAGGCAGCCAATACATCAATCGTCCACTTGGACTTAATTGGTAAGAAATGAGCCGACTTTGTCAATCGATCGACAATCACCTATATCGCATCAAATCCACCACGAGTCCTAGGTAGACCCATAATGAAATCCATGCCAATGCTTTCCCACTTCCATTGGGGTATGTCGAGTGGTTTCAATTTCCCTGCTGGTCTGAAATGTTCGGCCTTAACTTGCTGACATACCAAACATCTGCTCACAAAATCTGTAACTTCTCTTTTCATATTTGGCCACCAAAAGGACCTTTTCAAATCTCGGTACATCTTAGTGCCTCTAGGATGAATGGTATATCTGGATCTATGAGCTTCCTCAAGAATTTTGTTCTTTATTGTAGCCTCATCCGGAACACAAATTCTGCCTTTAAATAATAATCTACCATCATCGGCCAACATGAAGTCAGGTCTGCTGCTCAAGCTTCCCTTGATCTCTACCAACTCGGGGTCATTATCTTGCAAGGACTTGATCTCTATCAATAATTCAGGTTTAAGTTGAATCTGAGCAATCAAGATCCGATCATTGTCAATATTAAGATCCAGACTAGATAATTATTCCAACAACCTCCATTCTTGTAATATGAGACTTGACAATCTAGCTACCGGCTTCTGGCTTAATGCATCTGCCACAACATTACCTTTGCCAGGATGATACTCAATCGAGAAGTCGAAGTCTTTCAAGTACTCCAACCATCTCCGCTGCCTCATGTTGAGTTCCTTCTGAGAAAATAAATACTTCAAACTCTTATGATCTGAGAACACTGTAAAGGTTTCTCCATACAAGTAATCCCTCCATATCTTTAAAGCAAACACGACTGCAGCAAGTTCCAAATCATGAATAGGATAATTATCTTCGTGCTTCCTCAACTGCCTAGAGGAATAGGCAATCACCTTCCCATGCTACATGAGTACACAGCCTAAGCCAATACCTGAAGCATCAGTATAAACAACAAATCCTCCTTCTCCAGAAGGTAAAGCCAAAACAGGTGCAGTAGTCAAACACTCCTTCAGAGTCTGAAAGCTTCGCTGACAATCATCTGACCAATCAAACTTATTCTCCTTGCGGGTTAATCTTGTCATAGGTACTGCAATCTTGGAGAAATCTTGAATAAATCTTCGATAATAACCTGCCAGGCCTAGAAAACTTCTAACTTCTGTCACACTGGTAGGCTGTTCCCAATTCTTCACTGCCTCAACCTTCGAAGGATCAACAGAAATACCGTTCTTCGTAATGATATGTCCTAAAAAGGACACCTCTTGTAGCCAGAATTCACACTTACTGAACTTAGCATATAGTTGATGATCTCTCAACAATTGCAATGCCATTCTCAGATGTTCAGCATGTTCCTCCTCATTCTTAGAATAAATCAGGATGTCATCAATAAAGACCACGACCCATTGATCAAGATAGGGCCGAAATGCATCGTTCATCAACTGCATGAAAGCCGCTGGTGCATTCGTTAGACCAAAAGGCATAACGACAAACTCAAAATGACCATACCTGCTGCGGAAAGCCGTTTTATAAATATCCTCTTCCTTAATCCGCAACTGGTGATATCCAGATTGAAGATCGATCTTAGAGAAATATTGAGCTCCCGCTATCTGGTCAAATAACTCGTCAATCCTCGGCAAGGGATATTTGTTCTTGACAGTCTGCTGGTTTAATTGCCGATAATCAATGCACAGCCTCATCGAACCATCTTTCTTCCTGACAAATAGTACAGGGGCTCCCCACGGAGAAGTACTAGGATGAATAAAACCCTTCTCAAGTAATTCCATCAGTTGCTGCTTCAGTTCCCTCAGTTCCGCAGGAGACATACGATAAGGAGCCTTAGAAATAGGAGCTGTGCCAGGAATAAGATCAATAGAAAAGATAACTTCCCGCTCAGGTGGAAGTCCTGATAGTTCTTCTGGAAAGACATCAGGAAAATCTCGGACAACAGGAATGTCCTTGATCTCCATTTGCTGCTCAGGAGTTGCACAAACAAAGGCTAGAAAAGCCTCACACCCATGCCTCAAAAGCTTATCAGCTCGAAGAGCCGAGATGAGCGGTACGGAGTTATGGTGCTTGACTCCCGTAAAAGATAAACCAGAATGTCCAGTAAAAGTCACTGAGCTAGAACTACAGTGAACATTGGCCTCATACTTGGCCAACCAATCTGCTCCTAGGATTACATCATAATCCTTCATGTCCATGCAGACCAAATCTGCTGGAAAGTTCTGTTCACCAATCATAACCTTACTAGAAGGATAGAAATACTGGATTGTTGATCTAGTGCCAATAGGGGTTGAAATCTCTAACGGAGTATTCATCAAAACAGGTTCCACAACTAATGACTTAGCAAATCTCTGAGAAATAAATGAATGTGTTGCACCAGTATCAAAGAGAGCAAATGCGGGCTTATCGATTATAGTAAGGGTACCTTCGACGAGTCCGCCATCATCAGAAATCCCAGTTTCATCTTCATATAAAGCTTGAAGCTTGCCTTGTGGTTTCTTGAAGACTAGAGGTTTTGTCGGTGTAGCTTGTTCCGATATGAGAGGACAATTGGGGATACGGTGCTCCTTGCTTCCACATCGCAAACAGGCGCCTTGCTTGCGCCAGCACTCCTCTATCTTGTGACCCGGACGATCACAATAGTTGCACATGCCCTTGAATGGAAGAATAGGGCCAGGCTTCTTGTCTTCATGCCTCGGCATCTTGCCCTTCCACGATCCGGACCCGCTCCACGAACCAGGTCCACTAACAGGCCTCTTCTTGGTATACCCGGGTTTGACACTCCCGGAACCCGTAGGTAATTCTTTCTTGGTGCCTTTCCCACGGATTCTCTCCGTCATCTCAAGAGTATCCTCTAGAACTTGCGCTTTCCTTACCATCTCAGAATAAGTGGAAATCTCCATCGGTGTCAATTGGTTGATATAATGAAGCTTCAATCCATTGAGAAAGCGCTTCGCCTTCATCTTCTCGGTGGAAATGAGATGAGTAGCATAACGAAGCCGTGCAAATTGAGCCTCATACTCTGCCACGGACAAACCTCGCTGTTTCAAGGCCGCGAACTCTGCCGCTTTCTTCTCTTGCACTCTATCAGAAAAATACTTGCTGTTGAAGAGTTCTTCGAACTCTTCCCACATAACTTGCCGATCACCGAGAGTTACCTTGATAGAATCCCACCAAATACGTGCATCATGTTCCAGTTGAAATGTGGACAAAAGGACACGCTCCTGGTTGGTGCATTGCATAACTTCAAAGATTCTCCCCATCTCATCTAGCCAGTGCTCGGCTTGGTCAGGGTCAGTCGAACCAGCGAATCTAGGCGGGTTCATTCCACGGAAGTTTCGATATAGATCACCGGTGCCATGCGGTGCCGCTCCTGCCTGAGCTACTTGCTGAAGGGCCTGAGTAAGGCCTTGCACCGTACGCTGTAGGTTCCTCCATTCAGCATGATCAGCTGCCATCTACACGAGAAATAGATTACTTAGGTTTAATCAAGATAAATAATTACACGATTAAGAAACGATCTTAACCCAAGTTTCTACCCATTCTCACCAGGTCAGGTCCTAGACTTTTACAAGGTTAGGGATCTAATGCACCTAGACACGACCAAAAACTCGGTACCTGGCGGAGGTAATCGGTCCGAAGACCACTCGCGCAAGTGTGCGACCTTCCCGATAGGCGTAGCCTAACGTTCGGACAACACCTTTTGATATACCGATTATTGGGATGCAATGCAAGAAAACCTAAAACTTAGGAAACCTAGGAATGTGAAACCTAGGCTCTGATACCAACTAAACTGTCACGCCCCGAACAAGGCGGAAATATCGGGACGTACAGTTAGGGACACGCTGGCAAGAGAGAGAACTAATCTAAAATAATACACAAGTGCTACAAGATGGAAATACTAAATGATCATTAACAAACCACAACTGATACAATAACCTCAAGTTCAACTTAAAACAACTGGAATAATCAACCACTAAAACTCAATAACATGACTGAGACTAAAAGCTCTCCAAAACACAACTAAAGAAAGATAACACACTACTAACACACTAGAACTGATACACTCAAGACATCACTCCTGCCCTTCCCCATCAATAAGCGCATCACCTGAAAAGCCTGGAAAGGGGGAAAAATACAACTATGAGCTGACGCTCAGTAGGAAATAACAGACATGTATAAGTGATTAACAGTTTTATTACATTTTAAAATGTCATGCTACAAATGATAAAAACAATAAAAAGATAACGGTGATATCACGAAACAGAATTCAAAGATCTTGCAAGGTCAAGAAATATAATGAATGGAATAGTAAGACAAGAATTTACTACAGGAGATAACGATAAAAAGTTGGCCATATTAAGACAATTCAAGTCATGTCAAGCACGTATGTAATTTTATTTCCACGTCCAAGTAATAAGCAAGTAAAGTAACCACAAGTAGAGTATAGAACAGTGAAGAGTGGAAAGTGAGAAGTAGTAGAAAGTAATGTAGAGAGTAGTGGAGAGAGTAGTGGACAGTCCTAGATTTAACACATGTCAAGTACTGGTGCCAAATGCCACACCTAGTCATTCACCTCCCCGGGGGTACACGTAGTGTTCGGGCACTCTTCCCAGGACCAGACCGAGCCCTTAATTGTTTGCCAGGCATTGATTTCTTTGGATCAAAGATCCCACGAATCTAGACTTCCACAGTTTATGGCCAGAATTCCAAGGTTTAAACTAAGTAGCAATAACAACTTCACGTAGGAAAGAGATTCATTTCCAGAATTTCAAGGTAAGTATAATCATCAAGGAGATCGAAACCAAGTCACAACAAGAGTTAATCGTGCTGCGCTACTGTAAAACAGCAGCAATCAAACAAGCTAATCAACATATTAATCCTAATCACCAAGTTAAGATAACATGATTAACCATTATCATTTGCATTAAGACAATTGCCAAGAAACTGATTCAAGATGATAAGGCAAAGAAAAACTCCCACAGGAGTGAAATAGAATGCATTAACAGAGATTTAGTTACACTATTAACCACTAATTATGTGGGTTTCTATTTAATCTTGTATGCATTGAAATGAAGATGATAAACGGTGTGTTTTTACACTAAGTTTGCATGTATGGACCAATGTTAATTGAAACTAAAAAGGGTACATGAATAGGTCATTAGTTCCTCAAAAATATAGTTTTCAATGTGATTAGGTTAAATGGATTGATTCCCCAATGATCCGGATTGATCCCCGGGTCAAAAACATCATTAATGGGGTCATACAGGGCATGGGTCGACCCATTGGGTCGACCCCTGGCATTCCAGGAGCCTTCCTGGGTGTGGGTCGACCCATTGGGTCGACCCCTAAAAAAAAAACTTCATGGGTCGACCCATTGGGTCGACCCCCTTCACTGGGTGCATGGGTCGACCCCATGGGTTGACCCCTACACTTCCAGAAGCGACGGGTGATTCCGTAAACCATGAAAACTCAATGATTTGGGGTCTAAATGAGTTGGGATTTTAACCAAATGCTCTAGGGTTCTTAATATACATACTAAGGTCATAAAACAAGAGATTGAAATAAGAAATTTGCTGAAAACTCAATCGAATCACAACCTATTTATGATGAATACATGAAGAACCTAGTTCTTGACATGCGTCTACTAAAACGTAGATTTCTCTCAATATACACAACGGAATTTGGGGCTTTTTATATCAAAAGAAAGCTAACTTAATGATGAATCCAACCATATACTATAAGCCATATGTGGATCAAGTTATCTAATCCAAAAACAGCCTGAAAATCAAGCTTCTACTTGAAGAACATAATATACATCAAATTCTAGACATGCTCTTACTAAAAATCAAAATTCTCCAAGTATGCTCAATGAAATTTGGGGCTTCCTACGTTAATTGAAAGCTAACAACATGCTGATTACATCATGTAAGTTAATTAGAGTTTGGTTGTTAGATCCTACCTCAAATCGGAGAGAGAAAAGTTAAACCCTAGGATGAAGAACACTTGGACAGCACCTCACAAAAAGCTCGATTTCTCCACGGACACCTAATGAAAATTGGGGCTTTTGCCACCAATGGATAGAGCTCGATGAGAGGAACAATTTGCTATACTCATGATCAAGATTTGGTTGAGAATTCCTACCTCAATCGATGGATCAAAGAAGGATGAAGGAAAGCCAACGGCCTGCTCACCCACCTCCACAAATCGAGCTAGATCTCTCCAGATCTGAAACTTCAGCGAACCCCACAGTAGCCAAATGAAAGAAGACTCGTAGGGCTTCATTTTGATAGCTCATAGAGCTTCTGGAGCCTTCGGAATTGGGAGTATTCGCTGCTGCAAGCTACGTGTTTAGAAACGGCGCCGAAATCCTTGACTTGACCAAACTATGTCGGCAGCACGTTTTGGGGCTAGGTTTACCTCAAATTGATTGAGGGTAAATGTTCCTTACATTGTGGCCTTCCATTTGCCCTTGATTTCAGATCATTTGGTCGAGTATTGAGGTCGAATTTCGCGTTTTAATCTAAGGGTTAGGTAAAGGGTCAAAAGTGTGCACTTTTGGATTTAAACTCTAAATAGATCTTACCACGGATTTACGATGGCCTAATACCAGAAGGAAAAGTTTTTATCTACATCGACCTTAATCTATTTACTATTTTTACAGATTTTTCTAAGGTAGTCGGATTATTACTTATACTATTCCGTAAATAGTTAAATGTTAAGTTCGGAAAACTAAGTTTACTAATTCGGCATAATAAATGATTTTCTTAGGCTTAAATGTAGAAGACAAAGTTGTTAAACAAAATTAATTCTACAAGATGTGATTTTTGGGGATTTTTAGAAAATAGTTGAAAAATGACTTATTCTATTAATTAATTAATTAATCTAATGAATTTGGATAATTCTTATTAATTCGAATAACTTCAAATAAATTTCAAATAATTACAAATAACTTTCTAAATAAATTTCTAAAGAATTTGGGGTCTTACAGCGAGTCAATCGTAAAAAGGTTCGAAGTAATAAGAAGAAAAGGAATAACCTTTCGCAAATGAAATATTTTCACTATCACAAAGTTGGTCATCAAATCAAAGAGTGCTGACGAAGTAGCGGAGCGTGTCTTTGTTACGGAAATAAAGATCATGCAATGGCTAATTGCCCTAAGCTACTTCCACAAGCAAAAACATAAGGAGAATTGGAACCGATTTTTATCAAATGAAGAATTATATAAGGTATCGTTCTCTCTTATCCTTAACTATAGTTAAAATTCTTTTACATTCCATTAGTTATATGATTACCATGTTATTTTGCGAATAGCTAATGGTGATTGACAAATTTGGGGATCAAATTCCTTAAAGTGGGGGAGGATGTAACACCCCGGTTAAATAATAAAATATAAAAGTAAATATTTTAAAATATGTATTGGAATTAAAGCTATTAACTTGTTATTTAATGACTTCAATGATTTTTTAATTAAATAATATTATTTATCTTTGAAAGTGGCCAAATTATATCAATGATTATTTTTCTACGATCACTATAAAAAGACTTTCATATTTCAAGATGCAATCGAATTTTCCACGATGATTGGAATTTAATAGGTATAATCTAAATTACTGGAATTTCACCCGTAGGCTAAAGATTTGATTAATTTATAAAAATATTAAAAATTATATTCTTATAGAGAACAAAACGCTTAACAATATTGTTAACTGGGCCGACACCTAATAAAAATTAAACAAGGTTGAATTAAAGAGTTTTAGTCCAAAATCGTTGTTCTTAATAGCCCAACCTTAATCGACCAAATTCGAGACCATTTCCCAACCATTCGAGCCCAGACCAGGCCCACTTGATAGATAGACCCTAGTAGATCGTTTTGCCCCTGAAACCTTAGCTTCTAGATGCCTCTCTCAGCGGCGGCGACGTGGATTAGGTAGGCATGCCAAGTTTTTCGCCGATTCTTCTCCTTTGGACTCTCTTAGCCAATTCGATCTCTAGAAGCCTCCTCAACCTCTATAAGTAGAGGGTTTTCGCAGCTCTAGACCTCTTTTATTTTTCCAACAAGTGGCGCAAGCAATCGTGGTCGATCGAGGGTAAATTAGGGCGAGAACGGTGACGTGTTCGCGATTAGAGTTTTAGCGCGTCTTCCCTTTCTTCTTCCAAATCGGTAGGTTTCTCTCAGGCCCAATCTAATTAAATAATATGGATAGATAGATCTCCTCCTTATCTTTCTTTTGAGTCCAATTTGCCCAATTTTGGCTATCTATAATGGGCGTATTCATGATTTTATGTAGCTCATGTAATTAGGGTTTTTACCCCCATTCTTTCTGTTTGAATTACATGAA
This sequence comes from Amorphophallus konjac, assembly GCA_022559845.1. Taxonomy (NCBI): domain Eukaryota; kingdom Viridiplantae; phylum Streptophyta; class Magnoliopsida; order Alismatales; family Araceae; genus Amorphophallus; species Amorphophallus konjac. The sequence continues at coordinate 144,754 of JAHNEJ010000368.1, read as the reverse complement.
GTAATCATAGTGGAATCTTTAAATTGACTATACCACGATGTGCGTTTTTGAGTTACCTACGTTTTGACAGCAAATAGCCTAATTTTCATGCCATATTCATGTTTAAATCTTGCTTTCATTAGACTGGTGTCTGGCGCTTTATGTTCTGGGTTCGGGTTGAATGAAACGGTCCTTTCAGAGACCGCTATTAATATAGCGATCGCACGATAGACTACTTCAAACCTCGTGTTTTTAAATTTAATAAAATTTATGCATATGTACTTTCTAATCAAGAAACGGCCCTGCGATAGACCGTTTTATCATTCAGACGACCCTTGTATAAAATGCTTCATGGCTTCTGGTAGGAAGTTCTAAACTCTGTTTTATGCGTTTTTAACTAAAGAACTTACCCTGTTTAGCATGATATCTTGCCGGGTAACTATGCAGAACGTAATATTGATTTAGTATCATGGTTGGAAACAAAAATTCCTTTTAATTGCATGAAAGATGGCTTGACAATCATAAGTTAATGATCATGTGAAATTAATAAAAACTTGGATATTAACCTTGTGATCTTAAAACTATGCTATTTATAAATCTCTTATATTATGTTTCTGATATCATTGTTTGACAGTCATGCCACTTCGGTGGAATTAACTGACCGTACTGTTCACATTTTTCGTCTTTCATATTGCCTCAATCTTGTAATAGTTGGGACTCTCCGCCGGATATTCCTTCCGTCGGACTAGGACCACTATTATGAGACCTCTGTAAGCCCCCGTGAGCTTGGGATTCTCACCAGGACACCGGGCGGGTTGTACCCCCAAGACCTGAACCCCTGGACGTGTTTTGATTCATGTTTGGGCGAGTCCAAATCTGGACCGCTCTGCGACCGTAGCGGCCCAACTTGCTACTGCTAAGCGACCTTGGCGGCCCAGGTTTAGACCGATATCCCTCTCTTGGCCTAGGTTAAGTATGGGCTTGGGTTTAGTCTGATTCTTTTGAGCCCAGTCAATTCTAACCTAGCCCAATCCGTTCGATTTGACTTTAGCTTCGTGGGCTGAACTCTTGTTTGGACCCATTCTGATTTGGGCTAGATTGAGGGCCTTTTTGGGTTCACCGTAAAAGCCTGTTATACTTAACTATGTGCGGTCTAAGGTTAGATCGTCAATATCGCCTTAGCGGCCCAGTTATTGACCCCTAAAATCAAGATTTAATATGATTTTTCATGTTTTGTTGTTGTGATAGCAGTCATATCAAGGTTGGCCTTGAACTGCGAAATCTTGCTTGATCTTTGTTCTTCTACTTGATATCCATTCCAATTCTATTGAAATATCATTTGATCTTAGTTGGTAAGTTACATAGATTAAACTTTGGAAGTCTTGGCAATTAAACATTGTGGATGTCTAGATTTCGTGGGATCTATGATCCAAACAAATCAATGCCAAGGCAAACACATTAAAGGGCCTAGTCTGGTCCTAAGAGGCGCACCCGAAAAGTACTTGATCTCCAGGGAGGTGAATGACTAGATGTGGCATTTGGCACCGGTACTATGTAGCGTGTTGGGTCTACGACATTCCACGCTCTTGTGATACTTGCTATACTTGCTTGAAAGCAGGAAGTGCTTGCTTGCATGACTCGACTTGACTTGACTCGATAAATGACCATTCACTTATTATCATGCATGATGTATTGACTTGACTTGACTTGGCATGTGGCCACTCACGTGAAATTCTGGTTATTTATTTTGCTACCTCAATTTGCAAATGTTCCTTTCTATTTAGCTATCAATTATCTTCTGATCTTGTTGGTTACCAGCTTATTTTTTTGAATTCTCGCTTTATTTACACATTCATGAAAATGATTAATTACTTAAACTTCGCCTGATGATAGAGTATAATTCCTACTGAGCTTCTCGCTCACCCCCCTTATTTCCATCCTTTTCAAGTAGCGCGGTAGGTGGAATGTTTGTAATTGAGATCTGGCCAGCGTGATCGAGTGAACCTGGAACTTAGAGACCAGAGTCTTTTTATTTTCTTGAGTCTAGTTAGTATAGTGGGTCTTACTATTTTCTCTTCTTTATTTCTTTCATTGTGTCTATTATTGTAAAAATTGAGTTAAATTTGTAATTCAATTTTCAAATATCAATCAAACTATAATTTTCTCAAATCAATGGTCTCCATGTGTTTGAATATTATTTATTATGTTTATTTATTTTCTGCTCTAACTATCATGACTGTTTCGCTGCCACGTTCCGAGCATCGCTTCCCGCTGCTATCGGTTCGGGGTGTGACAGGGCACCGCCAGGTATCCATATTCAGTGTTCATAGCGACCCCTTGTGGGCCGAAAGCAAGTCCAACAAATCCGCCAACCATCGTTTCCTACAAAACGACAGAAGCAAATCGTTATTATTTTTGGGGAAGGCCACGGGGCCTTCTACTTTGGCGAAGAGATGAAGGGAGATTGTCCCACCGGGTGTGCCAGCTTTGTGGACCATGAAAAATCTCTCGTTTGATTTATTTTATATATTGGTTCATTTTATTAACGCGGGACGTGCCAGTCACTCCCGTGACAAGTTTATTGTGCGCTCATCTGACTAATCAGACAATTATAGGTGATCGTGTCTGGACCAAAAGTCTGCCATACCATAAAGGCTATGGCGATAATTACACCCTTCCGAAAGAAGGACAACCCTTGATTAATCACCAAAGTAGAAGGGTCCTCGGGGATGAAGAAAATGTATGAAAGTAATGTTCGCTTCGTAAAGTAAAATGCGGCACATACAAGCATGTGATGTAATATGACTTTATTAGACCGGTTCTCGGTGCGTGGCGGGGAACTTAGATCCGATGATCACCTCATGGTTAGTGACGGCTTCTGGCCAGGCCTAACCTGACTTTCGACTAGCCACCATTTGATATACCGGAGAGCCGAGCAAGTGCGGATGCTCGTGCACGGGTTCGTACAAACGAGTATAGAGCTTGTAGTAGTTTATTCTTTTTTATTCAAAGATTAAAAGGTAGAAGTTGACTTTGACATTACTCTAATTATTCGTTACTTTATTTGAAATTCATCTGCACGCATCTTCAATGAAAATGAACTTCAAAAAATATTTCGGCAACATCTCCCCAATCCCGAAGAGTATCCGGGAGGATATAGGAGACTCATCCACAAAGAGTCGAGACAAGTTCCAGAAAGAGGGTCATGCCTAGACGGCAATCCCGTACCTCATGATAGGTGGAGGAGCCCGAGGGCTAGCCCTCTAGGAAATCCCAATCACCTTGGAGGTCATCGATCAATGCTTGCCATTTTATTTGTTGAACCGTCTTTGTTACTGCAGCACATGCATATAAGTTCATAGAAACCAGCATGACTACGCTCCGATGGGTTCGTAGGTCACCGGGACAATGTATATCGGGAAACGGCACTTGTTCATTCATTTATTCTCTTTACAGGTTACCTTGCCCTCATAATTCGGTATGGATAGCCGTGAGGCCGTTACCCCCCACAAGAGGTGAAAGCCGAGCGGAAAAGTCGAGACACACGATACGGAATTAATTCACAGACTCCTAACGGAATTTCGACAACATCTCCCCTTGCCCCAGAATATGTCGGGGGAGATGTATTGGAAATCCGTCCACAGTGGGCTGAGACTGACTCCGAAAAGAGGGGCATGTCGAAATGATGGCCCAAATCCAACAGCGGGTAGTAAACCCTTTGCTGATTAGTTTTGACCTGTTTCGGTACCACATGGTGTACACAAAGGCTTCCAGGAAAGCCGACACAACTATGGGCCGAAGGGTTTGAAAGGATCGGGGCACTGTCCGCCTTTAAGGTAATCAATGTTCTATTTCCCTGGCGGGATAATCGAGGGTCACCTTATAGTGTATAACGAAGCCCCGTGATTCAGTGGGATGATTAGAACACCTGGAAAGGCATGACATGACACAGCCTCCCGATTTAATTCCTACAACATCTCCCCTTATCTCGGGATATGCCAAGAGCTGTATAGGATACCCCATCCACGGAGAGCCGAGACGGGGTCCGTAATACATGGGCATACCGAAGACCGGGATCCACCAAGGGTCGAGACACGATGGGACACTATTCGTCATTGAGGCGATCTATTCATTATTCCCCTAATGAGGCCATCGGAGAGCATGCCATAGTGGACGGCGGATCCCCGTGACTCGATGGGGTAGTTGAAAAGTACGATGCGATATTTTTATAAAATAATCCCTTGAATTAATTTCGGCAGCATCTCCCCTTATCTCATGATATGCCAAGAGACGTATAGAAAACTCGTCCACGGAAAACCGAGACGAGATCCATAATATGCGGGCATATCAAAGCCCAAGAGCCAAAAGGGTGAGAGCCATGGGACACTATTCGCCGTCGAGGTGATTTATTCATTATTCCCCTGGTGAGGTCATCAGAGAGCACGCCATAGTAGACGGCGGATCGATGCGGTGGTTAAAAATAGAATGCGATATTATAAAATAACTCCTTGAATTAATTTCGACAGCATCTCCCCTTATCTCGGGATGCGTCAAGGGATATATAGGATACCCGTCTACGGAGAGCCGAGACGGGGTCCGTAACAAATGGGCATATCAAAATCCGAGAGTCAAGAGGGTCGGGAAGGAGCGGGACATTGTTTGCCATTAAGACGGTTTATTCACTTTTCCCCTAATGAAGTCATCGGAGAGCACGCCGTAATAGAGGGCGGATCTCCGTGACTCGACGGGATAATCGGAAAGCTCGGAAAATAAAACATAATATAGGGGCAAAAACACCATTACTGTGGGGCCTGCGGATGCTCCAGATCAAATTCTTTGACAGACAAAATAGCAATCGGCGGCCAGACGAAGTGATCCGGTGGCTAGGCCCATGTAGATGTTGATACGGCGGCTTGAATGGGGAAATATGATGGCTTATGTCTATGCAATTTATGCACCCATGCAAATTCATTTATATACGTATGGTGGAGTGGGCCATGCGTATTTATGACAGGTTGTATGCCCACGTAGGTTTGAGATGGTGGCTGGGTGGAGTTTTAGATAAGCTGGACGCTAATATTCACCCAAATGGTTTATTCACATATACAATAAGGTGAGCTGGTGGGTTTTGGTTATATCCAATGATTAGCTAGTGTAAGGTGCACGTGGGTCTCATGCAAATGTGATTTGGGGTGGTTTAGAGCAATATTATCAGAACTGAACCGGTGATTGAACCGGTCAATGAGTTGGTTCGATTCGAACTGGTTGGACCGTCAATCGAACCGGTTTAAACCGTGACATCATCATAATATAATTATGATGTCATAAAATTTTAGTAATTTTAAAAATATATAAATATATCTAAATTCTAAACATTAATCTATACATATAACCAAATTGATTATTATCTACCACAACCCCCCCACCCGGGGAAACTCTGGTTTTCCTATCCTCTTTGCAATCACTATCATCGTCATCCTCAGCTGCATCATTCCCATAGCTGTGATGTACAACAGTAAAATGAAATAAACATGAAAAATCGTGGAGAGCCATATTTCCGGTAATGAACTATCCTTATTCTCATCAGTTTGGCACAACCTGTAAATGGTGCCTTATCTTAAATGAATTTTCAGTTCTATCTGAAGATTGGCTACTAATGTGGAAGACAATTGATAGCTATGTAACAGCTAGATCGCATTATTTTAACATAGCCTAACATTATTGAAATACGCAGTATACTCTGCTTCTCTTGAAATTGTCTGCACACAAGGGCTGCGAGGAGAATGTCTCCACCAGTTGTCCCACCCTTCCCTTTAATAAAACTCCCAAAATGCACACCCAAAAGCATCTTCTTTTGTGCAGAGAGGAACGGCAGCAAGCAATATAAGTACAATTGTACAAGGCATCAGGGAGGGAGGGAGGATACCTTACCCAGATAAATGGGTCTGCCGACCCCAACGCCAATCCCGCAGCCGAAGTCGCAGGCGTCGTTGCTGCGCTGGTAGTAGCCGTTGAAGGCGTAGGAGGCGTGGGCCTGCACGGTGTTGGGTAGGTAGCACAGCTCGTTCGCCTGTATGGGCGTGCAGTCCGCTGACCGGAGACGGAGAGGGAAGAGGGCCGGCGACGGCGACCGGAGATGGAGAGGGCGGAGCCCAGGGCTACCAGAGGCTGAGATGGCGGAGGGCCACGCGGCAGATGGGAGAGGGCCGACGACCGGAGACGGAGAGGGCGGTGCCCGGTGCCACCGGAGACGGAGATGGCGGAGCGCCGACTGTCGAGAGGGGAGACCGCGAGAGGCTATCGTGGGGAGACTCTGGACGGAGAGGGGAGAATGGGAAATTAGGATTAGGGCTCGGCGGCTCTCACGGGATGTTAGGGGTGAGGTGAGAGAGTGATTCCCGATTTCGTTTTTTTTGTTTAGTTTTTTAATTAGCGAACCGGGTCGGACCGGGTTACCGGTTCGACCGCGGTTCGAGCGGTTCAAGCGATTTTTAAGCTTTGAACCGAACCGACCTTAATCGAATCGGTGTCCAAACCGGTCGACAGTCGAACCGGTCGAACCGGCCGATTTAGTCCGGTTTTAATAAGATTTGTCTAGAGTGAACATGGTAGTTGGTTAATGCATGCAGGTAATGTGTAACTTGTACATAAGTGGAAGGGCGGCTAGGAAAAACGGGTAACACGGTAGCGTTTTATAGACATTCACATATATGGAATATCCAGGAGATACAGGACCCGGCGGCAAAAGGGCGGGATGTGTGATACGGCGGCAACGCAAATGACACGGCGGCACAGGGTTTGATCTGGTGGCGATGCGGTGCCACTTGGGGGCCAGAAGAAGCAGGATGTGAGAGAGAAGCGGCGGCTAGAATAGTGGGGCGTGAGCGGGAGACGGCGGCTATAGTACTGTAGCTACGGCACTTGGGCAGTCACGTTGAATTTATAAAACTGCAGTGTTAAGATACACAGATTTAGGATCATAAGCACATGAACCATAATTAAATAATCAATATGAAATTATTGCCCAAGGAAGATTATATCCAAATATTCTAACAATTTTTAACAGGTTTGAGAGTTGAAAAAAGAGGGTTACCTCCCCGTGGAAGATGATATGAAGCTAGGGAGTATGATGGAGCAGATACATGACCCAAATTCGAACTCAAACTGAGCCAGACTTTGATGAAACCGCAGTCGGAACTGATGGGTTACAGACAGAACAAAACGGAGCAGCGGAGGGGAGATCTTCTTATATCTCGTTCATATGCAGAAGAACTAGGGGCCATGTCATAGATTGACAGGTCTCTGGCCTTTCTTTGAGGCAGTGATCATAATCAAAACCCCCCATCTGAATGCAGAGCACCGAGAAAACTCAAAAAAAAGGAGTCGATGGAGGACGAACTTCATAGAGACCAAACGGTGACCATATGTATGCCCGTGGGGCGATTAATCAATTCAGCGATTGCTCTGATCATTCCACAATCACAGAAGGAGAGGGATAGAAAGATAGAGATGGCACAAGTCCGACAGAATAATCCTCATTCATTAGCTCACATTCGGAATACCATACATGCAGAAATACTGTAAAGAGAATATCACACAGGATAACAGAGCGAGGGGAGAAGTTACAGATGGAGTACACAGAAAAAAATAAAGAAAGGGGGGAGGGGAAGCTGTAGCATGTAGAGGGCCTCACACGGTAGGGAGGACCCTCGCTCCAACCGCTCTCTTCCGATCGCCCCCTTTTTTTCTGCTCTTTTTTTTCTCTTCTTCGGATTCCTCTGATCGTCCCCCTTCTCTGTGTCTGGGCTCTCGTTCTCCCCCTTCGATTCTCTATTATCCTCTTTCTGTTCGAAGGAGGCCCTTTTATATATGAATGGGCATGGCTGGAACGGCGGGAAGAGTGAGACGGCGGCTGGGAGCGCCCCTGGCCGCCGGATGAAGGATGGCCGCCGGGTCCCAAGGCCCTTGGCCCATTTGCGTTCTTTTCGGCACATTCGAGCTTTACATTGGCCCATTTGTGCACCTCCAGCCCTTTTATGCTTCTTTTCTTCTTTTTTATTCCTGAAAAGTGAGAAATAGTAGCAATAAAATATTTCAGCCGAAATAAAATGTTTTTGTATTATTATTATAATATTATCATATATTATTATTATTATATATAGTTTTTAAGTGTCAACAGGTAGCTGGGTGCACAGAAATCAAGGCAGATGATGCAGAAGAATAAAATTGAAACGATAAAGGAAAGTGGAGTCCGCCCGCTTGTTCAAACATGTAAAAAATTAAGGCAGATAAACATTCAAGTAAGGGTGACAAATAGCCATACACAGGTGACAAATACCTGTTGAGGTTGACAAATAAGTTCGCAGAGATGAAAAATTGATTGGCACGAGAGAAGAAGAAAACTTGAAGCGGAGTCGACTCCAAATGACAATGGAGTCGACATAGTCACGTTGAGCTCTCAACGAATAACAAAGGAAATAGAAGGTGATGGCTCCTAGCGGTTAAGGGTGAAAAATAAATGTTACGGGTGATAAATGGCGCATAAGGGTGACAAATAGACAGATAAGGGTGACAAATTGGTGATACCAGTGTCAAATGGCCCGAAAGGCAGTTTGCGCAAAGGATGCGTCGACGCATCAGGGATATCGCGTCGACGCTACGAAGTCCAACCCGCCAACAGTTCCTAAGAACATGAAGCTGCGTCAACGCACCACTTCACAGCGTCGACGCCATCAAGGCCAGCTCGCCCGCAGTTTCAAGAATCTGTGAAGCTACGTCGACGCCATGTCCATGCTGCGTCGACCCACCAGAAGCTGTTCAAGCACTTCTCTATCAAATCTACAACACGTTTTAAGATCATTCAGAGAATTAAAATATGAACCACAAATATCCAAAAACACAATTTTTGAGGAATATACAAGGCTCCTAGGATTGACCACTGTCCCTATCATAATAAGTAATCAGAACAATCTTTTGGTCAAGGTTTCTGCCTAAGAAAAGACTCCTTCTCTGTAGTTTTTTCACTTGGAGTCAGTCAGTAGGATTTCATTCTGGAAAAAATCTTCTGGACAAAAGGACATCCTTCCTTGCAAGCCAGCCCATGGACATTAAAGATACTACATGCTCCTTTAGTCAAAGCTTTCTTGTTTATTCTAACCATTGAAATGCAGATTTCTTGGAGGGAAAACTGCTACTATTCTGACCAATCAAATAATGAAGACTCCAAGCCAATAGGAAGCCTCCATTGCATCGACCAGGATCTGCAGACTTATTCCAAGTTCAAGACCCATGATCCACCAATCCAGAATTTGCTCCAAGGATCTAAACGACTCAGATTGATTTCTCCATGTTCAAAGGTGCAGCTCCAAACCTTCCTATATATATATGGAGCAATGGCCACCTTGAAGGAGTTGACCGAGCACTGTATCAAGGAGAGATCTTGTTAGCTCATGCCCATGGAGCCAAGGAGAGAAAAGAGAAAGAAGAAGAGAGGAAAGTAGAGTGAGCAGCCCTGAAGCATTCATGGAAAAATATTTGAGAAGAAAAGAGAAGAAAGCCTACAGGCCCAACTCTGGTATGACCCAGTCCAGAGTAGAGAAGGAAGGAGAAAGCCTGAAAGCAAGGAGTTCTATCCTGAAGAAACTGCTTCATGAACATCTTCTGAAGCTACATTTGTCTTGCTTCTATCTGTATTGTGTTTTAACCTTTGTAACTTTTGAATTGACTTTCAGTGTGTGTGTCCGATGCTCTAGTTAGAGACCAAAAGTGTTTTTGTTGCACTTGCAGCTTGTTTTTCTTTTGTTTGTGTGTGTGTGTTGAGGACTTCATCCTCGTGTGGACAAGCTTCACCGATTCGGTGAGGGGTGGATGTAGGTCTGCGGATTTACAGACCGAACCACCTTAAAAACATCTTGTGCAGTGGGGTGTACCTTGTGTGATTGTCTCCATTTCTTCTATCTCCACTTCACAAGGACTTACAGTTTTATTTTTGCAATTCTGTTATGGTCGAACACTGCACATATTGTGAGCCTTCTCTGTTTACCAGCATTCTTGCTGTTTGAATAAGGACTCACACACACACCTAAGAAAGCACTTTGTCTGTTGGAATCTCCGTATGTAGATATTAGGTGTTTGACATTTTTCCGCTGCATGAGTGTTCTAAGACCTTGCAATTGCAGGTCCATAGTTTACAATGGTTCCTTGTTTGCACTATCTCTTATATTGTTATATCTGCTGCATGTTCAAACAAGAAGCTTGTCTGGTCAAATAAGTTTTTTAAGAGGACATATTTTCTAAGGGATCTATTCACCCCCCCTCTAGATCCGGTTGCACCCATGCGTGGACCCAACACATAATCCTTTCACCTCCTTGAACTTTGGACACTCGATTTCTTCCAGATTCACTTCTATCTGAATAGTTGGTTCTCTCTGTAGCAATTTAGCAAACACCTCGTTGGTGGGCCAGTTCAATTAGCTACCTGTGAACATTCCTCAATTCCATTAGCTTGACATCAGGCTAAATACCATTCTTCCAGGCATTGACAGATCAATTGGGCATTTCTTTCAGCGGAGCCCCCTTGATTTCTTACTCATGCCCAGTGCAATGGGCTAACCAGCAAGGTTTGCAGACCTGCTACCAAGGTCTGCCAGCCTGCTCTAGGTCCTTCCTGTCTGACAAGGCATTTTCTCAAACACTCCATCCTCCTATTCAGAACAGTCACTCATTTGTAATCCTACTCTCCATTCTCTTGTCTGGGCTTCCAGTCAAAGCTATTTTTCAAAAGCCCTGGAGGATCATCAGTGCATCCTCTCATGTGCTTTTCCACATCAAACCCCTGTGGATTGCTATCCAGGGCAAGCTCACCTACAATGCTAATTTGTAGGAGCAAGGGGTCGACTCCAGGAGTCAACCCCCTTCTTTCTAGGTTCTGTCTGCATTGTCCCAATAGCAGAATTGTATAGGAGTCGACCCCCTGGGTCGACTCCCTTCTAAAATCAATTTGCTACCACCCCTTTCACTATTCTTGCAGGACCCAAATGCCTTTTAATAAAAAGAACTTGTTGAACTCTTCTTAAACTCAATGAGCATGATAGGAATCCATTCCCCATGCAATTCTCTTTGAGGTTGAGCAAATCACTTGTGTTCTCCTCATCAAAGCCAGCTGATCTGGTTAACGGAACTCTGAATTCTTTCTCCGGATAGGGTATATCTTCAACCCCCTGAAACACCCAGTTTTCTCATAGGTATTCCATCATCCCCATGTAGACTGAGCTCCAATTTTATTAGTGGCCTTCTAGCAAATATCCCTGCATTGACTGAACCTAAATGCTCCCAGAAGCATTTCAACCAGCACCACCTGCTGGTTCTGGCCCAGCTGACATATGTTTCTGGTGCGGACACACGCCGTAATACACGCCGGTGGACGAGGACACGTCGGGGATCGGTTAGCTCGAGGAGGACGTGGACGCATCGGCCAAGCCATCATCTTTATTTCACATTTTTTGGCCATGTTGGGCCCTATTTTAGTCCATGTTGGACAATTGTACTCTTGTATGGCATATGGGCTACACTAGACGAATGGGCTAGAGTTATTGGGTTTTGGGCCTTAAGGGGTTTCAATGTGAACAAGACAAGGGGTTTATGTTGTCCCTGTGGTTTTTGTAGTTTTGATGATGACAAATATTATGACTTATTATATATTCTTGATGACATATTTTTGATGGCATTACCACTATGTTTCATCATCTTTATATAGTAGTATGAGAAACATGATAAGGGGTCATTGATAGCTAAGGTCGGTGTTAGTATATGGATTCACTAACTAAGGTCGATGCTAGTCTGCTTATATTCTATCAAGGTCTGTGCATATTTAGTTGATTCAGTACATAATATCGGTGCATATTTCATATGTTCACGTATGAGGTCTGTGCATGTCTTGATCAACTGCACGTAACGTCGGTGCACATTCCGTGTGTCTGCATATAAAGTCGGTGCACATCCCTCTGGACTGCACTAAGGTCGGTGCATTCTTTTCTGTCCTGTGCATTCAAGTCTGTGCACATTCTACCCTTGGGCTATACAAGGTCGATGCTAGTTGCACCTTCTGTAGACAAGGTCGGTGCGCACATCTGCCCAGGCATATGAAGTCAGTGCAAGTTCTTATTTGTGCCATTCACGGTCGGTGCATGTCCTAGCATAAGGTCAGTGCATGTTGTTCCTTGTATGATACAATGTCATTGCACATTTAGTGTTGGGTCTGTTAGAGTCGGTGCACATTTAGTGTTGAGCTTGTTAGAGTCTGTGGAGAGTCTATGTTAGCCGTTTTAGCGTCGATGCACACCCTGCATCAAGCACACAAAGGTCGGTGCACATACTATTGAAGTCTATGCACATGTGATTTGAGGTCTGAGCACATCTGCTAGGATAGGTCTGAGCACATTTGCATTGACACCATTAAGTCTGTGCTAGCCCAGTGGTTCACACATGTAAAGTCAGTGCATGTTTTACTGCTATGCATTATGGGTCTGTGCATGTTTTACACTCAGCATAACCAAGTCGATGCACATATGTCATCTTGCATTGTAAAGTCTGTGCACACACTGTAGCAGTCGTTGCACATATGGCATCTTGCTTACTGAAGGTCTGTGCATACACTGTAGCAGGTCGATGCACTCTTTGGTTCAACACATAAGAGGTCTGTGCATACCTTCCTATATGCATATCAAAGTCTATGCATACCTTGCATATACCATATTAAGTCAGTGCAAACTTCTTTCTATACCATATGACCAATCACAAAGTGCTTGATGAAATTTTCTTGTGACAAATAGGATTATAGAAGCACGTGAGCTCCAACTGAAGTAGGCACGTGTTCCCAGAATGTTGGAAGCTGGCACGTGATCCAAGAAAATGAGTGAGCTAGTGATCTGACACATGGACAGATGAGGACCAGATCTGCATTAGCGTTTGGGCGGGAAATGCGGTAACCACGTGCCCATCATCTGCCTATAAAGAGGGATCGAAGGCTGGGAGAGAGTGTAGCCGAAGATATAGAAAGAAATAGAGCAGAAGAGAGGACAGCTAGAGAGCTCGTGAGAAGAAGAAAGGTGTAGCAGTGAGATCTAAGGAAGAAGAAGAATTTCAAGAAGGAGAAGAAAGGTGAGAGGAGCAGATCGTGAGAGAAGCAGAAGTTTGTGAGTTAAGTTACATCCATTTGTGTAAGTGAAGAAAAAGAAAGGTGCAGCAGTGAGATCTAAAGAAGAAGAAGAATTTTGTGAGAAGAAGAAAGAGTGTGTAGCCAGTGCCAATATTGAAGATCTGCCATCCGTTGGTTCCTGGATCAGATCCAGACCAACTTGCTCCTGCAAGAGCTACATTCTTTTTAGTTTTCTATTTGTTCTATTTTTCTTTTACAGAATTTCTCATTCTCTGGGTTGAGGTTGGGTTCCTCCTGAGGATTCAGAAGAACGGAGATTTATATCCGGTTCCCCTTTGAGGATTCAAAGGAAGGGAGACTGGTGTCTCCGGGTGTGAGTGACTGGGTGTCACTCACTGTTTCCCCTCTTGTTTAGAGGAAGGGAGGCTGGTGTCTCCGGTTGCTAGTGATGGGGTGTCATTAGTGGTTCCCCTTCGGTTTGGAAGAAGAGAGGAGAGTGTTCCTTTGGGAAAGCTGTAAGGCAGCGTCTGTTACAGACTGAGTCTGCTGGTTCTTGCTTGAAGCAAGGGAATCCTCACTCGGTTTGAGTGAGGGGTGGACGTAGGCAAACTGTGGGTCTGGCCGAACCACCTAAAAATATCATGTCCATCGCGGTTCATCTGTGCGCATACATCCATATCTTCTATCACCAGTTCTCAGGTTGCTTGGGCGTCCCATATCAGAAGTTTTCCTGTGTGACTTCTGCTTGAATTCGTCATAGTTGATTAGTGTTTGACTAAATATTTAGTAGAAGCATTTGCTTCTAGTGTTTCTCGTGGCAAGAGTGTTTGAGAGTTTAGCAATTGAGATTGAACCTTCCCATGGGAAATCTATTCTCAGCATTGTCTATTTTCTGAGTAAGTGAGCTTAGTTGTCTCATTAGACTACATTAAGTATAGGTAAAAATTTAACTCCACAATAATTTTAAAGAGGGATTCATTCATCCCCCCTTCTGAATCCGTGTCTTGCACCCATATATTCCAACAAGTGGTATCAGAGAGGGTTGCTGTCTCATCAGATCCAACGATCTGCAGTAGTTCCTACAGTTCTTCGGTGCATTGATTTGTTTGTCAATTATATCCATGGCTTGTCCACCATATTTTGATGGTAGTGATTTCGATATATGGTTTAACAACTTGCGCATGTTTGTCAAGTCTGTTGACTCTGATCTGTGGAAGTTAATTTCACATGGTCCACACAGATTACCAAAGAAAAGGTCCAAATGGACAGACAGTCATAGATCGAAGCAAGGTGAAAATCAGAAAGCCTTGGACCTAATGAAAGTAGCTACTTACAAGGCCTTTCATTCATGTTTTCAGGATAGCAGGTCTACTAAGGACATCCTGGACAAATTAAAGACATCCCTCGGGAGAAGTGAGGACAGATGCATGATGGCAAATGGGAGTAATCATAGCAGCCAAAATGAACAAGAGGACGATGATCAGGTAAATCCTTTTGAGAACTTTTCTCTAAAAGATTGGGAGGATGCATATGCTGTTTCAGTAGAGTCACATGAGAAGTTAAGAAAATAACACGAAAAATTGAAAAAGACTATTAGCTTGAATAGTTCTAATTCTTCATGTGAAAACTGTTTAAAATTGAAACAAATGCATGATGCTTGTTTATCTGATATCCAAGTGCTTAAGAAACAAATTGGATTGCTAAAGAATAAAAATCGAGAACTTGCAAATGAGATTACTGAACTTGAAGAAAAACTTAGATCAACTAATGATGATCAGACTCTCATTAGCAATCATGTTAAGAATGAAAAATTGCTGAAGGATCTTGAATATGTTAACACAGATCTAAATAAGTTGAAATCAGAAAATGAATCACTCAGAAAATCTGTTAAAGAAAATGAAGAAAAAATTGAAAAACTCAAACAAGAGAAGAATCTGCTTGTTGAAAAATTTGATGCAATAAAGTATGTGAACATGGAGCTTCAGAAAAATATTAAAATTCTGCAAAGAGAATCTGAAACTCCGAATAATTCAAAAGCATCTCATGATGACCAGATTATTCTTGATGAGTTAATTCAAAATGATGCTCTGGTTAAGAAAAATGAAAAGTTAAAACAGCTGAACTCTGCTATGTCTGAAAGACTTTTAGCCTTGGAAAGAGGAAAACCTATTTGTATTGAAGATTATGAAAAACTAAGCAATCTGGAACAAGAAATTGAGAAATACAAAACTGCTAACAAAGTACTAAATGAAGTTGTTAATTGCAATGAACAAGAGATTGCAAGTTATGAAATAAATATTGCATCACTAAAAATTGAGATTCAGGATTTGAAAGCTTCTCTATCTAAATTTGTTAGTGGGCAAGAAAATCTGGATAAGTTGCTAGGAGTCAAGGTTAACTTCAGGAAGGAAGAGCTGGGCTACAATAATGTTAATAAGAAAGTTCTTAATAACAAGTTAATGACATCGTTTGTCACTCCATCACACGTAGCCACCACCTCAAAAGATAAACAGCCCATTGTTCAGAAAAATCAGAAACAAACTGATATTCAGAAACAAGCTGAAAAGGTAAAAAGTATGTTCATGTGAAGAATAAGCAAAGAAACAATCATGCTGATACTGTGCATGTGATACATAACCTAAACACACACACACACATGCACACAAAAAGAAAAAGTCATGTCACTATTGTCATAGATTTGGTCATCTGATGCATGAGTGTAGGTTGATGGAACAAGATGACATAAATGCAAGTGAAAAGCATGCTAGGAATTCTCATGAAAGATATCATGCACTTAAGAAAAAGAGAATTTACTGTTCCTATTGTGATAAGGGAGGTCACATTACAGCTAACTGTTGGCATGCTCAAAAGAGAAAAGTCAATTCTAAATCTGTCAAGTTTTCTACAAAATAAAATGTCTTTGGTAGACATAAATATGTTTTTAAAGAAAACTCTCTTGCATGTTTTAATTATGGTAAGCCAGGCCATAGGGCCACGGACTGTTGGCATGCTCAGAGAAATAGATTGAATTCTGAATTTGGTAAATTCCCTGTAAACAAAAAGATTTTTGATAGGAATAAATCTGGTTTTAAAGAAAAATTCATTACATGTTTTGAATGTGGAGAGCCAGGCCACTAGGCTACAACCTGTTGGCTGGCAGGTTATAATAAATAGGCTGGCTTCGGTAAACAGAATCTTAATTCTGTTAACAGGAATTTTCATGCAAAAACACATAGATTTCATGACAACAGTAATTTGCATAAAAAGAATTTGAAATGTACTGCATCATGCCATTACTGTGGTCAGATAGGTCATTCAATGAATAATTACTAATTGATGAGATTTGATGACCTTCATGTACAAAAATTGTTTAGAACACCTGTTAAAGGTGTCTCTGTTACTTCAGGACCCATGACGTCCTGGGTACCTGCTAGTGCAAAATAAGGAATTACTTTACAGGTGTGCCTTGTGACTAAGGAATAAAAGGGGGTAAATAAATCAAGGCACCCTTGTATAAAAACCCCATTTCTGCACTTTTCAGGTAACATTCTTGCATTATTCAGGCTTGTTTATTTGAATTCTTCAGAAATCTCAGTTGATGCATTACATGCTTAAGCTGTTAAATTAACTTTCATGTTCCCAACTGCTTTGTCATTTGCACAGCACGAATGTGAGATTTCTCATATACTGAGTTATGTATGCACATATTCATTGAAGAGCATGTTGAATTCATCTGGATGCATTAATGTCCTATCACTTGATTATGCACATAGTGCGGCTCGTCAACCCGGATTCCAGCAACCCAAAATTTACGTTTGTAGCCCTTTACCTCCCTGCGTGGAGTGGGCGCTAGGTTCTGAAATTGTATGATTATTAATTGTGTGTATTGGGGTTGTCAGATTCGGCCGGGGTTTCTTCCCCACGCACTAGTCGTGGAGGTACACGCGACGTTCCTTCCCTCCGGCATTTGCTTTATTTAGTATGCTGGCTTATATGCTGTGCATTTGTGATTAAGGCCGTTAGCTAGTTTCAAATCACCGTGGTTGTGAGTTATGAGCGCCCGTTCCTTAGCTCCAGTCGAGCACTGAGCTTAGACTGCATTACCCTAGGCGATAGTGGTTCCTTAACCGCTACGATCCCACGTTTCCCTCACAAGGGATGATCGTCGGGCTAGAGTGACTTGATGTTGAGAGACATCTCTACCCGGAGAATGCCACCGTGGTCAGCCGCTTGGATTACCTTAGTGTGCTAGTGCTGGCCGCACTTTTAGTCGGTTGTACATCTTAGCCCGATCGTGTCGCTCGTCCCGCATCAAATTTGTATCAAAGCGTCGGTTTAAGTCTAGGGTCATCTAAGTACAAGGTTACAATGCATCCCAATATTTAGTATATCAAAAGGTGTTGCTTGAACGTTAGGTTACACATATCGGGAAGGTGATTCACTCGTGTAAGAGGATCTTCGGATCCCGAAACTTCGCCAGGTACCGGATCTTGGTTTTAGTATAGGTTCATCATCTTTGCTTTAGTCCGTGTACCCCAGTCATTGTGTCTTTGCATGCCCACCCGGCGAGGTACCCAATACCATCGCCCCACGTCTATGGCAAACCCACGGGATGCCGCCTCGGGAGACTTTCACTCCTTGCATGAGGCGATGTTGGCCATTATGGCTCAGTTGGACCAGTCCGAGGCTACCTTTCGGAACTTCTCCGATAATATGGATGGTCACCTTCAAGCCATGGAGGAACGCATGGAGTCATTCGACAGATCTGTCCAAGATCTGGTTGGATGGTTGGATAGATTGTCATACGAGGACTTTCCTAGAGCGGCCCAGGGCCCAAGTCCAAATCGCTCCCAAGGCCCAGATCCAACCCGCTCCCGCGGCACAGGAGCAACCAGCACATGCTCCTCAACCCGCCCCTCACCGAGTCATCGAACCACAGCATCGTGACCTTGGTCTCGAGGATTATGGGTCTGATAATGCTTATGAGGGGTATGGCCGACGCCGTCGTGGCTTGTAACAGTCGAGGGATGAAGAGGATGATAGAGTCCTCAGGGCCGTGCAAGCCGACCCTCCCACTTTTGACGGGTCCTTGGACCCAAAAGTCTATCTTGATTGGGAGGGCGGCATTGACCGGTACTTCGAGTGGTTCGAGATGACGGATCACCGGAGAGTCAAGTTTGCTAAAATGAAGCTGTTAGGGCAAGCATAAACTTATTGGTGTAATGTGGAGAGCTTGCTATTTCAACGTCGGGAGCCCCAGGTTGAGTCTTGGGATGAGATGAAGGAAAGACTTAGAACCAAGTATCTTCCTGCCACATACCGTCAGAGGCTCATTGATAGGTGGCAGAATCTCAACCAAGGGGATCGGTCCGTGTCCGAGCACATCACAGAGTTTGATGAATATTTTTTATGATGTGGCGTCTCAGAAAAGAGCACGATACATGTTTCCTGCTTCCGTCGTGGTCTGTGGCCCCACTTTTAGTATGAACTCTTTCGGCGCAATGTGACCACCCTGGAAGCCGCATATCAGGTTGCTCTTGAGTTAGAGCAGTTTGAGTCAAAGTTCGCTCCCGTCCAGCGACCGGGGACCATCCATCAGCGTGGGTCTGACTCTCGTACCATGTCCCGTTCCTATAGTCAATTTTCGGTGGTTCGTCCTCCGGAACCCCCTCGCCAGGACCCTACTACTCTCGAACCTCGCTCTCTCCCTCCAAGGGACCCTCCCCCACGCCAGCAATCAACATTCCCCACTCCCCGCCTTCCGCATCCCACTTTGCCTGCCCGATCTCAGCTCCCCCCACCCCGGCCCATCGAGAAGACAAGGGAAAGAGGCCGATGACCGGTGGAGCATCTTCTAGCACAGGGCCACGTGACCAGTGCTATAGGTGTGGTGGGATTGGCCACTTTGCGGCCAAGTGTCCCACTCGAGAATCATTGGTTATTTCGGACACCCCTACCCGTGACCCGACACCGGAGCTAGTGCCGGTCAACTATGAGCCGGATCCAGAACTCGCGGAGGAGTTCTTTGATGAGCTTTTAGAAGAGCATGCTGCCGACCCGGGTACTCAGTCCCAAGGCAATGTGCAATTGGGTGTGATCCTCCCAACCCTCTGAACTCTCATTTAGAAGTCAGTAGGTTCATGTTAGGATGTCTAGGAGTCCACAACTTTGGGTTGCATCGTTTGTCTGTGAGTATTACTTATGGTTGTCTAGGTTTGTCTAAGGTCATATATGAGTCTGTTTGTTTCTATAGTTTGTTTTTTTTATGCATGTGGTTTGCATTAAGTCATGTCCCAATAAAAGGCCAGCCATGCACGTATAAGGGGTTAGTTGATGCACACCGACATGCCCATGAGTTCAAAAGGGAGAGTACGTCATGATCAGGGTCATACCTGAACGGTTTCCTCTCGGGGACCGTAAAGAAACTCTAGGCCTGCGATACCCGCCCTTGCCGAGTCAAGAAACAAGTGGTTTCAAATGCGTACGTTATTGAACTACCAGATGACTATGGTGTCAGTTCGACGTTTAATGGTTCATATCTGGTAGCATATCGGAACCCCGCGGTGATCCCTAGTGAGTTTTGGGCTTTCTCCTCCTATTGTGAGTGACACACCACCCGAGAGTCCACCTCTACCAGCCTCAACACAAGCATATAGATTGTATACTGGATGAGCAGGTGATCACCACCAGGAACGGAGCCTACCAACACTTCTTTGTGCATTGGAGAGGACGCCCCGTCCCAGAAGATGCCTTGATCACACGCGGAGAGCTCAAGCCTCGGGACCCTTACTCGACGGGGTCGAGTTCCTCCCATTCGGGGAGAATTAGTGCGGACATACGCCGCAATACACGCCGGTGGACGAGGACACGCCGGGGCCCGGTTAGCTCGCGGAGGACGTGGACGCATTGGCCGAACCATCATCTGACGAGATCGTCGGTTCGAGATTCAAGATTCGTTGTTGGACTTGACAGGATCGACATGTGGCTTCAACAAAATTATCAAATAAATATTGTCTCATGTTAATTGGGCCACATGTATGCGCCTAATGGGTTATGTTTTATGTTTATAGTAATTATGTCCACAACAATCAAGTAAGAGTCCTTTTTGTCTTTTAGTATTCCCAAGAGAGTTATGATGAGTAGAAAGTAGGTGTTAGGTGTTAGGTGAGTTGTCTTTTGATCTTCTTTGTGGAGTCTATATAAGTGTCATGTAACCTCTCTTTTAAAGTAACGAAGTTTGAATTAGAAATTTTTGAAAATTGTCCTCCGATGTGAGGCCCTTACCCCCTCTAATATTTTCTCTCTCTCTCTAAGAGTGGATTCTCCTAGAGTTATTTCTTCTCTCTATCTCTCTCTCTAGGAGTGGATTCTCCTAGTTTTTTCCCCTCCAATTTCCGTGCCTACGACACCATTTCTTCCCCCTCTCTTAGCCTTCCTACAACGTTTTCCCAGAGCCATTCTCCCTGAACCTCCCCCTCTCTTTGAACTTCACTGTCGGATCTCCCCTTCCTCTTTCTTTCTCTAACCTGCACCAGAGCAGTGCCTCTTCCTCCTCAGCTCGTCTCTCTCCCCTTCGAACCCCCGCTCCTGATCTCCCCTTCACACACTCAAACCCCACCTCCCACCTCGCCATCCTTCTCCCTCTCTCTACGAGGCCCAGTGCCAAGTCCCCTCTCTCCCTCTCTTACTCTTCCCACACCGGTCGTGCCACCCCTCCGCGTGTGCCTCCACCACCGTGGCCTCTTTCGGCCAACCTCCCACTCCGTCTTCACGTCACAACCCCACCACCCGCCCCCCCTCTCATATGTGAGCATACAAACCCACACTGGCGACTCTTTCTCTCACTAACCATCCACCACGCACAGCTTCCCCTCCCTCTCAACCACTCTCGCATCCACAGTGCCACCCCTTTCCCATCGCCATCTCTGCCACTTTCCTTCTCGCTGTCCACACATGAAGCAGCTCACGATGGTTTGCCCGCAACGTCCACAACCCTCATCCGTTGCACTGCCATGCAGAGCTGGACGCCATCACCGACAACACAATCTGTCATCGCCATCGCCGTCTCGTGACCCATGCACGCATCGCCGTTGGCATCGTCACTCTTCCCCAGCAAGTCCAATGTCGGCTTGTCGTCGTCCCCGTCGAAGTATCCGCCCTGGACACCCGCTACAGCGCCCTGCGTCTCCGCCACCCACCCTCAGTTTCCCACTGTCTCACTTCTACCCTGCCGTCGATGCGGTCTCTCCTCATCTCCCTTGTATGCAGGCCGCACTGGCTACGCAACACCTCTGCCATTCTCGGCCCCTCTCCCTACGACTCCCTCCCTTTCTCTCTCTAATGCCATACACACGCACGCCTTCACACCCCAGTACCACCAACCTCTCCCCCCCCCCCTCTACGAACGCCCACACTCACATACCCCAACCCCCATGCTCTCCTTCCCCATTCCTCACTCTCTCTAACTCACGTTGTGGTCACCTGCTTGGAACAGGGGCACCGCTGGTGCCCCCGTCTCCCTCCCCTCTCTCCCCTTGGCAGCCATCAAACCCCCCCTTTTCTTACTCTCCCACTCCCTTCTTTTCTCTGCTCATCTGAAAACCCAACACCAACTCCCCATCGCCATGCACGAGAGCCCCTCCACGTTGTATGCAAAGCGCCTGCTGGTAGCACACCACCGTTGCTCCGCCAGCAAGAAGCTCCCAGCTGATCCTATGCATGCAAAGGCCTGCAGCTCTGCCTCCCACCGGACACGATCACAACGCGGCGAGCACATGGAACACACGACGAGCATGGCACCCTGCCATGCAATCCACGTGTAGTGCCCATCCCGCCGAGCAAGCGCCGAGTTCACCCAACCAGCATCACCTGTGTCCTTGCAACATTCTCTCATTTCTCCATGGGGCCACCAATACCCTTGGAGCAAGGCCCTGTCCAGATCAACGACTGCTCGTCCTCGTCTACAGCAATAGATTACGCGACCACGGCTCATCAGTGGGCATCCAGGCCCGCTCTCGCAATCTAGCACTGCCAGCCCTGGTGACTACCAACATTGCTTGGTTGCCGTTTGATACGTCCGTGGAGGGTGTCAAAGCAGCCCCAAGGCGATGCTCTATCTAGTCGGGACGAATGGCAATATGAACGTAGCAGAAAAGAAATAGAGGGTTCACCGACATTAGAAGGAAATAGCAATGCACACATTGCCTGCACGAATGATACCACAGGTGGATCCTAGGGTGCCGTTCTTCCACATAAGTGCTCCGCTTCAGGCTTGATAAAGGGGTTGGAATGCATCATCTGATCACTTTCTGTACACTTACACACGCGCATGGCCAACTAATGCCCTATCCACCCATCTTTATGTTGGTTCTGTGGTTACGTTCACGCCAAGGAACAGTGCATGTGATATTTGGGAAAGATGGTGTGAATCACCTCAAGGATGGACAATGGTTAATATAGTTAACATAGAGTTCACTGGGTTCCCAACCCGAGTGTACCAGTCAGCCAGAAGACCGTGAACGAGTGGACCCATGACAACTCCCCCCGGGTTGTGACCCATCTGCTCTTCCTTATCCTCCTATGAACATTGATGAAGCATATTCTCTTGAAACTAAGTAATAAGATCACAGGTTTAAGTTTGTTTCACATCAAATGGTATCAGAGCTTAGGGAATCGGGTTGTTCCATCAGACCGGGATCCTGAGCTACGAGGTTTGAGGTCGAACCTCCTCCAAGCGGAGGGGTTTGACGAGATCGTCGGTTCGAGATTCAAGATTCGTTGTTGGACTTGACGGGATCGACATGTGGCTTCAACAAAATTATCAAATAAATATTGTCTCATGTTGATTGGGCCACATGTATGGGCCTAATGGGTTATGATTTATGTTTATAGTAATTATGTCCACAACGATCATGTAAGAGTCCTTTTTTGTCTTTTAGTATTCCCAAGAGAGTTATGATGAGTAGAAAGTAGGTGTTAGGTGTTAGGTGAGTTGTCTTTTGATCTTCTTTGTGGAGTCTATATAAGTGTCATGTAACCTCTCTTTTAAAGTAACGAAGTTTGAATTAGAAATGTTTGAAAATTGTCCTCCGATGTGATGCCCTGACCCCCTCTAATATTTTCTCTCTCTCTCTCTCTCTAGGAGTGGATTCTCCTAGAGTTATTTCTTCTCTCTCTCTCTCTCTAGGAGTGGATTCTCCTAGAGTTATTTCTTCTCTCTCTCTCTCTAGGAGTGGATTGTCCTAGCTTTTTTCCCCTCCGATTTCCGTGCCTACGACACCATTTCTTCCCCCTCTCTTAGCCTTCCTACAACATTTTCCCAGAGCCATTCTCCCTGCACCTCCCCCTCTCTTTGAACTTCACTATCGGATCTCCCCTTCCTCTTTCTTTCTCTAACCTGCACCAGAGCAGTGCCTCTTCCTCCTCAGCTCGACTCTCTCCCCTTCGAACCCACCCTCCTACTCTCCCCTTCACACACTCAAACCCCACCTCCCACCTCGCCATCCTTCTCCCTCTCTCTACGAGGCCCAGTGCCAAGTCCCCTCTCTCCCTCTCTTACTCTTCCCACACCGGTCGTGCCACCCCTCCGCGTGTGCCTCCACCGCCGTGGCCTCTTTCGGCCAACCTCCCACTCCGTCTTCACGTCACAACCCCACCACCCGCCCCGCTCTCATCTGTGAGCATACAAACCCACACTGGCGACTCTTTCTCTCACTAACCATCCACCACGCACAGCTTCCCCTCCCTCTCAACTAGTCTCGCATCCACAGCGCCGCCCCTTTCCCATCGCCATATCTCCCACTTTCCTTTTCACTATCCACACATGAAGCAGCTCACGATGCTTTACCCGGCATGACCACCACCCTCGTCCGTTGCACCGCCATGCAGATCTGGACGCCATCACCGGCAACATAATCTGTCGTCGCCATCGCCGTCTCGTGACCCATGCACGCATCGCCGTCGGCATCATCGCTCTTCCCCAGCAAGTCCAACGTCGGCTTGTCGTCGTCCCCGTCAAAGTATCCACCCCGGACACCGGCGGCAGCGCCTTGCGTCTCTGCCACCCACCCTTGGTTCCCACTGTCTCTCTTCTACCCCACCGCCGATGCGGTCTCTCCTCATCTCCCTTTTATGCAGGCCGCACTGGCTACGCAACACCTCCGCCATTACCGACCCCTCTCCCTACGACTCCCTCCCTTTCTCTCTCTAACGCCATACACACGCACACCTTCGCACCCCCAGTACCACCAACCTCTCCCCCCCCTCTACGAACGCCCACACTCACATACCCCAACCCCCATGCTCTCCTTCCCCATCCCTCACTCTCTCTAACTCACGTTGTGGTCCCTTGCTTGGAACAGAGGCACCGCTGGTGCCCCCGTATCCCTCCCCTCTCTCCCCTTGGCAGCCATCCAACCCCCCCTTTTCTTACTCTCCCACTCCCTTCTTTTCTCTGCTCATCTGAAAACCCAACACCAACTCCCCATCGCCATGCACGAGAGCCCCTCCATGTTGTATGGAAAGCGCCTGCTGGTAGCACACCACCGTTGCTCCGCCAGCAAGAAGCTCCCAACCGATCCTATGCACGCAAAGGCCTGCAGCTCTGCCTCCCTGTGGACACGACTACAACGCGGTGAGCACATGGAACACACGATGAGCATGGCACCCTGCCATGCAATCCACGTGTAGTGCCCGTCCCACCGAGCAAGCGCCGAGTTCACCCAACCAGCATCACCCATGTCCTTGCAACATCCTCTCATTTCTCCATGGGGCCACCAATACCCTTGGAGCAAGGCCCTGTCCAGATCAACGGCTGCTCGGCCTCGTCTACAACAATAGATTGCGTGACCATGGCTCATCAGTGTTGGCAGCACCAGTGGGCATCCAGGCCCGCTCTCGCAATCTAGCACCGCCTGCCCTGGTGACTAACAGCATTGCTGGGTTGCCGTTTGATACGTCCGTGGAGGGTGTCAAAGTAGCCCCAAGGCGATGCTCTATCCAGTCGGGACGAATGGCAATATGAACGTAGCAGAAAAGAAATAGAGGGTTCACCGACATTAGAAGGAAATAGCAATGCACACATTGCCTGCACGAATGATACCACAGGTGGATCCTAGGGTTCCGTTCTTCCACATAAGTGCTCTGCTTCAGGCTTGAAAAAGGGGTTGGAATGCATCATCTGATCACTTTCTGTACCCTTACACACGTGCATGGCCAACTAATGCCCTGTCCACCCCTCTTTATGTTGGTTCTGCGGTTACGTTCACGCCAAGGAACAGTGCATGTGATATTTGGGAAAGATGGCGTAAATCACCTCAAGGATGGATAATGGTTGATATAGTTAACATCGAGTTCACTGGGTTCCCAACCCGAGTGTACCAGTCTGCCAGAAGACCGTGAACGAGTGGACCCATGACAACTCCCCCCGGGTTGTGACCCATCTGCTCTTCCTTATCCTCCTATGAACATTGATGAAGCATATTCTCTTGAAACTAAGTAATAAGATCACAGGTTTAAGTTTGTTTCACATCATCATCTTTATTTCACATTTTTTGGCCATGTTGGGCCCTATTTTAGTCCATGTTGCACAATTGTACTCTTGTATGGCATATGGGCCACACTAGACGAATGGGCTAGAGTTAATGGGTTTTGGGCCTTAAGGAACTTCAATGTGAACAAGACAAGGGGTTTAGTGGCTATGTGTGAAAGGGGTTAAGTGAAAGGGGGCTAAGGAGGCTAGTGCAAGGGGGCGCCCCCCTTCCTTGGTCCAAGGAGGAGGCATCCACCTACCACCCTTGACTCCCCTCCCCTTATTTTCAAAATTTGGTAGCACATTGTCCCCCCCCCCTGGTCTCCCACTCCCCTTGGTCAAGGTGCGCACCCCCCTCTCCCTCCCCTCTCTCCCACACAATTCCCAGCCCCCCTACCCCTTGCCATTCTCTATATAATGAGGTGTATAGTGTCATTTGAGAAGTTAATGAAGTTTTTTGTGAGAGAAGATTATGTTGAGAGAGTGATTCTCTTCCTCCTCTTGGGTGTGATGCCCTTGATCAAATCCTGTGACGGGATTCTTTTGGGTGTGTGACTCTCCCTCTCTATCCTCCCTATCCTCCTCATATCTGGTTCTGCAAAAATTCTCAATGAAGCTTCTGCAAGTCAGGAAAAAGTTGACGCTGGTTTCGCGTTGATCGGAGCTCTGGATCACAGGCAACAATTTTTCCCGTGAAGTCATGCAAATCTGCCCAAGCTTGCTGTCCAGATCCTCAGTTTCCTGATCCCGAATTTCTCCAGATCTACTCCCAAGCTCTCAAGATCTGATATCCTGATGGATTGTGGGATTTTTTGTCCAGATCCTCAGTTTCCTGATACCCTGTGCAGATCCGACCGAGAAGAAGAGGTGAATTCCAGAAGCTGGCCCGCGCTCCTCTTTGCAGATCTGACCAAACCCCTTGGTCATATCCTTCCTCTAGACATCGCCGACGATCTGCAACAAACGGCACCTCGTTCCGACATCGGGAACCATTTTCCAGTAATTATTTATCTTCCTGTGCAGTTCTATGTGCACAAAACCTGAGGCTGAGAACAGTCGTTGTTGCGCCCAGATCTGGTAAGATCTGATTGCACCCTTCATAACAGAGAATCTTCATTCTGTCATCGACGTTCTCTAACAAACGGCACTCTGATTGGACGTCGGATCTTGGTGTACCGGCCTCCGCAAGTTTGCTCCGCCGAGTGGCCAATGCGGGCAAAATCAAGTCGACTTCCGATCGGCTCTCTCGATTGGCCCCGACTCGCTTCCCTTGCCTCCTGCAAGTGCGGCCCGTCAACCCGGATTCCAGGAACCCCAAATTTACGTTTGTAGCCCTTTACCTCCCTACGTGGAGTGGGCGCTAGGTTCTGAAATTGTACGGTTATTAATTGTGTGTATTGGGGTTGTCGGATTCGGCCGGGGTTTCTTCCCCACGCACTAGTCGTGGAGGTACGCGCGATGTTCCTTCCCTCTGACATTTGTTTTATTTAGTATACTGTCTTATATGCTGTGCATGTGCGATTAGAGCCGTTAGCTAGTTTCAAATCACCATGGTTGTGAGTTGTGAGCGCCCGTTCCATAGCTCCAGTCGAGCACCGAGCTCGGACTGCATTACCCTAGGCGACAGTGGTTCCTTAACTGCTGCAATCCCACGTTTCCCTCGTAAGGGACGATCGTTGGGCTAGAGTGAGTTACTGTTGAGAGACGTCTCCACCCGGAGAACGTCACGATGGTCAGCCGCTCGGCTTACCTTAGTGTGTAAGTGCTGGCCTCACTTTTAGTCGGTCGTATGTCTTAGCCTGGTTGTGTCGCTCGTCCTGCATCAGTTTCCCCCTATGGGACCCCGAACACTAAAAACGAACTGAAATGCTAAAACGAAAGAAAGAAAAGAAAGGAGGGAAAATAATAAAGTAGAAATGAGGAAAAGGGTAAGATAAAAAAATGAAGATGAGACCTACATAATGAGCATCAATTGTAATGCAATCTGAAATATACATTATGAAGGCATCCAACTGGAATAAATTCCACCTTCAAATGGAATCAAAGGTGATAAAATAAGAACATAATAAAACATGTGCTTTGGTGTGCATTATGGAACTCTCACCTGTCACGCCCCGAGCCTTTATTATAGCGGAAGACTAACTCGGGGAGCGCGAACAGCCGACATGGTAAGCCTCTTGCGAGCAAGAACAATCAGAGCGCAAGATAATCACACATAAAGATGCAATTTCATAATATATATATATTTCATTGATAATCAAATATTCAAATACATCCACTAATTCAATTTCCATTATGCACTAGACTCAAGAAAAAAGAAAATTACATAGACTCAATCTAAATGATATAGACTTTCCTAAGTCTGCACTCTCATCTTGACAATACTTTCATTAGCTCTCGGACCCGCTACTTGTATAACCCGAATCCGAATTCGAATCACTTCCATCTCTTGAAAAGATTAGAAATAGGTAATGAGCACACTTGCCTAGTAAGTATCTTCGCATCAACATGAAGGCACTAATAAAGTAATTAACTATTTAGCTCTAAAGAATGAGGTAAAAATCATGCGAATGCGATCAATCATGCGATTAAACCAAAGTAACCAGACGATCATGTAGTTAGAATGAGAACAAGTACAAACTAGCAAGAATGTAACAAGAACATGATATTATCATGAACAAGAATGTATCGAGAATGTACTAGCAAGTCACATAATCATCACTCTAGTATCTTTTGCTTATGAGCAAGTACTTCATGAATTTCTGTGAAATATCAAGCAAGAAAGTCATGTACAAGAGTGTCATGTCGTGTCGTGGATTTTCACTTATTTATAAAGAAAGTACTCCCTGCGCAATGCGACGCCAGTAGCATCATACCCCATAGTTTATAAAATAATATGTTTCGAATAATCAGCCGAGGGGACTAGCATAGAGCCCTTGAACACAATCAGTGCTCGATCGCATCTTCAAGTATAAATAAAGTTACTTCCACGCATGTTAACAATAAAATAGGGCCAAGAATGTAATAAGTTCAATAAGCTCATGATAACAATAATTCAATGAATGAATGCTTCAATAAGAATTACGAGAAATCAAGAATGACTTAAGCAAGGTTATACTTATGGAAATAAATCGGCAGCATAACGAT
Organism: Amorphophallus konjac; assembly: GCA_022559845.1. NCBI lineage: Eukaryota > Viridiplantae > Streptophyta > Magnoliopsida > Alismatales > Araceae > Amorphophallus > Amorphophallus konjac. The sequence goes on along the minus strand of JAHNEJ010000368.1, from coordinate 115,943 downwards.
ACGTTCTTTATCTTCCATTCATTATATTAGGTTTCTTGATCAATATGATAAGTTCTAGATCATTAATAGTCCATCTAGAACCCTTGGAATATCAACCCTTGGTCCACCTTGGGTTAAAATACTCAAGCAGTGTTACGGTCATGTATCGGGCCGTTACATTAGTCTGAATCCAGAATTTAGAAATCAGACTCAGTGGATTGTGACGGTCGTATATTGGGCCGTTACTTGTGCCTGATGGTCCAATATAGAGCCGTTACATTACTGATAACCAAAAATATCGATATTGTAATCTAATCAATGGGCTTTGATGGTACAACCAACTCGGTGTCCTAGTGGGAATCCCAGGCTCGCGGAGAATTACGGAGGCCTTGAAACAAGATTTCCTAGTCCATTGGAAGGAATATCCAATAGAGAGGTCCTCATGTCCAAGAATAATGTTCCTATAGTGCAAAGTGAACTAATGGACAACATACCGGAGTATGTGCCATGTACTTAAAGAAAATGACTCTATAGATAGAGGAAGAATGTGTAACATTGTGAAACCATGAGGAAACTCCGTCATTACAATATTTGGAAAATCATGATTTAGAATACAAAACTATAGAGTTTTGGCCAATGAAATTAACATAACTTAAAATAGTTCAAGATGCCTAGATCATGCAGATTCCAATATGAATTAGTAAGTAAACTTAAAATCATAATAACATGTCAAAACTCAGCTAACTAGGCTTATTTATAAGTTAACTTAACTGGTTACTATTCTGTCATGGGCTGACAGAACACAGAGTCTAACGGTCTAATAGGAGAGCGTCACAGTGCTTGTGACGGTCTATCGAGGGGCCGTTACAATAATGTAACGCTCCTGTCCTAGTGCGTTAGAGACAACAGTGAAATGAAAACATAACAGAGTGTGTGACAGTCGGTCGTAAGGCCGTTATACCATGTGACGGTCTTACCCTGACCCGTTAGAGCCTCTGCTGACAGCAATAAATAATAATGACCTAAGTTTCAACTCGCATCATGTCTGAAAATCATACATATAACTTCCCACATGATAGAATGAAGGCTAAACGAATATCATGCATGGGTTCTCTGTGAATTTCACAAGGAAGTTTCATTTTAATTTAGTTAGGGCTAAGAATATAGATATATGCATGTCTCCACTAAAACATGAAATTCATGAGCTAAAGTGCATGTAATTCAAGTAAAATCAAAGGACTTTTATCCCTAACATGTTGTTTTTTCCGTTCATGAGATAACCTACCTCTTCTAAAACCTTTAAACTTCGAAATTGATGCTAGATGTTACCCTTAGACCCTTGTACTTCTTGTGATAAATCAGCAACTTCAATCTGCTCTATTTCCTCATCCTCTTGACCTAAGGACGTGAAATTTTGAGGGTAAGAAGATGAAACTATTGAGTACAAAAAGTTCTAATGGATCGAATTCTAATTACCTCATTTAGACGTCCTAATCTCTGGATGTTCAGGGGTCTTGCGTTCAGATTCCTGGGTTGCTAAGGTTAAATCAGCAACTTAAATATACTCTATTTCCTCATCCTCTTGACCTAAGGATGTGAAATTTTGAGGGTAAGAAGATGAAACTATTGGGTACAAAAAGTTCTAAAGGATCGAATTCTAATTACCTCATTTAGACGTCCTAATCTCTTGATCTTCAGGGGTCTTGCATTTTGATTCCTGGGTTGCTAAGGTTAAATCAGCAACTTTGGAAGTTTCTATCTTCTTGGTTGCTTGATCTCCTAGCATGAAATTTGGAGAACTATTAGTCTATAATATACTAGACAAAATCTTCTAAAGAACTTACCCGAAGTTATGACTCCTTACCTTGATTCTTCACGGGCCAAAAGTAAGGGTCGCTCATTTCAGAATTAGGTCATATTTATAGGGTTTTGGCTAGGGTTTGAAGATTAGATCGATTCTAGAGTTCTTAATTTGCCATAATCTAATCCCCAAGAGTCATTAGTAATGTTATAACTCTTCTCAAGTCGATCTCTAGTGGATAAGATCCCAAAGTTTTAATCTTTTTACTCGTTCTTTCTTTCACGGAACTAACAGGGTGTAACGCGTCTAGCCTAGTGTGTTTCAAGCATGTGACGGTCGCACGATGGACCGCTACATTCAACGTGTATAGAGTTTCAATTTAATAAAATTCTTTTATTTGTTTATCCTATATAATTATCTATATAATTAGTATTTATCCTTAAATTACGTGAATAGGCTAAATAACATTTTAGAATATGGGCTAAACTTAATGGGCTTGGTCCTTAAACCTTTTAGATTTTGTGTAAATAGGCTTGGTTAATTATTTAACCTAATTGGGCCTTGTAATGACTTGTTAATCTAATAATCCATTCCGTAATATATTTAGACCTTTAAAAATTCCAGAAAATTATTTAAAATTTAAAAATTATTTCTATAAATTCTGGGGCACTACGCCCTCCCCCACTTGGAAGAATTTGGTCCCTAAATTCAATATATGGATTGTGAAGAGTGTACTTAAAGTTAACTAATTCTGGAAATCTTTTCCGCATGGCTACTTCGGTTTCCCATGTTGCTTCATATGGCCATGTTTTCTTCCATTGAATCTTGACCATAGGAATAACTTTATTTCGTAGTTGACGCACTTCTCGTTCGAGAATCTTTATTGACATTTGCTCGAACGTCATATCCTTTTGAATCTCCAGATTGTCATAAGTGATGATATGGTCAGGATTATATACATATTTCTTCAGCATAGAGACGTGAAATACGTCATGAACTCCTGCTAATTATGGAGGTAAAGCCAGTTTGTAAGCCACTTCACCAATCCGTTCAAGAATTTCAATCGGGCCAATGAATCTTGGACTTAGCTTTCCTTTAATGCCAAATCTTCGAATTCCTCGACCTGGAGAAACATTTAAATATACATGATCTCCTACCTGAAACTCCAAGTCACGTCTTCGATTGTCAACATAAGACTTGTGCCTATCTTGTGCCATTTTCATTCTTTCTTGGATAAGCTTGATCTTTTCTGTAGAATCCCTAATAAGATCGGGGCATAGAAATTGTTTTCCCATATTTCATTCCAACATATTGGTGATCGACAACTTTTTCCATATAAGGCTTCAAAAGGTGTCATTCGTATGCTAGCCTGATAGCTATTGTTATATGCAAACTCTACTAGAGGCAAGTGATCATGCCAACTATCTCCAAAGTCTATAGCACAAGCCTTGAGCATATCTTCTACTACCTGATTCGTCCTTTCCATTTGACCATCTGTTTGTGGATGAAAAGCTGTACTGAAATTCAATCTAGTCCCTAGTGAATGTTGTAGACCCTTCCAGAATTGTGATGTGAATCGAGGATCTCTATCAGATATAATAGTGACTAGAACACCATGTAGTTTGACAATCTCCTTTATGTACAATGCTGCCAGGATATCCATAGACCATCGGCTCTTTATTGGTATGAAGTGTGCGGATTTAGTCAATCGGTCTATGATTACCCATATTCCATCGTGTCCTCCTCTGGTCTTGGGTAAACCCATAAAAAAGTCCATCCCTACACTCTCCCACTTCCATTCGGGAATATTCAAGGGGTGTAGTTTACCTGCGAGTCTAAAATGCTCTGCCTTTACTTGTTGGCAAGTGAGACAGCGAGACACGAAATCAACTATTTCTCTCTTCATATTGGGCCACCAGAAATTTCTTTTGAGATCTTGATACATCTTTGTTCCTCCTAGATGAATTGTGTATTTGGAATTATGCGCTTCATCTAGGATTAGTTTCTTCGTAGCCTCATGATCTGGCACACATACTCGGCCCTTAAATAACAATCTTCTGTCATTGGAAATAGAAAAATCTGGCCTTTGTTCCATATTGGCTTTAATTTCCAGTAATATAGGATCATTATTTTGCAGCTTGACCAGATCTTCTATCAATATAGGTTGAGCTTGGATATTAGCTATGAAACAATCTTCTTCCCTTATGTCAATATCTAAGTTCAACTGGGCAAATTGAGGAACAAGGTTAGTTACGCTTATCATAAGACTTGATAGCATACCTATTGGTTTTCTGCTGAGTGCATCTGCTACAGCATTAGCCTTGCCATGATGATATTAAATAACAAAATCAAAGTCTTTGAGATATTCTAACCACCTCCTCTGCCTTATGTTAAGCTCCTTTTGAGAGAATAAATATTTCAGGCTTTTGTGGTCCGAGTAGACCGTGAACTTTTCTCCATAAAGATAATGATGCCAAATTTTCAAGGCGAAAATAACCGCTGCTAATTCCAGATCATGTACGGGATAGTTTTCCTCGTGACGTTTCAATTGTCTTGAAGAATAACAGATTACTTTCCCATTCTTCATGAGAACGCATCCTAAGCCAATGCCAGACGCATTCGTATACACTTCGAATCCACCACCCTCTATTGGTAGTGACAAAACATGGGTTGTCGTAAGATGATTCTTAAGAGTTTGGAAACTCTTCTCACATTTCTCTGATCAGGCAAAAGGATTTTCTTTTCTTGTGAGTCTAGTTCAAGGAACTGCTATCTTTGAGAAGTCCTTAATGAATCTTCTATAATAACCAGCTAGACCCAGAAAGCTTCTTACTTCAGACATAGTCGTAGGCCGACTCCAATTCTTGACAGCTTCTACCTTAGAAGGATCCACAACAATACCTTCCTTTGAAATAATGTGGCCTAGGAATGAGACTTCCTCAAGCCAGAATTCACACTTATTGAGTTTGGCATAAAGCTTGTGCTCTCTAAGTGTTTGTAAAGCTATTTTCAAATGTTGTTCATGTTCCTCTTTTATCTTGGAATATATCAAGATATCGTCAATGAAGACGACAATGAACTGGTCCAGATATGGCTGGAAGACATTGTTCAGAAGTTGCATGAATGCTGCTGGAGCATTAGTTAATCCAAACGGCATTACCACGAATTCATAGTGACCATAACGACTTCGAAAAGCCGATTTATAAATGTCCTCTTCTTTAATTCTAAGCCGATGATAACCTGATCTGAGGTCAATCTTAGAGAAATATTCTACTCCTGAAAGCTGATCGAAGAGCTCATCAATACGCGGCAACGGATACTTATTTTTAATTGTAAGCTGATTCAGTCGTCGGTAATCGATGCATAGCTTGAGAGAACCATCCTTCTTCTTGACAAATAGAACCGGCGCACCCCAAGGGGATGTGCTAGGTCTGATGAAGCCCTTGTCTAGTTGTTCCTGCAACTGCCTTTTCAATTCCTTAAGCTCCGTGGGGGACATCCCGTACGGGGCTATAGAAACAGGAGCTGCTCCTGGAATGAGTTCAATGGTGAAGTTTACTTCCTTCTCGGGTGGTAAACTGGGTAGTTTCGATGGAAACACGTATGGGAACTCATTTACAATAGGGATGTCTGCTATGCTAATTTCTTTAGATTCGGTGACAATGACAGAAGCAAGAAAAACTTCACATCCTTGCGAGATAAGTTTGCAAGCGTGAAGTGAGGATATGATAGTGGGATGTTTCTTATACTTGATGCCAAGAAAAGAGAATCTTGGAAGACCGGGCTTTCGAAAGGATATAATCCTATTTCGGCAATTAATATAAGCATCATGATCTACAAGCCAATCTACCCCTAGAATGGCATCATAACCTTTCATGTCAAGGCATACTAGATTTGCGGGGAGATTTTGACCTTCTACTATCACTTCGCTATCAGGATAATAGTCGGTAAGCTTTGTTCCAGATCCTAAGGGTGTGGAAATAGCGAGATCTGAAGGTATGGAAACCGATGCGATTGGTAATGTTTTAGCAAAAGTAGTGGAGGTAAAAGAATGAGAGGCACCCGTATCAAATAGCACAAATGCAGGATGAGAACAAATTTGAAGAGTACCTTCCATAAACCCATCATCCCTGGGCGCTTCCTCTTCTTCTAGAACATCATTGAGGCGAGCTTGCCTCCTGCGTCCTCCACCAGATGACTGGTCCTTCATAAGGAGGCATTCCGGCATGCGATGCTCCCTGCTTCCACAACGTAAACAAGCGTCGAGACGCTTCCAACACTCCTCAGCCCAAATGGCCGAATTTTTCACAAAATGTGCAAGCCGTGGCGACCTACTCCTTCTCCTCCTTGACTTTCTTTTGCTTACGGGAACTTCCACCATTCCCATTCCTGGATCTCTTCTTACTATCACGGCTTTTGTAAGGCTCCGTGATGCTGAACTTTTCTTTCTTATAACGCCGATCTGAGCGTCGGCTTGATTCTTCTCCTTTGTCTTTCAATTTTTCAACCTTCTCTAAGGTCCTTTCGCATAGGTATGCCCACTGAACCATCTCCGCATAAGTACGGATGTTTTGGGTCCCGTGCTACTGGATGAAACCGGGTCGTAACCCATCAATAAACTGATTTGCCTTCAATAAATCGGTGCTGATAAGATGTGGTGCGTTAGGTGCAAGCCTTGAGAATTGTAGTTCATATTCGGCAACCGTCATCATTCCTTGCCGAAGAGCGGCGAACTCCATAGCCTTTCGTTCCTTTACGTGCTCAGAAAAGTACTTGGCATGGAATAGGGTAAGAAAACCGTCCCATGTATGAGGTGCATTGGCTGGAGGTGCCGGAACTGACTTCGACCATGTGCGAGCATCTTTGTTGAGTTGAAAGGTTGCGAGACGCACCTTCTCCTGATCGGTGCATTGGATGACATCAAATATACGATTCATTTCGTCTATCCAGTTCTCTGCCTTGTCGGGATTAGATGAACCATTAAATCGCGGAGGATTTAAACTCCAGAAATTACGATGTAGGTCACCAGCCCTTGCCCCTACGTCACCTTGCGCTATAGTTTGCAATGCTTGAGTAAAGCCGGCAACTGTTTGTTGCATACCATCCCAATCTACACGATGCGCCATTCGTAAGATAAGGTACCTGAGAGAAAATAACAACTTGTTATTTCTCATGAAATTGGAATGAAAAAAATAAATCTTAAAGCTAATTAACTATCTTATCTCGGCTCTATCCAATTCTCACATGGGTATGGAACTTCTTCCTTAGTTCATAGGTAGGGGTCCTAAAACATTGGACTTATCCTATGACATGACTCTTCTTCCTAAGTCCTGAGACTTAGGCTCTGATACCAACTTAACTGTCACGTCCCGAGCCTTTATTACAGCGGAAGACTAACTCGGGGAGCATGAACAGCCGGCATGGTAAGCCTCTTATGAGCAAGAACAATCAGAGTGCAAGACAATCACACATAAAGATGCAATTGCATAATATATATATTTCATTGATAATCAAATATTCAAATACATCAACTAATTCAATTTCCATTATGCACTAGACTCAAGAAATAGGAAAATTACATAGACTCAATCTAAACAATATAGACTTTCCTAAGTCTGCACTCTCATCTTGACAATACTTTCATTCGCTCTCGGACCCGCTACTTGTATAACCTGAATCCGAATTCAAATCACTTCCATCTCCTGAAAAGATTGGAAATAGGTAATGAGGACACTTGCCCTGTAGGTATTTTCGCATCAACATGAAGGCACCATTAAAGTAATTAACAATTTAGCTCTAAAGAATGAGGTAAAAATCATGTGAATGCGATCAATCATGCGATTGAACCAAAGTAACTAGACGATCATGTAGTTAGAATGAGAACAAGTACAAACTCGCAAGAATGTAACAAGAACATGATATTTTCATGAGCAAGAATGTATCGAGAATGTACTAGCAAGCCACATAATCATCACTTTAGTATCTTTTGCTTATGAGCAAGTACTTTATGAATTTCTGTGAAATATCAAGCAAGAAAGTTATGTACAAGAGTGTCATGTCGTGCCGTGGATTTTCACTTATTTATAAAGAAAGTACTCCCAGCGTAATGCGACGCCAGTAGCATCATACCCCATCGTTTATAAAATAGTATGTTTCCGACAATCAGCCGAGGGGACTAGCATAGAGCTCTTGAACCCAATCAGTGCTCGATCGCATCTTCAAGTATAAATCAAGTTACTTCCACGCATGTTAACAATAAAATATGGCCAAGAATGTAATAAGTTCAATAAGCTCATGATAACAATAATTCAATGAATGAATGCTTCAATAAGAATTATGAGAAATCAGGAATGACTTAAGCAAGGTTATACTTATGGAAATAAATCATCAACATAACGATACGTTCTTTATCTTCCATTCATTATATTAGGTTTCTTGATCAATATGATAAATTCTAGATCATTAATAGTCCATCTAGAACTCTTGGAATATCAACCCTTGGTCCACCTTGGGTTAAAATACTCAAGCAGTGTGACGGCCGTGTACTGGGCCGTTACATGATGTGACGCTCCAGTATTGGGCCGTTACATTAGTCTGAATCCAGAATTTAGAAATCGGACTCAATAGAATGTGACGGTCGTATATTGGGCCGTTACTTGTGCCTGACGGTCCAATATAGAGCCGTTACATTACTGATAATCAAAAACATCGATAGTGTAATCTAATCAATGGGATTTGATGGTACAACCAACTCGGCGTCCTAGTGGAAATCCCAGGCTCGCGGAGAATTACGGAGGCCTTGAAACAAGATTTCCTAGTCCATTGGAAGGAATATCCAATAGAGAGGTCCTCATGTCCAAGAATAATGTTCCTATAGTGCAAAGTGAACTAATGGACAACATACCGGAGTATGTGCCATGTACTTAAAGAAAATGACTCTATAGATAGAGGAAGAATGTGTAACATTGTGAAACCATGAGGAAACTCCGTCATTACAATATTTGGAAAATCATGATTTAGAATACAAAACTATAAGGTTTTGGCCAATGAAATTAACATAACTTAAAATAGTTCAAGATGCCTAGATCATGCAGATTTCAATATGAATTAGTAAGTAAACTTAAAATCATAATAACAGGTCAAAACTCAGCTAACTAGGCTATTTATAAGTTAACTTAACTGGTTACTATTCTGTCATGGGCTGACAAAACACAGAGCCTAACGGTCTAACAGGAGAGCGTCACAGTGCTTGTGACGGTCTATCGAGGGGCCGTTACAGTAATGTAACGCTCCTGTCCTGGTGCGTTAGAGATAACAATGAAATGAAAACATAACAGAGTGTGTGACGGTCGATCGTAATGCCGTTATATCATGTGACGGTCTTACCCTGATCTGTTAGACCCTCTATTGACAGCAATAAATAACAATGACCTAAGTTTCAACTCGCATCGTGTCTAAAAATCATACATATAACTTCCCACATGATAGAATGAAGGCTAAACGAATAATTTGCATGGGTTCTCTGTGAATTTCACAAGGAAGTTTCTTTTTAATTTAGTTAGGGTTAAGAATATAGATATATGCATGTCTCCACTAAAATATGAAATTCATGAGCTAAAGTGCATGTAATTCAAGCAAAATCAAAGGACTTTTATCCCTAACATGTTATTTTTGCCGTTCATGAGATAACCTACCTCTTCTAAAACCTTTAAACTTCGAAATTGATGCTAGACGTTAACCTTAGACCCTTGTACTTCTTGTGATAAATCAACAACTTCAATCTGTTCTATTTCCTCAGTCTCTTGACCTAAGGATATGACATTTTGAGGGTAAGAAGATGAAACTATTGGGTACAAAAAGTTCTAAAGGATCGAATTCTAATTACCTCGTTTAGACGTCCTAATCTCTGGATCTTCAGGGGTCTTGCGTTCAGATTCCTAGGTTGTTAAGGTTAAATCAGCAACTTCAATCTGCTCTATTTCCTCAGCCTCTTGACCTAAGGACATGAAATTTTGAAGGTAAGAAGATGAAACTATTGGGTACAAAAAGATCTAAAGAATCGAATTCTAATTACCTCGTTTAGACGTCATAATCTCTGGATCTTCAGGGGTCTTGCGTTAAGATTCTTGGGTTGCTAAGGTTAAATCTGTAACTTTGGAAGCTTCTATCTTCTTGGTTGCTTGATCTCCTAGCATGAAATTTGGAGAACTATTAGTCTATAATATACTAGACAAAATCTTCTAAAGAACTTACCCGAAATTATGACTCCTTACCTTGATTCTTCACGGGCCAAAAGTAAGGGTCGCTCAGTTCAGAATTAGGTCCTATTTATAGGGTTTTGGCTAGGGTTTGAAGATTAGATCGATTCTAGAGTCCTTAATTTGCCATAATCTAATCACCAAGAGTCTTTAGTAATGTTATAACTCTTCCCAAGTCGATCTCTAGTGGATAAGATCCCAAAGTTTTAATCTTTTTACTCGTTCTTTCTTTCACGGAACTAACAGGGTGTAACGCGTCTAGCCTGGTGCATTACAATCATGTGACGGTCGCACGATGGACCGTTACATTAAACGTGTATAGAGTTTCAATTTAATAAAACTCTTTTATTTGTTTATCCTATATAATTATCTATTTAATTAGTATTTATCCTTAAAATATGTGAATATGCTAAATAACCTTCAAGAATATGGGCCAAACTTAATGGGCTTCATCCTTAAACCTTTTAGATTTTGTGTAAATAGGATTGATTAATTATTTAACCTAATTGGGCCTTGTAATGACTTATTAATCTAATAATCCATTCCATAATATATTTAGGCCTTTAAAAATTCCAGAAAAATATTTAAAATTTAAAAATTATTTATATAAATTCTGGGGCACTACATCACCTCTCTCAGAGCCCAGGTAGGCGGATATGCATCTAAAGCCCCATCAAACTATGTTTGGACTTTAGGGGGCCACCCCATCATGGTCTGGACTCAGTTTGATCTGGGCTACAAGCCCCTCATCTTCCTCCAACATCACATTAATGCCTGAACTTAGGCCACACTGTGTTCAAAGGTTTGAATCCCTGAGGTGTTGGTCAACAAATACCAGCCTTTTGGTGAATTTCAGCACATATGCATCATACACACACTTTGAGCATGCAACTATGATAAACCATAGATGGGCAAATAAAAGGACAAAGTCGACCTATCTGAAATCCTTCTGAAAATAGTAACAAGGTAGGAATTTTGATATAAAATAAAAAATGGTAAATAGAATAAACCATCAAAAGTATGGTAAAAACTACCTAATGAAACTAATTGAATGCAAATAGTGAACAAAAAAATCACTTCTGAGCAACACACCAAAAAGGAAATCTCTGAAATACAACATAAGCATAATCAAAAACAAAAAAAATGGAAGAATAACAATTAGGCAAAATAAAAGCAAGAAAAGAATAATGAGCATCGTCAATCTGCACTCTTATGCATCTACATGCACATTCTCTTTAAGGCCATAGGGCCCTCTCTCTTGATGATTAATCAAGGGTCTTCTCCCTTCGGGGAGATGTAATTAACGCCGATACCTATATGGTGCGGTGGACTTTCGGTCCCGACACGGGCTTCACATTCGTCTGATCAGTCAAATAGAGTGCACAATAAATTTATCACGAATGTGACTGGCATGCCCATAAAAACAAATAAACCAACTAAAATCCCTATAACAATAAAAAAATCCAATAATTAACAACACGTTTTCCACCCCAACAAGTTGGCACGCCCGGTGGGACTGAGTCTCCTGTCGTATTCTCGTCGGGATTGAGGGCCCCCAAGGCCCCACATTAATTACTGATGGTTTGTTCTTTGCCATTTGTAGGAAACAAAATGGTGACCGGACTAGATACCCTCTCTTTCGGTGCGCAAGTCATGGGTGCACATGCCACCAATGGGTACCTGGCGGTACCAACTGTATTCGGGAGCTTCCCGTCGGTGGTCGGGTTCCCAAACTTCTTAGGAGTTGCATTCATCGACATCTTTGACATGGAGGCTGCAAAGCCTGCCGCCCCTACTGATATTAACAAACCACTGGCCCGCCGAGCTGGGGGTCAAGGCTGCAAGGCCTCTCTGGCAGGCCAAACTCGAGTGATGAGCTGCATGGTACATCATGTAGCTCATACTGCCCACTCAACCTACAGTAACCAATCCGGGAGTGGACAATGAAGAAGCTCCCGAAAGAAGACTTTTGACACCCGTTTTAGCCCGCAAGTTGTGTTATTTCTCTTATTTCATCATTGTGATGCCCCGAGTTAACCATTTCTTTGGAGCTTCCCTTGGATGGATTTCGAGCCCATTTTTATTGTTCCATTCCCTTTGAGCCTTGGAAATCATGATTTCATTGAGCCCTAGGCCTTATCTTATGAGTTCCCACCCTTTTGGGGCATTCCAAGTCGACTTAGGACATTCTGGGTCAACCTAGATAGCTCAATGACCCATTTGCTGCCAGAAGCCTGTAAACGGTCGGTCGACCGACCGTTTCCTTTGGCTAGCGGTCGGTCGACCGACTGCTAGAGTCGATTCCCCAGCCCGACGGCCCATTTTCTACACAGAACCAACAAACGGTCGGTCGACCGACCGTTTCTTCCTACAGGCGGTCGGTCGACCGACCGCTAGGCTGTCTGAAAAGTCCAGCTTCTTCCGGACTCTATTTTCTGCTCGACGGGGCTATCTTCTGGGGCCATTATCTTCTAGATTATTCCACCAAATCATGATCTATCTTTTCTGGGCTCTTCCCCTTGATATTATCTCGAGATTGATATATCATACCCGATTTATCATGGACTCTATCCCCGAAATTGGGTGTTTATCTCGGACTTAAACCCATGGGTTTCTGCAACTCTATTTAAAGAACCCAATTTGAAAGTCACGACTGGGGGCTCTTCTACAACCTGAGGCGAAGCCATGCTGCATCTCCGACTCTCCTCTTCGACCTAAGGCTGTTAAGGGAACTATTGTCTACGTTTTCCATCTCTCTGGGCTTCTTTTCATCATTTCTATTCTTATTTATTCCTCTCCCAATTTTCAAAATCATCAAAAATCTTTATTTTTCTACTACACATGCACTTTTCTTCGTTTTGCATAGCATATTCCCACAGTTGTACTACATGATTTTTCTCTCTATTTGTTGCATTATCATCACAATACACACACCTATCTTTTGCACCCTTCCACAAGGGTTAAAAATCTCCCCCCGGTGCGTTCTCCCTCAATTTCTAACCCTATTTTACCACCTTGGGATTTGATGCTACACTTCATATTCTAATAGGTTTTTCTCTTATGTTTGGCTCTGTTTTACAGGAGAAGCATGATTGAACGTAAGGCCCTCGTCCTCTAGTAGGCTGGAAGGAGAGGAGGTTCATCCTGTTGTGTCCCCTGTGGTTCTGGAGTTTTGATGATGACAGATATTATGTCTCATTATGTTTACATCCTTGATGATATAATCCTGTTGCATTATGAGAAACTGTCAGAACAGGGTTGAGGATGTCTCACAGGTCATGAAGTTAACCCAAGTCAAAGAGTCAAAGTTAAATCATGACAGGTAAGGTGAATGCTCAGATCAGGTAATGCTCTGTTAAGTTCTCCTGCATACATTCAGTTCATATCTGCTATATGCATTGTGTTTCACTACATCAGTCATACAGTCTGCACTCTTCGGGTCGACCCCCCAGTTCGCAAGTATGTACATTGCCCTCATGCATACACAAGCATCCTGTTTGCATCAAGTCTGTACAGAGTCTCCTGCATTCCTTCATATCAACTCTAGACATTGCATGCTAAAGTCTGCACATCCAGTTTGCACTAAGTCTGTACACTGTCTGTGCTTTCACGTGTCTGGTTGCATGAGTCATTAATGTCTATACATTGTTCACTCATATGAGCAAGTCTATACATTGGTCGGTGGCAAGCCTGTACACTGGTCGAGCTTTTAAGTCTGAACATTCACAAAGTCCATACAACGGCCCTGTAGCATTGTCTAGCCAAAGTCTGCACATCGGCACTATAGCGTGCATAGCTCAAGTCTGTACATTGGCCAAGTATGTACATCGACTGTTCACAAAGTCTATTCACTGGACTTCACTTCAAAGTCTATACATTGGCTAAGTGTGTACATCGCTTACATTTCTTGAGATCAAGTCCATACGTTGCACTGTTTCTTCAAGTCCATACAGTGGCAAAGTCTGGACATTGTGCTTTGAAGATCACCAAGTCTATACATCGTGAAAGTCTATACACTCCTCTTGGCCTTAGCATCTGTTTTGAAGTCCATACATTGGTCTTCAGTTCAAGTCTGTACAATGGACTTATAGGTAAAGTCTATACATCCTTCAGCTGAACTGTGCAAGTCCGTACATCGTTGCTTGCCAAAGTCTGTACATTGGCATCTGTTCCTACGTTGCACTTCCAAGTCTGCACATTGGGTTCTTTACCTACGTTCAGCTTTGAAAGTCTGCACATTGGTAGTTTTACCGACGGTGCCTTGCCAAAGTCTATACACTGTGTTTGTTCAAGTCTGTACAGACTTAGCCTTGTTCTAGTCTGTACATCGACCAGCTATATTTGGCAAGTCTACACATCGTGATTTCATCATGTCTGTACAGCCTCTTCATTGAAAGTCCACTCATCACTCAAGTCTATACAATGCACACTTGTTTTCTTGCCTAAAGTCCATACACTGCACTTGGCTTGTGTTCTTCACACCAAGTATGTACAGCCTGTGCTCGCTGCAGTCAAGTCTACACATTGCGTTGGTGGCAAGTCTATACATTGGGCTGTAGCTTGCTTGAAGTGAAGTCTACACATTGATTCACTGTTCATGCCTTCACTCAAAGTCTGTACAGCATGCTTCGTTGTTCAAGCTTTCAAAACTCTATACATTGCCCTTGGACGTCATGTCTGTACAGCGGATCGTCTAATCAAGCGTCTCATGCTCAAGTCTGTACAGCCTGTTTCAAGAAGAACAAGTCTGTACAGCCGATCGTCTTTCCAGTGTCTTGCATTAGCTAAAGTCTGTACAGAGTCAGCGTCTCGTTGACCGTCTCTTGCTGTGTCTCACGAAGCACTTCTTTTGGCAGAGTCTGTACAGTTGACCGTCTTAGGCAGAGTCTCATTGTGCGTCTCATCTTGTCTATTCAACGCATCAGAGTAAAGTCTGTACATTGGGTTGCTTGCATGCATAATGAATGAAGTCTGTACATCCGTTTACTTGATGAACAAAGTCTGTACATTGCATTCGACCTAACAAGTCTATACAATGCATTTCATCTTAACAAGTCTGTACAGAGTTTACAATTAACCTGATAAGTTCTTATCTGTCTGACAGGCACTCTTCGCAGAGGCTAATGAAGGCACGTGATCCAAGGAGGATAAGGTACCCTGATCGTGACACGTGGAAGCACTGTGCTGAAATACTGCCACGTGGACAGAGGCCTCTTGGCGGGAGATGTAGGAAGCACACGCCCTAAGCTGCTGCTATATATATAGAAGATATCTTCCTCAGAAAGTGACTGATAAGAACCGAAGAGGGCTGAGCGAGACTGTGAGTGAAGAAGAAGTGAGGCGGAGAGCAGCAGAGAGTGAAAGAAGAAAGAAGCAAAGAAGAAAAGAGTGAAGAAAAGAAAGAGAGAGACAGAGAGCCACCGAGAAGAAGAGAAGAGAAGAAAAAGAGAAAGAGAGAAAAGGAGAGCAGAGATCGAGAGAAGAAGAAAAGTGCAGCAGAGAAGAAAAAGAAAGTGAGAGGGAAGAGAAGCTTACCTGAAGATCTGTCTACTGGACCGTGGATCAAATCCAGGCCAGTCAGCTCCATGCGAGCCACATCTATGTTATCTTTCTTTACAGCTTTCTGATCGCTGTGTATTTTTCCTTTCTTATTTTTCCTTTTTCATTTGGTTAATCCTTGTTCTTCCGATTGCCCTGTTGGGGATCGGGTTCCTCCTGTGGACTCGGGAGAAGGGAGATCTGATCTCCGGTTCTGGGCTTGTGGGTTGCAAGTCTAGGGGTCCCTCCTGGTCTGGAGGAAGAGAGGTCTGCGACCTCTGGTTTGCTGGTGACGGGGAGTCACTGGTGGATTCCCTCCTGGTCTGGAGGAAGAGAGACTTTGGTCTCTGGTTTCCATGTGGCTGGGAGTCACTTGGGGTGTCCCTCCGGTCTAGAGGAAGAGGGGAGGTTGTTCCCCTAGTCAAGCTGTTTGGCAGCAAGTGTTTGCAGACTGAGTCTGCTGTGCTAGCGTTGCTAGTGGAATCCTCACTCCGGTTGGGAGTGAGGGGTGGATGTAGGTCTTGGTGACCGAACCACCTAAAAATCTTCTGTGCTGTGTGATTGGGCTTGTGCGCTTGTTCCATATCTTCTACCACCCTTCACAGGTTGTCTAAGCTTTCATATTGCTATCAGTGCTGTAGGTTGATTACCTTCTTCTGCTTCCGCATGTTAATTGTTTAGGCTCGCACTACATGTTTGTTCTTTGGTTCAAAAGAGTAGTTGATTAGATATTCAGATTGTCTATTTGCCTTGATAGCACTCTAGATTTTATTGAGCGAAAAGTCTTTAAGGGTGGGATTCATTCACCCCCCCTCTGAATCCTTGCACCGATCCTATCAATTGGTATCAGAGCGGTGTCTGCTTAGAAGGTCTAGCGACCTGCAGATCCGATCTTGCAGTCTTCGGTGCTAATTTGTTTTTAGGGCATCAATATTCCTGTTGCTTTGAATCTACTTGCTATTTGTTTTCAATGGCTCATCCACCCGTCTTTAGTGGTTCTGATTTCAGTCAGTGGCACAGTGCTTTACGTGCGTATGTTAAATCCGTTGATCCAGATCTGTGGAAATTAATTTCACAAGGTCCTCACACATTACCAATGAAAGTGTCCAAATGGACCGACAGACACAGATCAAAGGATGGAGAAAATCAGAAAGCCTTTAATCTGATGAAAGCAGCTACTGACAGAGCCTTATGGTCTTGCCTTCATGATTGCAGGTCCTCTAAAGACATCCTGGATATGCTGAAGCGAACTCAGATAAGAAATGAGGTCAGCTGCATGATGGCTGACAGAAGCAATCAAAGTGGCAGCCAAAATGAAGAAGAGGATGATGATGAGGAGGTAAATCCCTTCGATAATTTTTCTTTAGATGATTGGGAGAATGCTTATTCTGAGTTGCTTGAATCTCATGAACGATTAAGAAAACAATACAAGAACTTGAAAAAGAAAAGTGATCGGGGTAGTTCAAGTTCACCATGTGAAAATTGTTCAAATATGAAGCAATCTCATGATGCCTATTTGTCAGATATCCATATGCATAAAAACCAGAATGAAAAATTGATGAATGAACTTAAATGTGTTTGCTCTGAACTAAGTAGGCTGAAATCTGAAAATGACTCTCTTAGAAAATCTGTCAAAGAAAATGAAGAAAGTTTAGAGAAACTTAAAAAGGAGAACACTCTGCTGACCGAGAAATTTGAAGCCATCAAATCTGTAAACATGGAATTGCAGAAAGATCTTGAAAAACAGCAAAAAGAATTAAAAGAGTTTGAAGCTGGGTTAGAAAGTTCAAGGAAACAAATTGGCCTATTTAAAGAAGAAAATCAAAAACTTGTATGTGAAATCTCTGAACTAAAAGAAAAACTTGGCTTAATTGAGGATGATCAGGTTCATGTTAATGATTTAGTTCAGAATGAAAAACTGTTGAAAGAATTTGATTTTGTTAGCGCTGAATTGGATGCTCTAAAATCTGAAAATGAATGTCTTAGGAAACAATGTGAAAAACTTCAGGTTCAAACAATATGTTCTGTTAAATCTGCATGCAATGAGTGTCCATTTCTCAAAGAAGTAAATGAAAATCTTCACTCAAATTTAGAATGGCAGAAGGAGTTTATTGTTTCCCTAAAGGAAGAAAACAAAGATCTGTTAAATAAGATTCTGGAGCTTGAACAGATAGAGGAAGAGCTGAATGATAAAATGAGCTCAATGAAAACTGATAAAGGCTCTGTTGAAGAAATTGAAAATCTGAAATCAAAAAATGACAAACTAATCAAAGAGGTTGAAGGATTGAAGCAGTTGAACACTGCTATGTCAGAGAAACTTCTTCTCTTAGAAAAAGGAAAATCGGTTTACATTGAAGAATCTGAAAAATTGAGAAATCTGGAACAAGAAGTTGAGGAATGTAAAATTGCAAACAAGGTACTAAGCGAATGTGTAAATTGCAATGAACAAGAGATTGCCAGTTATGAAATACACATCGTTTCTCTGGAAAATGAAATTGAAGATTTGAATAATTCCTTGTCAAAATTTGTGAACGGAAAAGATAATCTGGACAAGATACTAGGAACAAAGGTTAATTTTCAGAAAGAAGGGTTGGGCTATAACCCTTCAAACAAGAAGAGTTTTCAAAACAAAGTTCAAACTTCCTTTGTTTCCAGCTCAACCTCTCACAGCCCTCAGAACCTTCCAGGTTATCAGTCAACTGCTCAAAAGAAAACAACAGAAAAATAGAAAGAAAAGCATCAACATGTTCCTCTTCCCACTCTGCATGTTTCACCCACACACTCACATGCATCTAGAAAGAAAATGATCTGTCACTACTGTCACAAATATGGACATCTGATGCATGAGTGTAATTTGATGGAAAAGGATGACCTAGCAGCTGCACACAACAATCAGGGTAGAAAGCATGTCTTTAGGGAAAGGAAAATTCATTGTTATAATTGTGGAAGAATAGGACATGTTGCTGCACAATGCTGGTTAGATTCTCATAGAAAAACCCTCTCTAACTGTTCTCATTGTGGAAAACATGGCCATACAGTCAAGAACTGCTGGCATGCTCAGGGAAAAACATTTTCTCAAAATATAAAATTCCCTGCAAATAGAAATATTTTTGTTAGGAATAAATCTGCCTTTAAGAGAAAGATTTCTACATGCTTTGAATGTGGAAAACCTGGCCACCGAGCTTCTGAATGCTGGCTGGCACGAGATGGAAAATAGTATATGCATGCAAATAACAGAAACTTTCATGATAATGCACACAGATTCTATGCTAACAATGTTGTGCATAAAAAGAATTCAAGATCTGCTGTTTCCTGTCATTATTGTGGGCAGTTTGGGCACTCCATGAGGGAGTGTAATTTAATGAAGTCTGATGACTTACATGCCCAAAGATTATGGAAAGCACCTATCAGAGGTGTTACTAACAAAGTAGGACCCAAGAAGTCTTGGGTACCTAGAAACACAAAATGAGATATGTGCTTTGCAGGTATGCCTTGAGGATGAGGAATAAAAGGGGGTCAAATAAACCAAGGCATCCAAAGTTTGGTAAACCCCAACTCTGCTGATTAAATGCTTGTTCACCTGAATTTTTGTTCTAGCTGAACATCATGCTTAATATGTCAATTAAGATCTCATGCATACATGTCCATAACTGCATCTGCCATTTGCAATTTCTTTTTGTCTGATCATGCACTGGTGCATACATGAGATTTAAAGGTTGTCTGCATTTGATGCATACATATGACAATTGCAGTTGTTTGATATTTGTTAAAATGCACAATCACTGAAAACAAATTGCATTCTGAAAAATCTGAAAAGCTGAATTGAATAAATCTGTTGCTTGGATGATGTCTCATGCTCAAAAAATGTTCATCTGCACATTTGACATGCACATGCATTCACAATTGCATATAAATAGCATTCTGTCAGCTTAAGATGCATGTAGGACTGCATATGCATTGGATTGTCATGCATGACTCTTGGTATATAAATAGTGAGATACTAAAGGGCTGATGAATTCTGTCTGGAAGTGCTTGCTGTGTGTGAGGTGGTCTTTAGACCAAGTCCTCCGCCTGGTACCATAGGTCAGAATTGCATACATGTAGGAATGCTAGCTCATGCATACATTTAGGGGGAGCATCATTCATATTCTATCAACTGAACTTCCCATCTTCAGATTGAACTGCTATCTTGCTCAAATCCCTGTGATGAATGTGTAATGCAACACATTTCAGATTCCTGCTTCAACTGTTTTCAGCCACTTTCACTCAACCTATCCATTGGTATCTGTTGAATTGGCTGTTCTTTAAAATGTTTCGGCCTTCCCTGAAAATTCAGAAAGATTTCTCTGTGCATATCCTGATCATAAATCTGAAAACAACTTAAAGAGGAATCTTCTATTATATAGGACTATGAAAGTCTGATATTTTCAGCCGGTTGAAGTTTCATGTATGTCTTGTGTTTGCTTATGAACATATCTTGAAAATATCTGAGTTAGGCTTAATAAACTTTAACCAACATTTTCATGTTGTGTCCTTTTTAAACTCTTCTGAATTCTGAAAATTCTGATATCATGATATTCCTTGATTGATATGTATGAAGTTAGTATTGATTTTTAAACATCTGAGAATATGGATTATGTCTAAGGGTAAATCCTATCAGAGCAATGACTTTGGTCACTGAGAAACCATGTCCAAAGGACTGTGTCATGAGGTGCCATAGTTAACTCTGCTTAAAAATGATTGATAATCTGGCAGAGCAATGGCATGCACACTGAGAAATACATCTCACTCATCAAAGAAATGATTTGTAGTGTGTCATGAAGTGTAAAAGCAATCTCTGCTCCTATGAAGCATGACAGTTAGTCCTTCCAAGTGCTTAGGGATACTGGCGTCTAAACAACGTGTATCCTCTAGTTACAAGGGTGTACTAAACTCAAGTGCTCATGAAGAATGTTATGAAAAAATATTACTGCTAATCTAGTATATCATTTGAAAATGTGTGCAAAAGAAATATTCTATTGGAACCCTTGACAGAAACAAAAGTTTTCTTATGTGTTTAACTTCATTACTATTGATTGCATCTCCTAAAGGAATCTTTGAAATTAAGTGAGTAAGGAAGAAGAAGGTTAAACAAGACTGTCAATATGAAAGCAAGGTTCACCTTTATTAAAACTGATTTCAGATATGAGTACAGAAAGCTTATGAACAAGCCTTGCATACATCATATTCTGATCTGACTTGTCAATGAAGATCATTCATAAATCTCTATAATAGAAGAGTCTGAAATACCTATTTAATCAGATTTATGAAATTGATATCCCATTGAAAACCTTTCTCATTTATTCTGAGTGCCTTCTTTCTCACAATGGACTCCATTATTTCAGACCTAACTGTTGACTTCTTTATCTCCTGTGCTTCATTCCAATCACTGTCCATCTAAGGGGGAGAACTTTTGCATGTCCCTGTGGTTCAATGTTCATTCAGGGAGTTTTAGATGATAGTAACTCTGTTTGCATAATAGCTCCTATTTCAAATTCTTAAACAGTCAATGACCACTCCATTCTTTTTGATGTTGACAAAGGGGGAGAATTTTTGGTGTGAGTCATTAGTCTTTATTGGTGCATGCATTAGTCATTATGGGTGCATGTTTATGAACTGTCACATGGTATTTCATAATCATCATGATGGATGGACCTATTGCAATGACTCATAATATTAATATTGCCATCATCAAAAAGGGGGAGATTGTTGTGTCCCCTGTGGTTCTGGAGTTTTGATGATGACAGATATTATGTCTCATTATGTTTACATCCTTGATGATATAATCCTGTTGCATTATGAGAAACTGTCAGAACAGGGTTGAGGATGTCTCACAGGTCATGAAGTTAACCCAAGTCAAAGAGTCAAAGTTAAATCATGACAGGTAAGGTGAATGCTCAGATCAGGTAATGCTCTGTTAAGTTCTCCTGCATACATTCAGTTCATATCTGCTATATGCATTGTGTTTCACTGCATCAGTCATACAGTCTGCACTCTTCGGGTCGACCCCCCAGTTCGCAAGTATGTACATTGCCCTCATGCATACACAAGCATCCTGTTTGCATCAAGTCTGTACAGAGTCTCCTGCATTCCTTCATATCAACTCTAGACATTGCATGCTAAAGTCTGCACATCCAGTTTGCACTAAGTCTGTACACTGTCTGTGCTTTCACGTGTCTGGTTGCATGAGTCATTAATGTCTATACATTGTTCACTCATATGAGCAAGTCTATACATTGGTCGGTGGCAAGCCTGTACACTGGTCGAGCTTTTAAGTCTGAACATTCACAAAGTCCATACAACGGCCCTGTAGCATTGTCTAGCCAAAGTCTGCACATCGGCACTATAGCGTGCATAGCTCAAGTCTGTACATTGGCCAAGTATGTACATCGACTGTTCACAAAGTCTATTCACTGGACTTCACTTCAAAGTCTATACATTGGCTAAGTGTGTACATCGCTTACATTTCTTGAGATCAAGTCCATACGTTGCACTGTTTCTTCAAGTCCATACAGTGGCAAAGTCTGGACATTGTGCTTTGAAGATCACCAAGTCTATACATCGTGAAAGTCTATACACTCCTCTTGGCCTTAGCATCTGTTTTGAAGTCCATACATTGGTCTTCAGTTCAAGTCTGTACAATGGACTTATAGGTAAAGTCTATACATCCTTCAGCTGGAACTGTGCAAGTCCGTACATCGTTGCTTGCCAAAGTCTGTACATTGGCATCTGTTCCTACGTTGCACTTCCAAGTCTGCACATTGGGTTCTTTACCTACGTTCAGCTTTGAAAGTCTGCACATTGGTAGTTTTACCGACGGTGCCTTGCCAAAGTCTATACACTGTGTTTGTTCAAGTCTGTACAGACTTAGCCTTGTTCTAGTCTGTACATCGACCAGCTATATTTGGCAAGTCTACACATCGTGATTTCATCATGTCTGTACAGCCTCTTCATTGAAAGTCCACTCATCACTCAAGTCTATACAATGCACACTTGTTTTCTTGCCTAAAGTCCATACACTGCACTTGGCTTGTGTTCTTCACACCAAGTATGTACAGCCTGTGCTCGCTGCAGTCAAGTCTACACATTGCGTTGGTGGCAAGTCTATACATTGGGCTGTAGCTTGCTTGAAGTGAAGTCTACACATTGATTCACTGTTCATGCCTTCACTCAAAGTCTGTACAGCATGCTTCGTTGTTCAAGCTTTCAAAACTCTATACATTGCCCTTGGACGTCATGTCTGTACAGCGGATCGTCTAATCAAGCGTCTCATGCTCAAGTCTGTACAGCCTGTTTCAAGAAGAACAAGTCTGTACAGCCGATCGTCTTTCCAGTGTCTTGCATTAGCTAAAGTCTGTACAGAGTCAGCGTCTCGTTGACCGTCTCTTGCTGTGTCTCACGAAGCACTTCTTTTGGCAGAGTCTGTACAGTTGACCGTCTTAGGCAGAGTCTCATTGTGCGTCTCATCTTGTCTATTCAACGCATCAGAGTAAAGTCTGTACATTGGGTTGCTTGCATGCATAATGAATGAAGTCTGTACATCCGTTTACTTGATGAACAAAGTCTGTACATTGCATTCGACCTAACAAGTCTATACAATGCATTTCATCTTAACAAGTCTGTACAGAGTTTACAATTAACCTGATAAGTTCTTATCTGTCTGACAGGCACTCTTCGCAGAGGCTAATGAAGGCACGTGATCCAAGGAGGATAAGGTACCCTGATCGTGACACGTGGAAGCACTGTGCTGAAATACTGCCACGTGGACAGAGGCCTCTTGGCGGGAGATGTAGGAAGCACACGCCCTAAGCTGCTGCTATATATATAGAAGATATCTTCCTCAGAAAGTGACTGATAAGAACCGAAGAGGGCTGAGCGAGACTGTGAGTGAAGAAGAAGTGAGGCGGAGAGCAGCAGAGAGTGAAAGAAGAAAGAAGCAAAGAAGAAAAGAGTGAAGAAAAGAAAGAGAGAGACAGAGAGCCACCGAGAAGAAGAGAAGAGAAGAAAAAGAGAAAGAGAGAAAAGGAGAGCAGAGATCGAGAGAAGAAGAAAAGTGCAGCAGAGAAGAAAAAGAAAGTGAGAGGGAAGAGAAGCTTACCTGAAGATCTGTCTACTGGACCGTGGATCAAATCCAGGCCAGTCAGCTCCATGCGAGCCACATCTATGTTATCTTTCTTTACAGCTTTCTGATCGCTGTGTATTTTTCCTTTCTTATTTTTCCTTTTTCATTTGGTTAATCCTTGTTCTTCCGATTGCCCTGTTGGGATCGGGTTCCTCCTGTGGACTCAGGAGAAGGGAGATCTGATCTCCGGTTCTGGGCTTGTGGGTTGCAAGTCCAGGGGTCCCTCCTGGTCTGGAGGAAGAGAGGTCTGCGACCTCTGGTTTGCTGGTGACGGGGAGTCACTGGTGGGTTCCCTCCTGGTCTGGAGGAAGAGAGACTTCGGTCTCTGGTTTCCAAGTGGCTGGGAGTCACTTGGGGTGTCCCTCCGGTCTGGAGGAAGAGGGGAGGCTGTTCCCCTAGTCAAGCTGTTTGGCAGCAAGTGTTTGCAGACTGAGTCTGCTGTGCTAGCGTTGCTAGTGGAATCCTCACTCCGGTTGGGAGTGAGGGGTGGATGTAGGTCTTGGTGACCGAACCACCTAAAAATCTTCTGTGCTGTGTGATTGGGCTTGTGCACTTGTTCCATATCTTCTACCACCCTTCACAGGTTGTCTAAGCTTTCATATTGCTATCAGTGCTGTAGGTTGATTACCTTCTTCTGCTTCCGCATGTTAATTGTTTAGGCTCGCACTACATGTTTGTTCTTTGGTTCAAAAGAGTAGTTGATTAGATATTCAGATTGTCTATTTTCCTTGATAGCACTCTAGATTTTATTGAGCGAAAAGTCTTTAAGGGTGGGATTCATTCACCCCCCCTCTGAATGCTTGCACTGATCCTATCACATCCCACATCGTTTCCCGCACCCCGTTCCTTAAGCGCGATCAAGTCTTCATCCTTTTCCAAGGTACACGACGTTGTTCCTCTCCTTTCTCCATCCTTTTGGCGTTGTTAATCCTTGGTGGCGATCACGGTCAGTATCTTCATCTTCATCGCCCCTTGTTCGTACTTTCATGCTTATTATGTTGTTTGCCAGTTTGGGGGTGGGGTAGAACAAAATATCAACACCCTTATTTTTTGGAGATCACGGTGGGACACCTAGTGCCCATCACGTTATTCATGCTCTCTTGCAAGTTTGGTGTGTTCATATGCATGTTTAGATAGAGTTTTGTCCATTTTCCTACTGTTCTGGGTGTTTTCGGGTCTGTTAGGGGGTTGCGATCTTCTGTAGGACCGCTAGACGTGCCTAGCGGTCATCACTCGGCCGCCAGGCCTTTCTGCTGGCCTTGCTGTCTACCACTAGACCGCAAGGGTGTTAAAAATGGTCATATGGTAGACCACTTTTTGATTCTGGCAGGTGTGCGCACAGGCTCACAGGGGCGTCTTTCTTGGGCGATTTAGTTGACCTCCCTGGGTTGGATTGCTCTGTTTTTGGGCCCGTTGCATAGCCCTTTGTATTGTCTTTCCATCCATTTGCAATATTTGGGTCATGTTTGCATAGTTTAATTGTGTCTCCATCTTTAAGTTTTTTGCATAAAGTCTACAGGCAGGCACCAAGACAGATTCACAGGTACATCTTTTCATGATGATTTGATTGGGTTCCTGAGATCTGATTGTTTGTTTCTTACTTCCATCTTGTTCCCCTTTGTATTATCTTTATTTCCATATCTTAGTTGCACTATTTGGGTCACGTTTGCATAGTTAAATATTGTCTCTATTTTTGCATTTTGTGCATAAAATCTGTATGCAGGCCCAGGGGCAGACACAAAGGTACATCGTTTATTCATGGTTTTTCATATCTTTTTGTGCCTGATTATGCTTGTTCTTGATCCTGCATTGTTGTCCTTTATATTATCTTCATTTTCATATATTGTTTGCATCCATATCATTGTGTTTGCATAATTAAATGTTGCCTTGATTTTCTAGTTTTAGGCTAGAAATTGCATGCACTCCGGTGCACATAGGATCATGCATTCGTCATACCATAGTTGCATTCCCCCTTGGTAAGTGATCCTCTCGCCTCCATATTCCTTGGGGTCGACTAGGTTGATGAGTAGTGATAGGTAGATCTAGAGGGGAGTGGTGAATAGATCAACCCCTTCTTTGCGGAAATAACAACTAGATAAAAACTTATACCAGTAAAGCAGAAACACACACAAGCTACCGAGCTAAATGCAAGGAAAATGATCAAAACGTTCCTAAGCAAGCATCTAGCTACAAGACACGATAGAAGGCAAACGACAAGAACACAAGATTTTAAGGTGGTTCGGTCTCTATCCAGAGACCTACGTCCACCCCTCACTTCAACCAAGTGAGGCTTCACTAGTGCAAAGGCACTACCGCTGATTCACAGCTTCCAACAGAGAGACAAACTCTCTCAACTCCGCTGTCACACAGCTTGAGGGTACACAACCCAAAACCCACAGACCGGTGAACACACCGTCTGTCTTCCTACTCACAGGTAGGGAGCAATAATAAGAGTATGTGTTTTTTAAAAAAATAAAACTATAAAAGAGACAACCAGACAGAGTATAGCTATGAGGTTCTATGGGAGAGAAAACTCCTGTCTGGGAGAGAACTGGATGACGCCTTGGTTCTCTTCTTCTTCTTCCTGGTTCTTCACCACGATCTCAAGAGGAAATGATGAACTTGCTTCCTAGCTTTCAAGGGCACCTGATGAAGCTTCAACAGATGCTATCTTCCTTGATGTGAGACCTCTTGAGATGAAGAAGGTAGTCTGCGGCTTTTGCCGTCGCTCTAGCGGTAGGACAAAGATGATATCTCACCAGAAGGCCTCTTTGCCACCCTAGCTCACCTTCCCTTGTTGTTCTTCTTTTTGCTCAGCAGGGAACTCGAGTGTTCTTCACTCTACGTCTCTCCTCTATATGCTGCTTCTCCTACGTTGTTCTTCTTGTTCCCTTTTCTTGTACCTTACTTCAACTGGAGCTATCTCATGACTTCTATTCTTGTGGGTCACGATATCTCCTGCCCTGTCGTCTACAGAACCCATCCCGAGGACGTCGCATCCCCATTACTTCATTTGCTTACTCAACTCTGTTGACCTTTTTCTGCCGTGCTTGCTAGTACGTGGGTAGGTAGGGAACCACATCTGCAAAGGTGCTTGCATCTGGAGGATTTCTCTACCAGTCAATCATATCTTCTAACAAGGTGAGCTTCCAGAAGGCTTTTCAAGTGCAAACGGATCCTCCAAGATCGGTTGTAGATCTTGGAAAGTGGACGCAATGGGATCCAGATCCATTCTGGATGAACATGAAGGTGTTGACACTTTCAGACAAGGTGTCGACACGTCTCGTTAAAATCTTGAAGAGACAAGGCTTCCAAGCAAGACAGGTCGACACTTCGATGGCCAAGTGTCGACACATGTGCCACCCTTGCGTGCGGCTCTAGCCTCCGTGTCAGGGCATGTGCGCCAGATAGAGATGAAGCCTGTTGCACTGAACCCAAGGTGTCGACACTTTTTCCACAGGGTGTCGACACATGGTGCCAAACAGAAGCCAGCCAGAAACGGTTCAATCACAATTTTCTTCTACATGTGTCGACACGTTGTAGGAGGTGTCGATACTCTGCTCACGCTAGAGCTCAACCAGAAACGCTTCAAGGATGGTTTCTTCATGAAGTGTCGACACGTCCAGATGATAGGTCGACACTTGAGTGTCCTTCACCTAAGCTTGTCCAAATCACAACTTAAACAAAATCCTTAATCACACCACACAGATTCAACAATGAACTATGGTTTGTTATCATCAAAACCAGGGGACACAACGTTCTCCCCCTTTGTGATGATGACAACTATGGTTCATTATTTACAAGCGTTCATAAGCATTTAAGGCATTTACAAAACAAACTTTTCATTCACAAGAACGGAGTTTCATATAAGGTCATGAATTAACCAAAATATTTTCCATTGATAAACCAAAAGGATTTTCCACAAAAAGGGTTTCATATACATCCATCAAAGACTATGCATGATCTAACTAGATGCCTGAATCTATATGCCTGATGCTATGTGAAATGTTTTTCCAAGCTTGTAACAGAACTTGACTTGTCTCCCCCTTTGGCATCAGCAAGGAGGGGGTGAAGGAGGTGGTTGCTGTGGTGGAGGCATTGTGTTGGAGCTGGTGCTTCCTGGGAATTGAAGATTCTAGGCCTCAGAGAATTGTTGTTGCAGTTGCAGAACTATTGCAGCTAGAGAGTCAACCTTCTTAGTGAGTTGCTCATCTCTTTGTTCGACAAACTTATGAAGTGACTTGATATTGTCATTGATTGCATCCAGCCAGTTGTGTAGCATGTCACATATATACTATGTTTGTGCTTTCTGTTGACTCCCTTTTGGTGAGACATAAGAGGATGTAGCTTCAGTGGGATGAGGAGGACACCATTCATCACCTATGTCTTCCAAAATTGGTTGGAGTTGAGCTTTATGTAGACGTATCAATTCCAGAATTTCAGTTCCAACCATATCAAGTTTGTTGTACACAACATTCATCTTTGCTTCAGCTTTGGTGGAGCTGTTCACCATAATTGTTATGTCGGTATGGACTTGTTCTGTAAGCTTTGAGGAGGCATCAAAAAGCTTATTGGAGTCAGAATAAACCTTTCCTTTGAACCTGTTGGATGCATCAATTAGCCGTGCAGCATTTGCATTAACGGTTGCTTCCAGATTAGAGGTGACTTCTACAATCCTAGTTGTTTCAGCAGCCACATGTTCTCTGATTGTGAGGGACTCAACTGCTACTCTTTCCTCAATCCTGGCAAAGGAATCAAGGAGGGTTGCACATCTATGATTCATGTTGCATTGATCTTCCCTGATGTCATATGCACGCATAAGCATCTCTGAAGTCTTTTCTTGTGTTTCAATATGAATCTCTCTCAATCTTTTCATTACTGTCCCTGCTTTTTCACATACATGTATCAAGGAGTTCATGAAGGCATACAATTTACCATCAGACTTGTGTTTATCTCTGACAAATTTCTCCCATCTGCTGTTCTGAACGTGTTCACCGTGAACAAATCTGGCATCTAGTCTTTCAACTTTCATGTCAAGCTGCATGATGGAAGAGTTGACATTGGCAAATTGTGCTGTCAGGAATCTGATTAATGTTGGGTGAATATCCATTGGACCATCTGTGGCAGCAGATTGAGGCCCTCTTGATGATGAGGCTTCAGTGTGAAATAGAGGAGGAGCCTCTTCTTCATTATGAACTGTAGGGTCAGATGGAGGAGTCTGAGGTGGAAGAGTCCCAAATGGTATGATGGGACCAAAATATGTGTCCTCTAGTACATCCTGCTACTACTGCTGTTGTTCAAAGTGTGTATCATATGAAACTGTTCTTCATACTATTCTAGATGCTCATCTAGAGATGGATGGTCCTACTGAACTGGCAGTTCTTCTTGTACAGGTTGTTCCTAATGAGCTGGCTGTGCTGGTGCTTCAGGTAAATGACCAGGTAGATTTCTGATAATTCTGTCACCTTCTTTCTTAAAGTGCATGTAATTGTCAATAAACCTCATGCAGTAAACATTACTTCGTGGGATTTCTTTCATCTTTACATTTTTCAGAGAAATGCCAACTCTCTGAAATATTGCTGTTATGTGTGCAGCATATGGTAGACTTCTCTTGTGCCCTATGCAGCTTCCCATAATCTGCAGAATAATCTCTAGAAGACAGATCTGTAAATTTTTGAACATGCAGAAGAAGATAAATCTCTAGGTTTCTGTAAGTCTACTCCTGCCACCCCCTTGTGGGGTAATCATTGTTGTGCACATATGGTGCAGTAGACGCTGCAAGGGGGGAAACCTGTTTGTGTCAAAGTGTTTCAAAAGCAGTTGAGTCTCATCCTGAAGGTTGTTGGGCTTTCTTGTCAGTATGGTGTATGAAGTCCCGCAATGAATGACACCGAAGAGGGGGGGGTGAATTGGGTGATTACAACTTTTATCAAATTTTTACCGGATTTAAAGGAGTATGATGAAGCATCAAATAGAAATTCAAATCTGTTTAACCACAAGCTAGATTTATCAAAATCTATCTCCACGATAGTTCCTTGGTACAAGGCAGAGGTGTGAATCCAGGGATTCTACTCACGCAAGATGCTATTGTCCTGACAAGAGTGATCTTGTCGATTCAAAAACAACTTTTGATATACCAAAGATTTATTTAGATAAAAGACTGATTATGCTAAATCTGAAGGATCAAACCCGAAACAATAATATCCACTAATAATCACATGGAATGTTCACGACGATTTTAAGGTGGTTCGGATGCAACGAAGGCAACCTACGGCCACCCCTCACCAAAACCCAGTGAGGTTTCACTATTGTAAACCAGCACAGGGATAAATCCCCAACACGGAGCCGAGCTCCAATACACACGCAGGATGACGCCTGCAAACACACGGGGAACAAACCCCAACACACACACACACACACGCTGCAACAACCGCAGCACAATAAACCACACGACCGTACGCAGACAGTCACACACACACACAAACATACGGATATGGTTAAATCCACACACACACAAGTGTAGATCTGAAAACGATCCACACACACACACTGATGTTCATAGATTTATAAGATTACACACATGAATCTAAAGAAATTTAGCAGAAGAAACACAAATGAAAAGCATCTGATTTAGGCTCCCCCTGAGTAGATGATGCAGATTTTGAATGAAGCTTGCTTCTCCACTTGATTTCCAATTGATTGGCTTCTTCTAGATCTTGATAAGCTTGAGATTTGATGAAGAACTTCTGGACGGATCACTGTTCACGGAGTTGTTCATGCAGCTCTTTTTCTCCTTTGATAGCCTCCCTTTAATCCCCTTACTTCATTAGGGTTTCTTGGCCCAAGAGTTATTTTTATAAGACCTAGGATGGTCAACGGACATGCCAGAAATCAGATCCACGATGTTAGGCAAGTTGGGAGGCTTTTAGACCAAAAAGTCCAAGAGGAAGGCTTTGAACATGCTCAAGAAACAAAGTCAACAAAAGCTGCCTCGGGACTGGCAATCGACTGGAAATAGGGGGGCAGTCGACCGGAATTTTACAGGAAATGAAGATTTCGTTGCTGGGAAAATCGGTCGACCAGCCCTGGGTTGGCGGCCGACCGAAATCTATAAAATTCTAGATTTCTTGGTGCTGGTAAATCAGGTCGACCGGACCAATCTTCCAGGTCGACCAAACTCTAGAAATCCTGCAAAAACAATGTAGTTCAGTTCATGAAACATTTCCAAATATTCAAGACTTGTGCTTGCAAAGGAATGTCCAAATAATATGAGCCTGTTTGGAATTGATGGGGTATTTGTTAAGACATGATAAGGTTGAACATTGGCCTTGGTGAGAATGACCTTGAAACATGTTCAATGCTCGCTCTTGAAGATTATGCATGGAATGCATTCAATATTATGCAAAACACTCATGAAATCTCATTTCAAAATGACTCTTTGTGGAAATGCAAGGAACAAGTTCAACCCATTAAGAGCACATGAAAAGATATGCATGAGAAACCTTTGAAAGCCTGATTATCATAGCTTCCAATCTATTGATCAAGGTTAAGTCAATAGATCCAACAATAAGTAAATCCATATGTTCAAGCATAGAGAACCTTTTCACATCAGACCAAATCAACTTCCCATGAAGGCAAGTCAACTCTATTTGCTTTACCAGAATTGAGAATGTCAAAGCCTTACCAAGGGTTCTTGAAGAGTGTAGACATGGTTTACCACTTTTTTTAGATTGTAGATAGCAATGTGCTTATCCACACATTTGTTTTACCTTCCAAGCGACCACCATGATGTTTTATCCTACAATTAAAGATATGCAAGGTTAATACATCATGAGATGCATACTGACATCAAGAACATGTGCAAGCAAGAACATGTGCAATAAACATAAAGTTTAGTTATCATCAAAAATATATGCAAAGCATATACAACAATCTCCCCCTTTTTGATGATGACAAACTCCATTCCTGACACAGATAAGATCATATTCTTCTCCCCTTTTGACATGATCAAAAAGCAGGAGAAAGGCAATGGAGTTCAAGTTTCAGCAAGCAGATTCATAAATCAATAAGAGCGCACTTTAACAGTTCAAATGAGGCAATAGCAAGTCAATGATATGGTGAACAAAAGACATGTTGATTCTTTGTGATTCCAATTGTTGATTATGGAGACAGAACAGTGTGTTGTCTTAAGAGTTGTAGAACAAGATTCACAAATCAAGATGATACCAGTCAAAGCCAACATCCCATATAGCAGGTGTAAAGAATTTGAAGTCTAAAATTTTGGAATTTTATTGATTTTCAGATTTTTACATTTTCTTTGAGATGCATGAGGCAATATGCAAACAAATGATGACATATGAGATGTACTTGATGCAATCAAGCAAGTATGTATATATACATACAACATATCTCCCCGCACTTATTTAAGGAGGGAATAGGTATAAGAAAAGTGCATGAAAGTCTTGACAACTGGAATGTTCATATATAGCACCTCAGAGATAGTGCAATCACATAGGAAAATCATGCAATAGTAAATATAGTCAATCAATTTTTGGAATACATATTGAATCAAATTTCCAAGTGTATAAGTGAATAACATGAAAAATAACTATAGCCATATGGATATTCAGATTTTCAAATCAACACAATGAGAGATTTTACATACTGCATTTCAGTTTATGAGAACAGCGTATTGGAGGCTACGCTCTACCTCAATAACTTTTCACATTAAATTTTTTAATGATTTCCCAAAGATAATCAGAATTGTTCTAAGAATGATTAGGTTCAAATAATTCTTTTTTACGTCAGTAGACACATGGAGCTCATGCCAGACTCTCCGATTACTCAGAATATTGAACCATTCACCTCATTTTGAACAAAGGTACTTTAGTCAACACTTTTCAGAAATGAACCATATTACGTCTCAGGTGACATGTATCCAGTTTACTTAGTGAGACTTAGCATTATTTTGCCATTCTTTTCAGATTCTTTCAACAAGGATAGGTAGGCAGTTTTTTCCTCAACTGCCTCTACAACATACATGCAGCAAGTTTAATATCTCTAGAGTGTTGAAAGAAAATTCCTATATCCTTATGTTTAACAGTCATTTACATATATTGTGCAAGACGTGTGAGAATTTGATTAAGCATTAATACCAAAAATATTATGAACCCATAACAGTGCACCTCCCCCTAAATAGATGCACTTATCAAATATTTACTCTCCCTAAGTGTATGATATGAAACACTCTAGTAAAGACTCATATGGAACGTTATTAGCAAGAAGATATAAGGTCATAGAAGTTTCAAGGATGGAGGTGAATAGGATATTGTAACATGCAAGCACACAATTTGGAAGATATGCAATGTGCGATGTAAAATGCAGAATGTATTATGAATGAAAAATTTTTGATTTCATTTGAATGTCCTAAATGCAATGCAAGGTGCAAGGCGTAGCATGGATGCAAATTACAAGTTTTGAGTTTTTCATTTGGATGATCTAAGTGCACCTAATACATTGAATTCTAATGTATGCAACCTATAACTATATGAGAATGGAATGCAAGATGCAAAAGCAAGATGGGAAGGCTTGATTTTCAGAACATTTGTCATATTCCACAAGAGGGCATTCAGTTTTGAAAGATGAACAATAAGCATTTTTCATCGCGTGACTTTTATGAACAAGGGTGCAGAAAAGATCAGAAATGAGTAATGCAACCCATTTATTTTCAGAAATTGTTCAAGAGCAGATTTCCAATCACTTTTCAAAAGTTTTGAAGATATTCACAAGCCATTCAGGAATTGACATTTCCATTGTAGAACTTTTCACATCATTAAGGATCAACTTCAAAAAATTTGAAGCAATTCATAATAAGCATGTTGCATGTTACAATTGGAGATCACTCAGTCAATAGAAAATGAAACATCATTCATTTAAAGTTGTTTAGATAGCAAGGCTCTCCCTTGACAAATACATGAATTTCAGAAAAATTCAGTGAAAGTGCAATGTGTTTTCTTATAACATGGGGTTAGCTAACAAAGGAGCATAGAATAGTATCAGAAAATTCATTCAAGGCCAATCATTCGATTTTTTTTGAGTTCTGGTACGAGGTGGAGAACTTTGGTCCAAAAATCAACTCACTCATAGTGAGAGTTTCCAAGTGGACGTAATCCACCTTTTCACTACCCAGTATTTGATATGCCAGAAATGCAGTTAAGTTCAAATTATCCATTGAACATATAGTTCCAATACATAATTGTTCAAAAAATAAATTTAGACATCTTCACCACATGAGACATTGTTAATAGTTCAAGAGATGATGCCATCTACATGAACCTGAACCACTAACATGTCCTTACCTAAATTTCTTGTGAACAAGGTCTGATCAACCTTACCTTTCGTGAGTTAATTTTCAAGTAAAAATGAGATGAGCCTCTCATATCATGCCCTTGGTGCTTTCTTCGGTCTGTATAAGGCCTTCTACAACTTGTACACATGCTGTGGATGTTTTGGATCCTAGAGGTTGTTTTACAAGAACTTTCTCTTAATATTCTCATTAAGAGAGGCAGATTTAACATCCATCTATCTCCTGGTATCAATTTTGGGAATTCTCATCATCTTCATCCTCGCAAGATACTCCTTCAGTTGATTCAAACGTAGCCATAACTGGCCCTACATGACTTGGATTCTTGGGAGTGTGATCTGCATCCAAAGTTGAAATGATTTAATTTGTTAATTTCGATTCAGATTTAACAGCAATAACATGAAGACTTCCTTTAGCAACTAAAGTGACCCTAAGAACTCTAGACTTAAATGCATAACTCAAGAATGAGCCTAGGCACTAAGTTCAGATGACTAGTCTGGCGACTCCCCCTCAATGTGTGCATGACTGTGAGTTGTTCAGTAAACTTCTAATGCCATATGCAGCCTTTAAGTACTTGACTCATAGTACTGGGCGGAGAACATAGATCCGAAGATCACCTCACGCATGGTGATAGTTTCCAGACAAGCTTAACCTGTCTTTTCACATGTCACCATTCGATATACTATGCAGTCATGGATGTGATGAAGGGAAGAGAATTGTAATGCATTATGACATGAGTTCACAATGTTGAACTTTTGCAAGACAGGATGTGAAGGCATATGATAAACTCAATGTATGCAGTGAAGGTTAATTTAAAGGTTTCCAAACTCTTCTTCAACGAAATGCTATGTAACAAGTGATATGCACAGAGATATGCATCTGACTACAGATGAAATGCATGTACAGACATATGCATGATCACATAACCATTCAGTACAATATGAATCAAGATATGGCACAATTACTGGAGAGAGTAAGAGGGTTATCACCTGAGTATTCAGATTTCAATTTTTAGTTTTTCTTTTAACCTGACTTATGTCGCTTGGCACGTGTACCTTACTTTCTTAAATGAAAATAAATTTCACACTTCATATTCTCATGGCACACCTGCAAAATAGATTTCTCAATTTGTATTCTTAGGTACCCAAACCATCTTGGGTCCTTGTGGGTTAGAAAGATAATTGGCACGTGGCTTCCACTTTTTGACAACATTCAATTCATCATTTTTCTTCAAAAAATAATCATACATGTAATGCCCTGATTTGCCACAGTAATGACAACATGACTTTGAAAACTTAAAAGCATGAGGATTTTTTGAAGCATATGACTTTTTGTTCCATTATTGTTTCCAATTGGAAAGAGGTGTGTTAAACACATTAGAGATCGTAGGTCGACCTTCCCTTGGTTTTGGCTGAGGATAATGGGTCCAGAACACAGGATGTGTTGACACCATAGGTTGGTAGTGTTGTTTAGCCTTGGGATGCGTCGACCTACACTTGTTTTTTCCATTGTTCGTTATTTTTCTGCATGTTTCTAAATCATCATTCTTCATTGTAAAGCAATCTTGCATGGCATGTCCATGTCTTCCGCAATAAAAACTTGAGATTTTCTTTCTAGGTGGATGTGTATGTGTGGCAGAAGTATGTTTAACATGCATAGTGATGCTAGCAACATTTTTGAACTTTTGATGCAAATTAACTTTCTGATTTTTATTTTCCTTTTGAATCACTTGGTCAAAAGACTACTTTGAGGGTGAAGTAGAGGTACTGGCTATATTTGAACTATGAACAAAAGAGGTATAAACCTTATTCACAAAAGACTTCTTTTTTACAGGATTGTAGCCAAGCCCTTCCCTTTGAAAATTAACTTTCATGCCCAAAAGTTCATCCAGATTATCTTGTCCATCCACAAACTTGCACAGCGAATTATTCAAGTCTTGGATTTCAGATTGAAGAGATGAAATGTGCAATTCTGCACTGGCAAATTCTTCTTCATAACTAGCAAACCTGACATTCAACAATGCATTGGTGGTCTTGAGGCTGTCTACTTCCTGTTGTAGTCCATCCACATTTTCACATTCACTTTCAGCCACAAACATTCCATTTTCTAGAATCATCAATCTTTCAGAAATGGCCGTGTTCAATTCCTTCAGTTTCTCATTTTCTTTTTCAAGCCTTTTATCATAAACAAGTTCATTTTAACCATTGTCCATTGAACTTATTTTCTCCCTCAGCTCTTTATTTTGATTTCTCAAGGAGAAAATTTGATCTTTGTGAAATTCAATGTCGAAGACATGAGCCTCAATCAGTTCCTCTAAATGTGAGCATTTTTTACAGGAGGAATCACAGTTACTTTGTTCAACATTCTTTTTTAATTTTTTATTTTTAGATTTTAGCTTCTTATATTTATTTGCAAGCTCATCGTATGCAACCAATAGATCATCAAGAGATATATTTTCAGAATCTGAATTTACCTCCAAGGGTGATCCATTCTGTTGATCACTGCCGTGATCACTCGTGCCTGCCATAAGACATTTGTCTTCATGCTCTTCCTAGAAGCCGACTAAGCCATCCAATATGTCCTTTGCGGAACTGCAGCGGGAGATAAAGGGAAAACTATTAGCATTAACTACGGTAGTGAATAAACTTAGAACCAAACAATTTTGACCATGTTTGAACTTATAATCTGTAGTCCAAATAGATTTGTCTTTAGACAACTCATAAGGACCATGTGAAATAAGCTTCCATAGCTTACGATCGTATGAGTTGACTAGACTGCACATTCTTCCTAACCACAAATCAAAGTTAGAACCATCAAATACCGGTGGAGAATTCAAGATGTACATTTTGGTAGTCATTGATCTGGATCTCTCTAGATTGTTAAATCTATGAAAAATCGAGCCTTCGCTCTGATACCAATTGAAGTCCCGCAATCAATGACACCCAAGAGGGGGGGTGAATTGGGTGATTACAACTGTTAGCAAATTTTTACCCAATTTAAAGGAGTATGATGAAGCATCAACTAGGAATTCAAATCTGTTTAACCACAATCTAGATTTATCAAAATCTATCTCTACGATAGTTCCTTGGTACAAGGCGGAGGTGTGAATCCAGGGATTCTACTCACGCAAGATGCTATTGTCCTGACAAGAGTGATCTTGTCGATTCAAAAACACCTTTTGATATACCAAAGATCTATTTAGATAAAAGATCGATTATGCTAAATCTGAAGGATCAAACCCGAAACAACAATATGCACTAATAATCACATGGAATGGGGGTGGAAGAAATGAGCCAAACCACATAATTCAAACCACAATGCACGATGATTTTAAGGTGGTTCGGATGCAACGAAGGCAACCTACGTCCACCCCTTACCAAAACCCGGTGAGGCTTCACTACTATAAACCGGCACGGGGATAAATCCCCAACACGGAGCTGAGCTCCAATACACACGCAGGACGACCCCTATAAACACACGGGGAACAAACCCCAACACACACACACACACACACACACACACACACACGGGGACACCCCCCAACACACACATACGGAGAAGAAGTCTTCCACATGATCCGACGATAGGATCACAAACACACACACACACACGCTGCAACAACCGCAGCACAATAAACCACACGACTGTACGCAGACGGTCACACACACACAAACATACGGATCTGGTTTAATCCGCACACACACAAGTGTAGATCTTGAAACAATCCACACAAACACACACACACACACACACTAGTGTAGATCTGAAAATGATCCACACACACACACACACTAATGTTCACAGATTTAGAAGATTACACACATGAAGCTCAAGAAATTTAGCAGAAGAAACACAAATGAAAAGCTTCTGATTTAGGCTCCCCCTGAGTAGATAATGCAGAGTCTGAATGAAGCTTGCTTCTCCACTTGATTCCCAATTGATTGGCTTCTTCTAGATCTTGAAAAGCTTGAGATTTGATGAAGAACTTCTGGACGGATCACTGTTCACGGAGTTGTTCCTGCAGCTCTTTTTCTCCTTTGATAGCCTCCCTTTGATCCCCTTGCTTCATTAGGGTTTCTTGGCCCAAGAGTTATTTTTATAAGACCTAGGATGGTCAAGGGACAAGCCAGAAATGAGATCCACGATTTTAGGCAAGTTGGGAGGCTTTTAGACCAAAAAGTCCAAGAGGAAGGCTTTGAACATGCTCAAGAAATAAAGTCAACAAAAGCTACCTCGGGGTTGGCGGTCGACTAGAAATAGGGGGGCGGTCGACCTGAATTTTACAGGAAATGAAGATTTCGTTGCTGGAAAAATCAGTCGACCGGCCCTGGGTTGGCGGTCGAACGAAATCTGTAAAATTCCAGATTTCTAGGTGCTGGTAAATCAGGTCGACCAGACCAGTCTTCCAGGGCAACCGAACTCTGGAAATCCTGCAAAACCAACGTAGTTCAGTTCATGAAACATATCCAAATATTGAAGACTTGTGCTTGCAAAGGAATGTCCAAATAATATGAGCTTGTTTGGACTTGATGGGGTATTTGTTAAGACATGATAAGGTTGAACATTGGCTTTGGTGAGAATGACCTTGAAACATGGTCAATGCTCGCTCTTGAAGATTATGCATGGAATGCATTCAATATTATGCAAAACACTCATGAAATCTCATTTCAAAATGACTCTTTGTGGAAATGCAAGGAACAATTTCATCCCAGTAAGAGCACATGAAAAGATATGCATGAGAAACCTTTGAAAGCCTGAGTATCATAGCTTCCAATCTATTGATCAAGGTTAAGTCAATAGATCCACCAACAAGCAAATATATATGTTCAAACATAGAGAACCTTTTCACATCAGACCAAATCAACTTCCCATGAAGGCAAGTCAACTTTATTTGCTTCACAAGAATTGAGAATGCCATAGTCTTACCAAGGGTTCTTGAAGAGTGTAGACATGGTTTACCACTTGTTTTAGATTGTAGATAGCAATGTGCTTATCCACACGTTTGTTTTACCTTCCAAGCGACCACCATGATGTTTTATCCTACAATTCAAGACATGCAAGGTTAATACATCATGAGATGCATACTGATATCAAGAACATGTGCAAGTAAGAACATGTGCAACAAATATAAAGTTTAGTTATCATCAACAATATATGCAAGGCATATACAACAGTGTATACCTCAGATAAATCAATCTCAAATTCAGATTCTAGTACCCCATCCCGGGGTATACGTAAAGCTTTGTGAAGAAGCTTTGTAGATAGTTTTATCTGTACGCCCTTAACTTCAGTCCTAAGGGCTTTCTGATTCTGGTCATACACTAGGTTCTTATAGAACTGTTGGACTAGGAAGGGATAGTACACCCTTTACACGGACAAAAACCTCTTCCATCCTTGGAACTCGATGAGGGGAAGTAGTTCAGGAAAATTATCAAGCATCTGGTGGTCACCGAAATCCACATACCTAGGAAATAGTATCCTAGTTGGGTCACTTTCCTCTTCCCTGACAGAGCTGGGTTGTGGAGGAGCTGACTTTTGCTTTTCCTTTCCTTTTTCTACTACTGATAGGCGTTTCCTCTTGGCCGGATGTTCTTACTGCGTGCCCTTGTCGCTGTTAAAACCCTAGGCTTCTGCTACTTTCCTCCTTTTTGCTGGTTCTGTAGCTGGTCTGTCTTCAATGCTTTTTGAGCGCCCTTCCTTTTGTGTTTTCTTTGCTGCAGGAGCTTGAGCAGTGGCCTTCTTGGATGTTGCCGCATCCTTTTTCTTGCCGCGGGTGACCGGAGGAGTCATGACGATGGTGGAAAGAAAGAAGAGAGGGTAGCTTTGGTTGCTGGAGCGTCTTAATAGAGAGATGGAGCTAGCTGGAGTGCTAGGATCCACTACGGAGGGAGACGGAGGAAGGTGTCGACCTTCGCATAGAGGAGTGCAGAAGCGCCGGAGAAGGGGTTTGCGAGAGAAGGGGTTAGAAATGGTAAAGTGAAAAACACGAAATTCACCGTTCAGTTAAAAAGGTAAAGTTGAGATTTTTCCTTTTAAAAGAACACCCTTTAGATAAGGAATAGCTGAGATACCCCTATCTTTATTGTCAAACAGTTTAAGGCCTATAAGCCCAATTTTGAAGAATAAAGGTTTAAGAAAAAACCCTTTTTACAACAAATAATAAGATTAAAATATTTAAATGAAGTCAAATGATTTAACCAAGCCTATTAATCTTACTCATTAAGTTCATTAGGCAAAATTGGGGAAAAATTAATCAAGTATTGAAAATAAACAAAATACCCTCTTTTTGAAGTAAAACCTAGAGGCAGCCCCAATTTTTTTTGATTAAACAGTCTGATAAAGCATTTACTTTTTAACTCAAGGAAACACGTTGTTCAGACGCCAGAGTCCCTGCGTGATGCCCTACAAATTTATAGTTTAATATTTTATTTGATTAATAAAAATATATTTATTTATGTCTAAATATTTAAATTATTAGTCTTATTATTTTTATTTAAGTAATGGTAAAAAAATTAAATATAAGAGAAAGACAGAGATTTAAAAGTTAAGAGGAAGAGAATAAAGAAAAATAAATAAATAAAGTAAAACAAAAGAGAGAGAGAAGGGGGCTAATAGTTAAAAGAAAGGAGGAAGGAGGTAATTGATAAAAAAGAAGAAAAAAGGGCTTAAATGAAAAGAAAAAGAAAAAAAAATGGGCTGGCAGATGCCCACGCACGCGCACGTGCGGGTGCGGGCCCGCGAGAGACCGCGGGCGGGCGCACGCCCCCCCATCTCAGTCGATTTTGGCATTTTTTTAAAAAAATTATTTTATTATTATTATTTTATTTAAATCTTTATCTTAAGTTTAAACCTGTTATTCATTTAGTCAATCTCCATGTGCCATATAGCTATAAAATAAAAAATAAATAGGGGCTAGTCTAAAGAAGGAGGCTTAGTGGTTGGTGAGAACCTTGAAAGTCATATCTTAATTAAATAATATTAAAATAATAAGTTTAATCTCCACCTGTGATTAAAATCATTAGCTAACATTGATTTAGGAAAAACCTCTATAAATAGTCACGAAGGGGGCCTCATTTACTTCTTTTGGGGATGACTACGTGAAGTGTAGAAGGAGATGGTGCATGGCTAATTAAGGTGGTGTTAAAGCTTCATTAAGGTTAGGGATTTAGCATTAATCTTCTTAATTAGCATGATTAGTATATACAAAATGATTTAAGTTGTGTTAATTAGCATCTACAGAGATAATTAAATCCAAAGATCTTTATTTCATCATGTGTGATCATATCTTAGTTTAATTACCACGAGATCATTAGTGTTAAGGCATGTGATTAAGGGTAAAATCAAGTGATTAATATACTATAATTAGCAACGATACATGATAAATTTAGAAAGTTTCCAGAATCACGGGATCTGATATTCTAAGCTCTCTGTAAAAATTTTCATGTCTGATTCAAATTATTTTTACGTTTAAATATTTTAATATCATCTTAAAGGTGTTTAATTATACTAAAAGGCTAAAGGGGTGATATAAAATCACCACAAATTGTAAGAATGCATATTACTGTAAGGTACATGTGTAGAAATTTTTTTATTATTTTTGGATCATGATATTTCTGTTAATATATTTTCAATACATGATAAAAAAATAAATAATTATATAGAAATTAGATAAACTGTTTATAAAAATCTTTGGATTTCACAGTATGATTCTTACGTTGAGTGTGCTGTATTCTTAAAATATCAATAATTATAGATGGTTGTAAGTGAAATTATAGAATTTTTAATATTTTATTGGAAGTATAAAATTATGAGATAAATAGAAATACTACATAGAAAATTTTGAAACTTCACCAAAAGACTTAAATGAATGTTATAACTAATTGATTAAAATTCCATCTTATTTTGATCATTGAATCTTGAGTTGTATAATTTTCAATGTTTGAACAAATAATTAAAAAATTGAATAAATGTCAATATTCTGTGAACAATCCTGAGAAAGTTACAGAACTGATATTTGATATTTATAAGTTAATTGGTAGTATATTTTAGTCATTGTAAATATTCTAGATAATTTTCTCTTTTTAAAAGCGACTATTGTAAATTTTAGAAATTGTTATAAAATTTTAAAAATTAGAGATATCGAATTAAAAATAGTGAAGTTTCTCATATATGATACTTCTGTCTGGAACAACGTTCTGAAAATTTTGAGTAATTTTTTGATCATTGTGAACATATTTAGTTAATTTACTATTCATGATGCATGATTGAGTATAAATAACTCTGGAAAAATTATGAATACTTTCTAAAAATTGATGATCATTTTATGTTTCGATCCTACATGTCAATGTGTTAGTTATCTAAAATTACAACCAATTCTGAGTTCTGTGAATAGAATTAGAAGTTTTTGATATAGATATGGAGTATAAATAATTCTGGAAAAAATTATAAATACTGTCTGAAAAATGATAATGATTTTCTATTTTGATCCTTCCTGTAAATATATTGATTCCCTGAAATTTCAAGGCATTGTGATATCTATAAACAGAATTAACAATTTTTGATATATATATATATATGCCCTTATATTTGGATAAGTTGAGAATTTTAGAAATAAAAAATAGGATTTTCAGTATTGGCATATTTCATACTTAATGTTCACAGCATGAATTTTTGAATGACATGTGTCCATTGCATATGAGTTATATATATATATATATATATATATATATATATATATATACTATACTATTATTACTGCCAAATAGACACTGTCACCATAGGGGGAGACTGAAACTAAACCATAGAAATGCCCATATGGGAAGGTTCACACTGTTTACTGGCCCCGAGGGTAACGGGGATGAAATTCTGGAGGTGGACAAGTACCACTGGTTTAGGTGGCGAGGACTTCTCCCAGTTCTGCGCAGTAACCAAGACTCATCACTATTTACCTAGGTGATCGAGTGCCGACTGATTGTCCTTCTAGTAGTGATTTGGGCACTATGTCTTGGCTATTTATATCACTGTTACTGCTCACTGAATTAAAATTGAAACTACTATTACTGCTTACTGAATTGATATTGAAACTACTGTTACTGTTCACTGAGTCATTGTTGAAATGACTGTTACTGCTCACTGAATTGATATTGGAACTACTATTACTGTTCACTGAATCAATACTGAAACTACTGTTACTGCTCATTGAATTGATATTGAAACTAGTGTTATTTCCTACTGAACTGTTATTACATTGTAAATGTTTACTATTAATGAATCTCCAGTATATCGAATGGTGATTTGGAAAAGGGCAGATTAAGTCTATTTGGATCCTTTCACTATGCGTGAGACTACTCCGTCTAGAACTGGAATCTTTCTATTGATAAA
This sequence comes from Amorphophallus konjac, assembly GCA_022559845.1. Taxonomy (NCBI): domain Eukaryota; kingdom Viridiplantae; phylum Streptophyta; class Magnoliopsida; order Alismatales; family Araceae; genus Amorphophallus; species Amorphophallus konjac. The sequence goes on along the minus strand of JAHNEJ010000368.1, from coordinate 72,462 downwards.
TGAGCAGAATTATATTGCATGGTAATGTTTACTAATGTTGAATTCTCATTTACATTGCCATTAATAGAATAAATTTTTAATGTACCGCATGACTTTATCTGTAAAATGTTAATATCATGACTTTATCGTAAAATTGAAATTGGGTTAAATATATTAATCTCATGTGTTATCTATTTGAAATTATACCTAAGAATGACTTATAGAAAGAAATGTCGTAAATCACTTTGGATATGTGTATACATGTTATGATTGGGGACTGTGCCTAGTCTCTTACTGGGTCTATTCGTAGACTCACCTTGTTGAACATTTTTAGGAGAAACGGTAGAAGAAAGCGAGGAGTGATATCGCAGTGTTCTGACCGCGGCTTAGATTTACTACGACTCATTATCTTCGGTAGTTAAGAAAAAAAAGTGTGTGAAATTTGGTTATGTAATAAATGACTTGTTAAATTGTTAATCTTTATTTCGATCTATGTGGATGAAGTCTTTTGACTGTAAGTTGACTGATCGAGTAATTTCATTTCCGCTGTAATGATATCTCAATGTTTATGTGAAATTTTCTACCATAATGTTACCGTTTGGGTTGTCCCACTGTGATGTTTCGTTCGGGATCCGACGTGAGTCTTTACGACTAGACCGGATTTACGAGTCGGGGCGTAGCATCCTAGTTTCTTAGTGTAGCTTATATTTCTATTTTCTTTTGACCAGAGATAGCAGTCTTCATCATGACTGGATTTGCGGCATTTTATTGACGCATGATCTAGTTTCTCTAAAGATGATGCCATTGCTATGAAATTTTTGCAATATTGTTTTAGAGGCGTATTCTCTAGATGACTTCATCTTAGGAGACTTGTTTAAGGACAATACAAGCTTACATTTCTTTTAACCAAAGAAGCCCTTTTACAATTATCTTTTAGAAGCTTAGGCAATAGTTAAAAGCAAAAACTTGATGAATGTTTTAACCCTATTCTGAGTGCAAGGTGGGTGCAACTTAACACAATTATCAACCAAATTGAGGGTTATAAATATTAAACCATTTTATTAATCAGAGGTAGTCCAGAATGACTTATCCATTTTTTTTTGAAAGAATTAAAACATTCTCAACTCCCCCTAAATTAATGACTGGTGACTAAGCAATGGTTCAAAAGCAAAAGATGTGATGAAGAAATGAAGGAGGCAGTGATAAAGAAGGGTGAGTAGACAGAATGACTCTCCATTTGATCACACACCCTTGAGTGACTAAGCAACAGTGTCGACACTTCCTATGAAGTAGCTGAGAGACAGTGTCGACACTTCTAATGTGCATTGACCTTCATTAAAACGTGCACCGACCTTCATTAAGATCTGCACTAACCTTCATTTCGATGTGCATCGACTTTCATTCCAACGTGCATTGACCTGACTGAAGGTGTTGGCCTGCTGATGGAAAACATAAGCCTATACTTTAAGCATTTCAATGCATGTGTCAGCACATCACCAGAGTGTGTCGACCTGTTCATTAGCTTTTTCTCAGCCATTATATCTGATTCTGATCCTTCTATGATTGCTTCATTTCTGAACCACTTCTGTCAATTTTCTGATACCAGTGCCTCTGACTTTCTAATTTTAGGCAGTCAAAAAAAATTTACCTTCTTCCTGCTAGTGGGAAGTGCTTTATTTGATGCTAAAGCTTTAAACATGCTCATGCACTAAAGATTAATTATGCATATCTTAATATGCAATTCTGACTCAGGTACTTGGCGGAGGTCAGTCCTCACGTATGGTGAGAGTTTCCTGACAGGCGTAGCCTGACCTTCAACAACTCAGCATTTGAGATACCATGTAGTCAAAATATGATATGCAGTTCAAGGAAACCAAAATGCACTCAAGCTCCCCCTGAATGTGACCATCATTGATGAAACAATTCATACAAATAATAGACCATTTCAAGACAAATCAGATAACTAGCAACCATCATAGCAAAGACAAGTATCTTGAGCATCAAAAAAGAGTAAACAACTCAAACCTGAGTTGATTGAGGTCTGCATAGACCTAGCTCTCTCCTTAAGGTGGAAAACCTTACATTGCTTAAACGTTTTGTGAAAATATCTACAATCTGATTTTTTGAGTCAACAAAATGGAGATCAAAATGATTTTTAAGGACTTCATCCCTAATGAAATGATGCCTAATTTCTATATGCTTAGTCCTAGAGTGCATGACTGGATTTTTTGCAAGGTTTATAGCACTTGTGTTATCACACAAATTTGGAACACATCCAAGATCTATTAGATAGTCTTGGAGATGGTGTTTGATCCACATCACTTGGGTGCCACAACTCCCTGCAGCAACATATTCTGCCTCTATAGTGGAGAGGGCAACCGAGTCTTGTTTCTTGGAGGCCCAAGAAACCAAACACCCACTCAAGAATTGGCAATAGCCACTAGTGCTCTTGCGATCCAGTTTGCAACCTGCATAGTCTGCATCTGAATATGAAATTAGTGAAAGCTCACAGGATGCAGGATACCATAATCCCAGATCTTGAGTGCCAGCAAGGTATCTAAAGATATGCTTGACATCAGTCAAGTGGGACTCTCTTGGACTAGACTGAAATCTAGCACAAAGGCAAACACTAAATTGAATGTCTGGTCTAGATGCAGTTAGATAGAGTAATGAACCGATCATACCTCTATACTTCTTTGCATCCACAAGTGTACCTTATTCATCTGCATCCAGTGAAGTCACTACAAGAAAAGGCGCGATTTCAAATGGGCGCTTTCCGTCAGAAATCCGTGTGAAATCCCGTCATAAAACCTATTTGTAACGGATTTCCAACAGATTTCCAACGGAACCTGGCCGTCACATATTCTTGGTCACAAATTTCACACAAAGCGATGATCCGTCGGAATTTCCGTGTGAAATTTCCGACGACCAATTTTCTGTTAGAATTTTAGTAGGAAATTTCACACAGAATATCTGTCACAAAATCCGTTTGACCGGGAAGTGCGTGAGAATATCTGTGTGAATATTAGTGTGAAATTCACATGAATATTCCGTCAGAAATACATCCGTTACAAATAGCGTCTGTAAACTCTGTCTGATATTTCCTAAGAAAATCCGTTAGAAATAATAGAGTGGGAAATGCGTATGAAATTTGTGACGGACTGTCGGAAATCGCGTATGAAATTTGTGATGATTCGGTTAGAAATATTATAATTTCGTATGAAATTTGTGACGGATCCGTCGAAAATTCCGTGTGAAATAGTTCAGTTATTTTTTTTAAAAACATAAATTATTATTATTAAACCTGTTAAAAAATACATAAAATTACATAAATCAACTCCCATGCTGACCAAACTAAAAAAACTCAAACTCAACACATTTCACAAATCAAACTAAAACTCAAACTCAACACATTTTACAAATCAAACTAAAACTGAAACTCAACAACACATTTCACACAAATCAAACTAAAACTCAACACATTTCACACAAATCCTCCACTTCCGCTCAAACACGTACATAAAATTAAACACAATAAAATAAACTCCCCTGCTGATCACCAACGTATAGAAAATTAAACACAATAAAATAAACTCAAGAAATATCCTCCATCTGCTCATCCTCCATCTGCTCATCTCCTATGACGCTGCCCGCAGAAGGATGCCCCTACAATAAAAAAATAATCATATAACATTCATTCAAAATATAAAAAAATTAGGGTGAATATTTGATTAAATTACATAAATTAAAAAATCAAACCTGCTCTCCTATGTCGCCGCCTGCAGAATGATGCCCCTACAATAAAAAAATAATCATAATCCATTCAAAATATAAAAAAATTAGTGCGAATATTTGATTAAATTGCATAAATAAAAAATCAAACCTGCTCTCCTATGTCGCCGCCTGCAGAAGGATGCTCCTACAATAAAAAAATAATCGAACATAATCAAATATAACATTTATTCACAGACTAAAAAAAATTAGTGCAAATATTTGATTAGACTGCATAAATTAAAAAATCAAATATAATCAAAACGATAATTGCATAGATTATCTAGCTGTGATTAGTAATTTAAATTAATTACAAGAAGAGATTCTAAGCGTCGAACCGATCCGAAGTGAATCCCTAAGTTTTGACAAGTCACATCCATCTCTCAAGTTGTGTTGCAACGATCGAGACGCTGATCCGACATATATTTCAAAGGTTAGATACTAGAACCCAACTTTTTTAACTTTTAACAAATTACATTTACAAAATACACTTTTGAGCGCCAGGCCGAAACCGAGAATCCGATTTAGATTCCGCCAGTTCTCACAAGTCAATTTTATCTCCCAAGTTGTGTTGGAATGATCGGCACGCCGATCAGAGCCATATTTTATATGTTGGACCTCTGAGGTCGACTTCTTTAATTTTAAACTAAGTGGATTTGAAGAATCCACTTCTGAACACCGGGCTCAAGCCGGGTATTTGATTTGGATTCCTCCAGTTCTCACAAGTCACTTTCATCTCCCAGGTCGTGTGGGAATGATCGGCACGCCGATCAAAGCCATATTTTATATTTTGGACTCCCGAACCCAACTTTTTCAGTTATAAACTAAGTGCATTTGAACAATGGACTTTGGAGCGCCGGACTCAAACCGGGTATCCGATTTCGATTCCGCCAACTCTCCCAAGTCAATTTTACCTCCCAAGTCGTGTTAGAATGATCAGCACGCCGATCAGAGTGATATTTTAGATTTTGGACCTCTGAACCCAACTTCTTGATTTTTTTAACACTGATGGCTTATACAAGCACCATAATTTTATATACACCTTACGCTATATTGCTATGGAATTGATTGTTTTTTTTCCAAGCTTTCACAGTACCTCTAAATCTCTTGTTTGAAATTTGTACTGCTTCCATTTTTTAATCAATGTACCTTTTCCCCTCACTTTATATAGTGCAAAGAGAGTTGTTGTCATTAGAGCATCTGATGACTTTTGGCCTAAAAGATCCACCATCCCACACAATTCACATAGCATCTGTTGCATACAACATTGTTCTCCTGGGGGAGTTTATGCAGCCTGATTGGGACATGTTCTATGTGCACCAAAATTATTTTATTTTCATGAATTATAAAAGAATCAATCCTTTAAGACTTAAACTGATCTTTTTTGTCATCTATCAGAGCCTTCATCCTATTGCTGAGTACCATGGAGCAGCTGTGCAATTTATGTGAGGTTGCACATTATATGTTGTGTCTGTCTATAATTTTCACACTATTTTGGTGGGGACAATTGTCTCATTCAGCAACATTATGACAAATGCATTGACAAACTGGATAATAATGATTTTAATTTACTAAAGAAGCTTGTTGTTCGTGATGGATCTATATTGAGAGGCAAACTTCCATGCAAACCAACAAGGGACTGCTTGTTTTCTGACCCTGCTAGGGATGGAAAGAGGTATCCGTCATCAAGGCGTGCGCTGTGCATGCATTGAAGTCACTTATGTATACTCATCAGCTTGTTCTGTCATTTCAGTCACCTAAAGATTTGGAATTTGAATGATTATTCAGTTAAAACTCTCTTTCCATACAAATCATGTTGGAACGATCGGCACGCCGATCAGAGACATATTTTAGATTTTGGACCCCCGAACCCACCTTCATGAAGATGTAAACTAAGTACATTTGAACAATGGATTTCGTAGTGCTGTGCTCAAATCGGGCATCCGATTTGGATTCCATCACCTCTCCCAAGTCAATTTTACCTCCCAAGTTGTATTGGAATGATCGGCACCCCGATCAGAGCGATATTTTGGATTTTGGACCTCCGAGGTAGTCTTCTTCAATTTTAAACTAAGTGGATTTGAAGAATCCACTTCTGAGCACCGGGCTCAAGCCGGGTATCCGATTTGGATTCCGTCAGTTCTCACAAGTCACTTTCATCTCCCAGGTTGTGTTGGAATGATTGGCACGCCGATCAGAGCCATATTTTATAGTTTGGACTCTCGAACCCACCTTCATGAAGATGTAAACTAAGTGCATTTGAACAACCCCAGATAGTTCTCCCGGACCGGATGGCTTCACCGGGTACTTTTTCCATGCTTGTTGGGATTTCATTGGGAAGGATGTAGTGGCAGTTGTCCAAGCCTTCTGTTGTGGCCACCTTGTTCCACGCAATTTCACTTGCTCCCTCATCTCATTGCATTAATTCCCAAGGTGGACTCCCCAAAGTATTGTGTGGACTTCCATCCTATTAGTCTATGCAACTTCAGCTATAAGGTCATCTCCCGTGTTCTCAGTGACCGGTTGGCCGGTCTCCTTCCTATGTTGATTTCCAAGGAACAAGGGGCATTTGTGAAGGGACGGTCCATTGTTCAAAACATCTCCTTGGCTGGGGAGATGGTGCAACACCTACGCCACAAAGGACGAGGAAGAAATGTCATATTCAAGCTCGACATGGCCAAGGCTTATGACCGGATGGAATGGGACTTCTTATTGGCGGTGTGGGGCAAATTTGGGTTTGATCTTTCCGTTATATCCCTCCTTGAGCTTCTTATCACTAACTGTTGGTTTTCTATCCTCTTCAATGGAAATTCTCATGGTTTCTTCAAATCCTCAAGAGGCCTCCGCCAAGGGGACCCCATTGCTTCTGACCTCTTTTTCTTGGCAGAGGAGGCACTTAGCCGTGGGCTTACCTTTATGCCATGCAAATTGCTATGAGAACAAAGATTTTATGGGAAGCCATATCCTCTCCATCATTGTGGGCCACCTTCTTCCAGACCAAGCACTTGAAATCTGAACACTTCTCCTTGGCCACCTGCTGGAAATGTATTGCTGCGGACAGAGTTCTTTGGCAGCAGGCTGCAAGCACCATTTATGCTCATCATCGGGTACTCATCTCCCCACTTGATGCTCATGCAATCTTCTGGCTGGATAAGTGGACAAGTGGCGCTCCTTTGATGACATTTTACCCCCACATGTGTGGGCTGCCATGAGGGACAAATCATGCTCAGTCCACCAAGCAATTTTAGCCCCCTCAGGTGCTACTTTCCTAGCCACTGCTCAATACTGCCCACCTATCTTCCACCGGACAGCATGACAATTGGGTGTGGACCCCTCTTCAGATGGCCTATTCTCCTCCAAAAGCGTTCATCTTATCCTTTCTCCTGCTGCCACCCAGCCAAGGACCCAGCCATCTTTGGATACTTGGGCAGCCTTCAGCTCTCCTCCGTGGCTGGGAGCCTTTCTCGCTGCATCTTCATGGCCGCTTTATGGGAAGTTTGGCTCAGCCGGAACCATGTGAGGTTTGATAGACAGCCCATGGAGTCTCGCTTTGTCCTTCGCCGGGTTATGCTAGATGTCCGCTCTCTTGCCGTTCTTCACTGGTTCAAGGGATGAGGCATCAATAATGCCCAACGTAATTGGCCGACCTCATGGGGGTTTCTCCTACTTTGGTGTGGCAAGGTCTTCCACGGATCATTCGGTGGCTGCCCCCGCATCCGGGCAGGCTGAAACTTAATGTTGATGGCGCGTTCAAGCGTGATATTGGCGTTGTCGGATGAGGTGTTGTTCTTCGGGATTCTCTAGGCCAACTTGTCTTTGCATTTGTTGCTCCATACCACAATGTTACCTTCAGCCTTATAGCCGAAGCCCTCGCTCTCCGAGGCGGTCTCTCTCTTTGTCTTGAGCGGGGGGTCCCTGCGGTGGGAGGAATAGGGCGGATGACTAGCTCGGGTCGGCCATGTAAAGATGCAAAAAATGCTTATGATCAATGCATTTTTTATTTTTTTTGTGGTTATGAGTACAGTGAACCTCCTTTACATATTACAATTTGGCCGTCAGATTTTGACCTGCTTGCCCTTGAACGAAGTAGAACAATGCTATGCTCAGATATATTGCAAGCTGTCAGGCTTTTGTTACTCATCTTTTCTCATCTATTGGCGAAGTCATCCTCAAAGCGTGAATAGCTTAATTCTGTTGTGTAAATATAGAAGAATTTGTTTTGTTGACTATGCACCATTTCTATTCCATTCTTTGACATTGATATCTTTTTCATTCAGCTACTTGATTTCCTCCATGGGACTACAAGTGCTGTGGAGCATGGGACTTGCATGTCTTGATGTCTATGCATTAAGGATTAAGATAGATCTTCATAACCCAGTTTCCGTGAGCTTGTTTATGGTTGGTGATTGGGTAATTGTTTCACCCCTTATGCCTTACATGAAAGTGACTTTCATTTATATGCACTTCATGGTTAGGTTGTTTCAATAAAATCCTTCCAAGTTGAAATAAATGGGTCATTGAAAGTGAGCTTGAGATTCCTTCCAAGTTTACCAATGGACTTTGGTGTTGTTTTCCACATGAATACCTTGCTCAATAAAATCCATAGGCCAATTAAAGGCTCCTGGCATATAGCAAACATGCTATGTGTTACACCCAAAATGTTCTTTCAGTTAGCAATAACAATTAACAAATTCTTATTCCTTCACACTCAGATTGAATGCCATAGTTGCATTGACTTGCGCCCCTCCCAACACTTTACACCTACTCAAGCTCCTTCTTGGCCACCCAAAAATCACTTACACAACAAGTCCAAAGCACAGATACCATTTTTCATCGCCTGAATTGGGTTCACTCATTCTGTGGCTGTGTGGTGTCCCCACATCCCATGCCATTATGCCAAGCCACATGTAGGCCAGCTTTCAACCTCATCAATAACACTCCCTAATTCTGAATAAGGACTAAGAGAACATTTGGCCTTAGCCCTTGGCACCTTGCATGAACAAAAAACATACTTGGACTTATGGAAGGATCTGGGACACGAAGGCAAATAGTTGGCATGGAAAGGCTGTCACCATACAACAAATGCTTTAAAGCACTTAGGGGAGAGGAGTGGGCCTGGCCATGTGGTGGACCATGTCTGATACTAGGCTCGATATCTCTATAACAGACACTAGCATTGAACACTGATGCTCAAACTTGGATGATTTGCAAATGGGAGGATATGGTCATAAGCTACCCTCCCTAGGATCATACCATTCAATCCCCATCTAATAGCCAGGAATTCTCTAGAATAGGTTGATGCCTCTAAAAAGCATGATTGAGGTCCTGAAAGGTGTGAAATACAATAAAACCCAAAAGTTATACACATGGATATGGTGGTATATGAAATACTAAACTGGGTCTTCAAGATGGCCATACACATGTCATGACATCCTTCATCACAGGTTCTTGACTACAGATGATGACCAGTTAAAGACTGCTGTCTACATTAAGTGGAACCTGAAAAATGCATTTCCTTCAAAACTAAGTTGCTTATAAAAACTAACTTAGTTGTGCTTATAACTTGTTTATAATTGAGTAATTCTGTCAAAAAAAGACATAATAAACGCTCACCTGATGGACCTGTGCCGTGGTGGTGGATCCACACGGGAGAATTCCCACTTGGGAGAGGAGGCCAGTGAGGGTCTGCAACATGGTTGCCTGCTGGGTAGATATATCATCTCGGATATGCCCCTGCAACTGTCGCTCCTAATAATCTTCCATCGCCGATTGGGCGATGTCTCTGACATCGACGGTAGAAGTACTGAGGGCAGGTGGGGGTGTACCGAAGGCACTGCTACTAGTTTGAGCAGGTCCTGAACTCGCACACGATGATATCACCGCGCTAGAGTCCAGGCTCTCCCCAAAACCATATAGCTGACCTTTCTTCGGTACGCCAGCTGCTGCCACCCATTCCGCCGGATCGAACTCCGGCTGTTGCACGGCTCCTTCCCTGTACTTCTCTGTCACAGCTTTGGCATATGTTTCCTACAAATTGAATAAAATAAATAGTCAATTTCATATGAATCAATCCGATTTGAATGAACAATAGAAGTTGCATATGTAGATAAACTTACCGATACTGACTGAGCTCTCTCACTCACAAATGAATATGTCCCCTTCTTTCTGTGTGTTCTGTCGAACACCTCGAGGAACGACGGAGATCGATTAAGTTCCACAGCCTGTTATACAATTCATAGTAAAAAGTTATCATATATATTAATGAAATATACAAGGATATAAATTGAAACATTACTTACCATTATTTGTTTATGTGCCGTGAAAGAGACGGACCCACTCGTATGCTTATTTGCGCCCGGTTGTGACGCTCAGTTTGCTTTGGCTTTTTGGGACTTTTCTATCCACTTGGGGTCGAAAAATTTGTCACACAGTATGTCCCAATCCTCCTTCCTCAACCATAGAGGGCGATGCTGTTGTACTCCTGGTTTTGATGATGACAACGATAAGGTAAGTGATATAAACACTTAAGTTTTAATGAATGTTTAACAGGAACAAAAGGATGCAGGGTGCTCGATGCGTCAACGCCACAATGGAGCAGCGTCGACGCAGCGGCTTAAGAGACGCCAATGTACAAGGAACAAAAGGATGCAGGGTGCTCGATGCGTCAACGCCACTATGAAGCAGCGTCGACGCAGCAGCTTAAGAGATGCCAATATACAAGGCAAGACAGGCTTGAAATACATGTTCGTGCGTCAACGCCACCAACTGGCAGCGTGGATGCAACAGTTCAAATATCTCCTTGCAACCTCTGGAGTACCTTGGAAGTGTCGACGCTGCAGCTCGTTGGGTCGACGCAGTAGCTTCATGGATTGACAAGGTGACTAGAGGGTGGACGCAGCTACACAATGCGTCAACGCACTCCTTGACGCAAGAAGGCTGAAGTCACTCAAATTTCAACTGTTGGAATAGCAATGCGTCAACGCAGCATGATGAGAGCGTCGACGCAGCATGCCCATCTGCTGAAGACTTGATCACTAGATCATCAATGCGTCAATGCCACGGGTTGGAAGCGTCGACGCAGCAGTTAAAAGGCTAAGCTGGTTACTCGCTGGAATGTATCAATGCGTCAACGCAGCAGGCTGATAGAGTCAACGCAACAGACTTAAGTCTTGCTGGTAGAATGCCCTTGAAGGCTGCGTCAACCGTTTGAAGCAAGTGAGTTGACGCCACCAGACTGTAGTTGTGGATCGTGCTAATGAAGGGCACATGATCCGAGGTACCAGGATGCTGACACGTGGACTGAGGCCTCTTGGCAGGAATCGTGGAGAGCGCATGTCGCCCTAATCACTGCTGATATATAAGGAAGACTCCTCTGTCTGAATGGGACTGATGGTGATCGACTGAAGCAGAGCAAGAGTGTGAGCTTCCACGATCCAGAAGGATAAGTAAAAGAAGAGAGAAAGAAAGAGATAGAGAGCTTGAGCAGAGTGAGAAGAGAAGCAATGCTACTTGAATAATTATTCCTGCTGTACCGTGGATCATATCCATCCCAATTAGCTCTAATTGAGAGCCACGGTTGTGCCACCATAGCTACAGTTTTCTGATTACTGTATTATCCTTTTCTTAGTTTCGTTTACATTTCCTTGTGATTCTTCCGATTGCCCTGTTGGGGATTGGATTCCTCCTGGTGGGTCAGGAGAAGGGAGATTTGATCTCTGGTCGAAAGTAACTGGATGCTACTTGTGGATTCCTCCTGGTGGGTCAGGAGAAGGGAGATTTGATCTCCGGTTGCAAGTAGCTGGGCGCTGCTTGTGGGTTCCCTCTGTTGGGAGGAAGAGGGGAAGTTGTTCCCCTGGTCAAGCTGTTTGGCAGCATTTGTTGCAGACTGAGTCTGCTGTGCTAGTGTTACTAGTGGAAGCCTCACTCCGGTTGGGAGTGAGGGGTGGATGTAGGTCTGGAGGACCGAACCACCTAAAAATTATCTGTGCAGTGGTTTACCTTGCTTTAGCTCCATGTCTTCTACCTCCCATTCACAGGTTGTGCATGTTTGTCCCGTTGCTTTATCTAGAGAGTTATTTTTGAGCATTATATTCTGTTAAATGTGTTTGGGTGGTTTTACTCTGCATTCGTTCTGGTTGATCAGGTGGCTGCAGTATTGCAGGCCAACTGTTTGTTCATTTGATTGCCTTATCATTTCATCTTAGAAAGCTCATTAGTTTTAATTCCGCTTATCTGAGCCTTTATTTTTTTTTAAAAATTGGGCCATATTCTCTAGAGGGATACATTCACCCCCCTCTGTATTCAGGTCTAGCACCCTAACAATTGGTATCAGAGCGGTGTCTGCTTAGAAGGTCCAGCGACCTGCAGATCCGATCTTGCTGTCTTAGGTGCTAATTTGTTTTAGTGAATCATTATTCATGTTGCATTGAATCTACTTTCTATTTGTTTCAATGGCTCCTCCACCCGTCTTTAGTGGTTCTGATTTTAATCAGTGGCACACCGCTCTCCATGTTTATGTTAATGCTGTTAATCCTGATCTGTGGAAATTAATTTCACATGGTCCTCACACCTTACCTACAAAAGTGTTCAAATGGACCGACAGACACAGATCAAAGGACGGAGAAAATCAGGAAGCCTTTAATCTGATGAAAGCAGCTACTGACAGAGCTCTATGGTCTTGCTTTCATGATTGCAGGTCCGCTAAAGACATCTTGGATATGCTGAAGAAAATTCACAGGGCAAATGAGGACAGCTGCATGATGGTAGACAGATATAATCAAGGCAGCAGTCAAGATGAAGATGATGATAATGAAGTAAATCCCTTTCAAAACTATACTTCAGATGATTGGGAAAATACTTATGCTGACTTGTTGGGGCTATATGAAAAATTAAAAAGGGAACATAAGAAACTGAAAAAGGGTATTAGGTTAAACATTGTAAATTCCTCTTCATGTCAAAAGTGCTTAAAATTGAAACAAACAAATGATGATTCTATATCTGAAATTCGTGAGCTTGAGAGTCAAGTTAAATTGCTAAAGAAAAAGAATCAGGATTCTGTTAACTCAGAACTAAGCAAGCTAAAATCTGAAAATGATTCTCTAAAACAATCTGCTAAAGGAAATGATAAAGAAATTGAGAAACTCAAACAAGAGAATCATTTGCTGATTGAAAAAATGAATGCCATAAAATCTGTAAACATAGAATTACAGAAAGAGTGTGAAACACAACAAAGAGAAATGAAATAAACTGAAAATGGAAGAAAGTATGAAGTCAATTCAGAAGACCAGCTTCTAATAAATGAATTGGTTCAAAATGATAAGCTCAAAGAAGAAATTGAAAAATTGAAGCTGTTAAACAGTGCAATGTCTGAGAGACTTCTAACCTTAGAAAAAGGAAAAACGGTCTGTATTGAAACTCCTAAAAAATTGAGCAATCTGGAACAAGAAATTGAAAAATATAAAACTGCTAACAAGGTGTTAACTAAATGTGTGAATTACAGTGAGTAAGAAATCGCCAGCTATGAGTTACAAATCACCTCCTTGGAAAATGAAATTCATGACTTAAAAAATTCCTTGTCCAAATTTGTTCATGGTCAAGAAAATCTAGATAAACTGCTAGGTGTTAAAGTCAATTTTCAAAAAGAAGGGTTGGGCTATAACCCAACAAAGAAAAAGAGTTTTGAAAATAAGATTCAAACTTCAGCTGTTCCAAATGTTGCCTCTGCTAGTTCAGCCAATCCTTCAGTGTTTCAATTTGCTGCTCAAAGAATTCTGAAGCCAACTGAAAAATAAAAAGGAAAGAACAAAATGGCTTCTACTACTTACATGCATCCTGTTTTTAATTCTCATGCTAACAGAAAAACTCATGTCAGAAATCATGAGGTTCAGAAAAAGAAAATGTCATGTTATTACTGCCATAGAATTGGCCATTTGATGCATGAGTGTGAATTAAACGAACTAGATAATTTGAATGCTGAAATGATGAATGCTAGGAAATATCATGATAAAAGACCTGCTGTTCATTCAAAGAAAAGTGAATGCTCTCATTGTGGTAGATTAGGCCACACCTCTGCTCAATGTTGGTTTGCTAATGGAAAGAAAAAACCACTCTCACATCATGCTAAATTTTATGCTAACCAACATGCCTTTAATATAAACAAAACTGCTTCTCTGAACCAGCATGTCAAATGTTTTAATTGTAACAAGTTTGGGCACAAGGCCAGTGAATGTTGAGCAAGTTCTTTTAGAAGAAAGTTCCCTTTCTGCTCCCATTGTGGGAAGCTTGGCCATGCAGTCAAGGACTGCTGGCATGTCCAGCGTAGGAATAGAAATTCCAAAGAATTTGATAGGAACAAACTTGCTTCTAAAAGAATTCCTGTTTGCTCAAATTGCAGAAGACCAGGCCACCAAGTTGCTGCTTGCAGGGTAGCTGGTCATGAAAAGAAAAAGTTTCATAATAATAACAGAAACCCTCATGCTCACTCTGATAATGCTCAAGTTCATGCTAGTATACATAAGAGGAACATGAAACCTGCTAGTTCATGCCACTATTGTGGGCTGTCTGAGTATTCAATGCATAACTATTTTATCATGAACTCTGATGACTGGTTGGCACAGAAAAAGATGCAGGCAGTCCCAAAAGGGGCTAATTACTATGCAAGACCCAAGACCACTTGGGTCCCTGCTAGTGGAAAATAAGAAGTTGCCTAGCAGGTGTGCCTTGGATGGAATAAAGGGATAATGATCCAAGGCACTCAAGAATGAAAAACCCCATTCTCACACTTTTCAGGTAATCTCTTTGCACATCCCATTTTGAAATTCATTACATATCTTGCTTGATGTGTTTCATGAATATTCATTTATCATCTGCCATTTGCACTGCTCTCTGATCATGCACTCTGAAATTTCTGAATATCTGGATTGCATATGGGACTGCATGTTCTAAGGGGGAGTTTAGTCGTCTTAGTTGTTGTGTCTATCTTCCTTTCAATCATCTCAGTATGAATACTGTTTCAGCTTGATACTCATTTTATTGGCTATTATAATTTCATTCATGCATGGTCTGAGGAGGAGTTTGCTGAAGATTAATTCCTCGGTAACAAAATGCTGAATAGAGTACAGAGTTGTTGCTGCTGGCTGGTTAAGTGAGTTGACGCTGTGATGAAACTGAGTCAACGCTATGGACAATTGGATTCTGAAATTGAACAGATGTTTGTGCAGTCTAGATGGATGAGTTGACGCAGTGAAGAGGGTGAGTTAACGTAGCTGTGCCTTATTGGAATCACAGGGTTACATCTTCCTCCTTTGGAAACTTCCTTCTCACATCAACCTGCTCTGTCCATATATCCTGTCCCTTCCGTTCTTATCCCTCAATAAAGCTTCCTTGACATCCGTGTATGGGAAAATTCTCTAGAGCACTAAGATATGTAGATGATGTCTTAAATTCAGGGGGAGTTACAGTGATAGTTCCTGTGGAATATGAGATATATTTTGAATTGCTCCATGATATGTTAATGATAGGAGATCCACATTTCTTATGATGTTTGAATTCATGAACTTTTGAACCCAATGATGCACTATGTATGGAGCAAAAGCTGAACAATTTAATAAAACCAGGACCTCTTCATCTCTCGATCCTTATTGTTCAAAAGTAAAGAAACCAATGTGTGTAGAGGAATTTAATAAATGTATTGATGATGAACTCAGAAAGTGTTTAAATGCTAAGGATGCAAGCTATTCACATATAATATAATGCAGAGCAATGGTAGTTGTTCACTGAGAAATTAGCCCTATGCACCAAGGAAGTGCTGAAGAGCAAGTCATGAGGTGCGCTACTATCTCTGTCTTCAAGAGAAAAACAAATCATTCCAGAGCAATGGTAACTATCAACTGAGAAACTACCTTCAAGCACTTATGAAGTGCTGATAGGCATGTCATGAAGTCAGTAGCCACCTCTGGTTAGTCAATGCAGAATAGTTTGCTATGCTGAGTAACCGGGGACTCGGGTGTCTGATAAACATGTATACCCGTGTCAAAATGCTAGCAACACTTGACTGCAAATGATAATGTAAAAAGAAGTTGGAAATGCTGAAAATGTGAAAATAATTAAAACATGTGAGTTTGGTTGATCTGGTGCTCATTTCAACTGAGTCTATCTTCAATGCCAGTTAAATTTCTCTCTATCTGAAAGGCCTCTTAAAATTGAAAGATATAAGAGTCAGAAATGAAAACGGTTCTAGTGTGAAAAGAGTTCTATTTTTTTCTCCAGGCAGGTGGCTTTAGTGGTTCATGGCTTCTAATTCAATGTTTTAAGATTATTTCTTCTCTTTATCATTAAATGAATTAGAGCCTATTTACATACATCTCTTTCATGGGAACTCGATCTGGAACACTTAAAATTCCTTGAATAGAAGCCTGATTATCTCACTATCTTAGTACCTTAAGAAAATCCCTTGAACGGATGTCTCTCTGGTTACTTGTCTTGCTTCTTCTCTTCACATCAGTCTCACTGTGTAGACGCAATGTCCCTTGGCGTCCACGCCTTGTGTCTTTCTGACTACTTGTCTTGTGTTTTCTGTTCACATATGCTTCACTGCGTAGATGCAATGCCCCCTTGGCGTCCACGCATTGCCTCTAATACAACCTTCTTCAACCCGGTTCACCGACTTGAACCGGCTGAACCGTTCACTAAAAGGGTCTTCGTAGCCTCTTTAAAAGAGTAGCTTGACCGCCACTCGTCTCCACTCCATTCTAAACCCTTGGTCGGTTTACCTTCCGTGTTATTCAAACATCCTCCCACACCATTTCTTGTCTCCGATCATCTTCGACAAGGGTGCTCAGTCGGGAAAGCTGTTGATGGAGCAGAACTTGAGGGTCACCAGTGCGACACAGTTGACGATGGACTCACTCTCAGAGGATGCGCCTGATGCTCTAGTGGCCAACCCTCCAGAAGCGACACCATCTACAGCTATTTCCAGGAAGCGCAAAGGAAAGGAGAAGGAGAAACGTCCTCGGAGCCCTAGTCCGCCGGTCAAGAGAAGAAAGTCCTCAAAATCATTTTCAGCTGAACCACGCTCCTCTTCCGGTATAACGGGGAAGATGAAATCCAGGGCTTCTGTTGTCATCAATATAGAAGAACCTCTCAAGGTTCTTATCCCCAGGTACATTGTAAGTTCTGATGAAGAGCTACTGACTGCATTTCCTAAGGTACGGCCTGCATTGGAATTTCAAGGCTGGTGGAAGTTTGTGACGAAGCACACTATTTACTATCCTACACTCGTTAGGGAATTTTATCAGAATTTGAAATATGAACCGAAGATTCCCAAAATGTCCTCCACTGTTAGAAATTGATGTGACACGACCTTGGACTTAAGCAAGCAAGCACATTCGCAATCTAAATGGGCCAATTTGGGCCGCCGCTCTCTCGTCGCTCACCCAAGCCCGGGGTAACTTGGCAATGCCAAGGTGAGGTTGAGGGGTTGGGCCCTTGCTGGTAGAGGGCCATCAAGGCCAAGACTTGATTCCCAATGGATGTGGAAGCCCAAGACAGTGGGGCCGACCAAGTGCCAAAGGCACCGGTTTCTCTCTTTTCCCACGGTGATCACTTATAGCACAAGAGCTTAAGGATCAGGCTCTCATTCACGGCCAGCGGAGTTTATGAACAAAGATTGAAAGAACAAGCACAAATTAGAGCAAAGTTTGGAGCACTTACTCGACCGGTTTGAAGAAACCGGTCCCGCTCGGAGATGAGGGCGAGCGGGGAAGCGTGGGTTCCCCACACGCCGCGCCGGGGTAGCTTGACCTGTTTAAGCTATTACAACACTACACCCTATGCAAGGGGGGGGATCGTGGGGAAGGGAAGATGATAGTTACAATCAAAACTACCTCCACTCAAGGAGGGGCCTTCAGCCGGCCAAGCGGGGTGGGGAAAACTCGGGCTAAAACGATGATGAAGTGAATATGCTGAATCTGCCTTCTCTCGGCAATTGTGGACAGACAGTCGGTACTGTGGCTGCAGAACGTGATCAAGAATTTTGCCGAGGGCGAGACCAGTGGGAAAATCTTTGTTACTGGAACTGGAGTGCCTCTGAATTTTTCCGAATTCTTCTGGGGTCGCCGCTGGCCTGGGCAGGAGTTCGAACAGGGATGCTGATTCTCGGACTGACAGCAACTGGTTACTAACAGCAGGAAGAAGAGGTTGCCTCGGCCGCTCCCGAACTCCGAATCAGGTGCCGCCAAAGCCGCTGGAACCGTGGACGAGTCTTCTTTGCAACAGAGCTGACGGAGAAGCCGAAAGATGCCGGCAAAGATCAAGGGACCCAGAACAGTGAGTGGGAGTCGGTGCAGACTGTGGGAAGCAGAGTCGCACGCCTGAGGAAGAAAATTCGTAACTTCTGCTGCCGGATTCCGAATGGAGTTCTTCTTCTTGGTTCTGAAAGTAGACAGGGATAGGAAGAACTTTGCGGAAGAGCTCGTGGCCTGATTCCTCCGGGGATTGTCGTGGTGAAGCTTTCTCTCCGGATCAGGATCTCTGCAGAGCTAGCTCCTGGTTTCCAATAGCAGGTTACAGAGGATGCCCCGGAAGCTCCCGACCTTGGAATCAAGCGCCGTTAGAGTTGTTGGAATTGTCGACGAGTCCTCTTTGCAGCAAAACTGACGGGGAAGCCAACCGATGTGGGAGAAGACTAGGGGATGCAGAACAATGGCGACTGGTCGGTTCAGACTATGAGTAGCAGATCTGCGTAACTGAGGGAGAAAAATGAGAACTCTGGATCTCAAATGCCGAATGAAGTTCTGTTTCTTGATTCTGGAAGTAGACTGGGCGATGAAGAACTTTGAAGAAGAACTTGTGGACTGATTCTTTTCGGGGTTTATCGTGGCAGAGCTTCTAATCTGGCTCAGGTCCTTAGCCAAGGTAGAACTACGCAGTTGTGGGAGAATGGAACTCCTGGACGGCTCGGAGATCGAAAAAAAAATGAAACCACTTCTGTTGCGAAGGATACTGGTAGACGCTTCCGAAGATGGCTCTTGGGTCTTCAAACTCGTCCGGAGGAAGTCGTGGTGGCCGCTGCAATTTGCTGGTTCATCTGTAACCTCTGGACAGCAAACTGTAACTTCGAAGTAGCTTCCAATGACCAAGAAAGAAGAAGGGGAAGGGGGTAGATGAGTGTCGGAGTGACCCCTGGTTGTAAGGGGGTCTTGGAGGGGGTGTTCTAAGGTGTGGGAGGTGGAGAATAAGGTCTGGAAGAGGGTCCAATAGATGGTGGTAGTGGGGGCTGCGAATTTGGTTGGAATGGAGAGAGGGAAAGGATATTCGAAAATAGGCTTAAGGGTGGGGTTAATTTTTTGTCTTGGGAATGGGGGGGTTGTGTTGGGGAAGGGAAGGGGTGCTTGGGGTAGTGGGAAGGGTGCTTGAGAAAGTGGGAGGGGTAGTTGGGGGTTGGATGGTGAGGAGAGGATTGGTGGAGGGGGTCTTGGGAAGGGGTGGAGTATTGATGAGGGTTGTGGGGAATGGGAAGAGGCTTAAATGGGGTAGGTGGGGAGTGGAGGTGGTTGGGAAGGGAGGAGAGAGAAGAAAATTTGAATTTGGGTGTTGAGGAGAGAGAAAGTGGAGTGAAAAGAGAGATTAAGAGAGGGAAGGGTGGGGAATCTCTCCCCTAGGGTTTCTCACTCAAAAAATGGAATCTCTCCACTAGATAAGAAGTGTAAACTCTCAAAATGGCAAG
Source organism: Amorphophallus konjac (assembly GCA_022559845.1). NCBI lineage: Eukaryota > Viridiplantae > Streptophyta > Magnoliopsida > Alismatales > Araceae > Amorphophallus > Amorphophallus konjac. The sequence goes on along the minus strand of JAHNEJ010000368.1, from coordinate 52,988 downwards.
TTTTTTCATTCATTGATTCATTAAGTTGAAATGGGGGGGAATGGGGTCCTATATATAGGAAACCCACATTTCTACAAAAGTCCCTGACAATTGACTCAATGACAAATAACCGAGGGGGTAGGGGAGAGCCCTTGGGCCAAGCCCAATGAATTGGGCCCAATAGCTAACTAGACAACCTAATGACACTCAAACTTAGGGAAATGAACACAAGACCTAGGAACATGACTCAAATAAAAGGGAAAATACATCAAATGACTCAAATAAAAATTACATAGGACTCAAAATTAAATGACTAGACCATGCCGGATGCAACCGGGGCGAGGAGACGAGCTGTGAACGTGGGCATGGGAGGTGATGTCCCCATCATACTCCCGGGGTGCGGAGAACTCGACTCCGTCGAGTAAGTGTCCTTCCCTCCTTGGAGGGTGTAGAAGTGGTACTGCCCTCAAGTCTTCCGAACGAGACCGATCCATCCACCTGCCGAGATAGCGCTCGTATACCTTGCTCCTGGTGGTAGTGACCTGTTCATCCAATATTCGTTCAATGCGCTCACCTGGGCTCTCTTGGCTGGTGGACTCTCCTCACGGGTGGGTGCTCTCTCAACGGAGGGAATAGGCTCAATATCCTCACTAGGTACCACCGTGGGTCCCTTGTATGGCACTAGGTCGGCGACACTGAATGTGGGACTTACCCCATATTCCTCGGGGAGATCTAACTCATAGGCATTTGCACCAATGCGCCTCAGGACCTGGAAGGGACCAGCCCCACGTGGCCTCAATTTGGAGATGGCTCCCGGGGAGAGCCTCTCCGTCCTTACCATCACAAAGTCACCCTCATGGAATTCTTGGTGACGTCGATGAGAGTCGGCTCACCTTTTATAAGTCACATTCTTCTTGCTAATGTGCTTGCGGATCTCTTTATGCAATGTTGTGAATGCAGACATTCTAGGGGTGATGGGTGGACCTGGGCAACCAAAAGTAGACCTATCATGTAATGATGTAGTGTAGACTTTGGTCAGCCTAGGTGGGCCGGGGCACCCGTAGGTGGCCCTATCATGCAAAGTGGTGATAAATATCGGGGGACCCGGACATCCGTAGATGCCTTTGACATGCTTAAGACCCATGATGAATGAAGGTGGACCATTACATCCGAACATGGACCACTCATACTTTTTACTTGACATGTGGGTGATATGAATGAATGGACCCAACATAGTGTTCATGCCAAGTGGTGTGGTAAGCCTAGACACATGCATGTTTTTCCCAAGGGTGACTTCCATGTGTATAGGTGTGGGACAACCTTTGAACTCCCATTGGAAAGGATCGAATGGATCTAAGAAGGTGGTCATCATGGGGTGGAGCACAACCTTATTACCTAGGGATATGTGGCCCAAGGTCATGGCTCCCAAGGTGTAACCCGGGTCTAGGATGGGGTGGATTGGGTCAAACATGGTGGGTTGGGTTAGGGAAAGGTGGGTGGTGGATAAGGTGGTTGGGTCACATAGGGGTCTAGGCTCCCATAGGAAGGGATCAAAGGGGTAGTGGAAAGGTCTTCCTAGAGGGTGGCACTCTATGTCTTCAAGGTACCCAAACGGTGAGTCATCCTCCTCCAAGATAATTGGGCCAAGGTCTCTAGTGGGTTGGCCAATTAAAGCAATTGGAATCTTGATGGGTGGGAAGTGGGCCAAGATTGGTTTCTCATCCTTGGGGAGAAAGAGGAGGATTTCACTCGTATAATGGCCACTAGTGTAGATGGAGGTGATGGAACCGGTGGCGGGGTAAGCTAGGAAGGGTCCACTAGAGTAGATGGGGCTAGACTCCAATGGTCCTATGGCTAGCATATTGGTCAGGTAGACTTGCCATTGTAAACAGTCCACTAGGTCCCCTAAGCCTTCCACAAAGTAGGAGGTTTGAAGTGTGACATGGGAAGACCGGGTGGGCATAATTTGGACTTGATATGCCAAGGGTGAGAGGTAAGGTGGTGAGCTAGGAATGGTGGGGCCTTGCTTAAGCCATTGGAGTATGGACTCATTCATGGTTAGGGTGTGCGGCTCATGAGGACCCGAACTAGGAGAGGTGGGTGGAAGTGGGGGGTCTAGGATGTTCTCTATGGTGGGAGGTGAATCCGGATTGGCATCCATCTCCACTTGGGTAGGAGTGTGGGCCACAACTTCCAAGGATAATGGGGTAGGATAGTCTATGGTGGGTGGAGTGATAATGGTCAGTGCATGGTACTCTCGGGGTGGTGAACATGGGTGGACTTGGGTTGGGCTTGGTCGGGGAAGTTCATGGGTGGGAGTTGGGTTCGGGGGTGAAAGATCGGTTGGTTGAAGAGGTTTGGGTTGGGGTGCGTAGATCTTTCTAAGATCGGCCCTCATTTCATCCCAAGATTCAATGGGTGCTTCCCCTTTGGCTTCTCTCAAACCTACAATGTTCTCCCATTCTTTCCTAGCTTGGCGCCAAAGCAAACTCTTGGCATAGTTGACTTGGACAAGCCCTGACAGGGTAAACCTCCCAAAGTGTTGGTCTATGGACTTCTCCCATTCTAGATATATGCTAGGGCGGGATCCATCAAACACAAAGGCTTCTAATGGGCCTAAGAGTGGCGAATATGCCATGTATGAGGTAGTCATGATAGTGGACAAGGGTGATGCATGCAATGGCCCTAGGACAAGACTTAGTAGAGACAAGTCTAGAACTTGCTCTGATACCAATTGATGTGACACGACCTTGGACTTAAGCAAGCAAGCACATTCGCAATCTAAATGGGCCAATTTGGGCCGCCGCTCTCTCGTCGCTCACCCAAGCCCGGGGTAACTTGGCAATGCCAAGGTGAGGTTGAGGGGTTGGGCCCTTGCTGGTAGAGGGCCAGCAAGGCCAAGACTTGATTCCCAATGGATGTGGAAGCCCAAGACAATGGGGCCGACCAAGTGCCAAAGGCACCGGTTTCTCTCTTTTCCCACGGTGATCACTTATAGCACAAGAGCTTAAGGATCGGGCTCTCATTCACGGCCAGCGGAGTTTATGAACTAATATTGAAAGAACAAGCACAAATTAGAGCAAAGTTTGGAGCACTTACTCGACCGGTTTGAAGAAACCGGTCCCGCTCGGAGACGAGGGCGAGCGGGGAAGCGTGGGTTCCCCACACGCCGCGCCGGGGTAGCTTGACCTGTTTAAGCTATTACAACACTACACCCCATGCAAGGGGGGGGATCGTGGGGAAGGGAAGATGATAGTTACAATCAAAACTACCTCCACGCAGGGAGGGGCCTTCAGCCGGCCAAGCGGGGTGGGAAAACTAGGGCTAAAATGATATGAAGTGAATATGCTGAATCTGCCTTCTCTCGGCAATTGTGGACAGACAGTCGGTACTGTGGCTGCAGAACGTGATCAGGAATTTTTCTGAGGGCGAGACCAGTGGGAAAATCTTTGTTACTGGAACTGGAGTGCCTCTGAATTTTTACGAATTCTTCTGGGGTCGCTGCTGGCCTGGGCAGAAGTTCGAACAGGGACGCTGATTCTCAGACTGACAGCAACTGGTTACTAACAGCAGGAAGAAGAGGTTGCCTCGGCCGCTCCCGAACTCCGAATCAGGTGCCAGCCAGAGCCGCTGGAACCGTGGACGAGTCTTCTTTGCAACAGAACTGACGCAGAAGCCGAAAGATGCCAGCGAAGATCAGGGGACCCAGAACAGTGAGTGGGGGTCGGTGCAGACTGTGGGAAGCAGAGTCGCACGCCTGAGGAAGAAAATTCGTAACTTCTGCTGCCGGATTCCGAACGGAGTTCTGCTTCTTGTTTCTGAAAGTAGACAGGGAGAGGAAGAACATTTCAGAAGAGCTCATGGCCTGATTCCTCCAGGGATTGTCGTGGTGAAGCTTTCTCTTCGGATCAGGATCTCTGCAGAGCTAGCTCCTGGTTTCCAACAGCAGGTTGCAGAGGATGCCCCAGCAGCTCCCGACCTCGGAATCAAGTGTCGTCAGAGTTGTTAGAATTGTGGACGAGTCCTCTTCGCAGCAAAACTGACGGGGAAGCCAACTGATGTGGGAGAAGACTAGGGGATGCAGAACAATGGCAACTGGTCGGTGCAGACTATGAGTAGCAGATCTGCGTAACTGAGGGAGAAAAATGAGAACTCTGGATCTCAAATGCCGAATGAAGTTCTGTTTCTTGATTCTGGAAGCAGACTGGGCGATGAAGAACTTTGAAGAATAACTTGTGGACTGATTCTTTTGGGGTTTATCGTGCCAGAGCTTCTAATCTGGCTCAGGTCCTTAGCCAAGGTAGAACTACGCAGTTGTGGGAGAATGGAACTCCTGGACGGCTCGGAGATCGAAAAAAGATGAAACCACTTCTGTTGCGAAGGATACTGTTAGACGCTTCCGAAGATGGCTCTTGGGTCTTCAAACTCGTCCGGAGGAAGTCGTGGTGGCCGCTGCAATTTGCTGGTTCATCTGCAACCTCTGGACAGCAAACTGTAACTTCGAAGTAGCTTCCAATGACCAAGAAAGAAGAAGGGGAAGGGGGTAGATGAGTGTGGGAGTGACCCCTGGTTGTAAGGGGGTCTTGGAGGGGGTGTTCTAAGGTGTGGGAGGTGGAGAATAAGGTCTGGAAGAGGGTCCAATAGATGGTGGTAGTGGGGGCTGCGAATTTGGTTGGAATGGAGAGAGGGAAAGGATATTCGAAAATAGGCTTAACGGTGGGGTTAATTTTTTGTCTTGGGAATGGGGGGGTTGTGTTGGGGAAGGGAAGGGGTGCTTGGGGTAGTGGGAAGGGTGCTTGGAAAGTGGGAGGGGTAGTTGGGGGTTGGATGGTGAGGAGAGGATTGGTGGAGGGGGTCTTGGGAAGGGGTGGAGTATTGATGAGGGTTGTGGGGAATGGGAAGAGGCTTAAATGGGGTAGGTGGGGAGTGGAGGTGGTTGGGAAGGGAGGAGAGAGAAGAAAATTTGAATTTGGGTGTTGAGGAGAGAGAAAGTGGAGTGAAAAGAGAGATTAAGAGAGGGAAGGGTGGGGAATCTCTCCCCTAGGGTTTCTCACCCAAAAAATGGAATCTCTCCACTAGATAAGAAGTGTAAACTCTCAAAATGGCAAGTTTTTCATTCATTGATTCATTAAGTTGAAATGGGGGGGAATGGGGTCCTATATATAGGAAACCCACATTTCTACAAAAGTCCCTGACAATTGACTCAATGACAAATAACCGAGGGGGTAGGGGAGAGCCCTTGGGCCAAGCCCAATGAATTGGGCCCAATAGCTAACTAGACAACCTAATGACACTCAAACTTAGGGAAATGAACACAAGACCTAGGAACATGACTCAAATAAAAGGGAAAATACATCAAATGACTCAAATAAAAATTACATAGGACTCAAAATGAAATGACTAGACCATGCCGGATGCAACCGGGGCGAGGAGACGAGCTGTGAACGTGGGCATGGGAGGTGATGTCCCCATCATACTCCCGGGTGCGGAGAACTCGACTCCATCGAGTAAGTGTCATTCCCTCCTTGGAGGGTGTAGAAGTGGTATTGCCCTCAAGTCTTCCGAACGAGACCGATCCATCCACCTGCCGAGATAGCGCTCGTATACCTTGCTCCTGGTGGTAGTGACCTGTTCATCCAATATTCGTTCAATGCGCTCACGCTGGGCTCTCTTGGCTGGTGGACTCTCCTCACGGGTGGGTGCTCTCTCAACGGAGGAATAGGCTCAATATCCTCACTAGGTACCACCGTGGGTCCCTTGTATGGCACTAGGTCGGCGACATTGAATGTGGGACTTACCCCATATTCCTCGGGGAGATCTAACTCATAGGCATTTGCACCAATGCGCCTCAGGACCTGGAAGGGACCAGCCCCACGTGGCCTCAATTTGGAGATGGCTCCCGGGGAGAGCCTCTCCGTCCTTACCATCACAAAGTCACCCTCATGGAATTCTTGGTGACGTCGATGAGAGTCGGCTCACCTTTTATAAGTCACATTCTTCTTGCTAATGTGCTTGCGGATCTCTTTATGCAATGTTGTGAATGCAGACATTCTAGGGGTGATGGGTGGACCTGGGCAACCAAAAGTAGACCTATCATGTAATGATGTAGTGTAGACTTTGGTCAGCCTAGGTGGGCCGGGGCACCCGTAGGTGGCCCTATCATGCAAAGTGGTGATAAATATCGGGGGACCCGGACATCCGTAGATGCCTTTGACATGCTTAAGACCCATGATGAATGAAGGTGGACCATTACATCCGAATATGGACCACTCATACTTTTTACTTGACATGTGGGTGATATGAATGAATGGACCCAACATAGTGTTCATGCCAAGTGGTGTGGTAAGCCTAGACACATGCATGTTTTTCCCAAGGGTGACTTCATGTGTATAGGTGTGGGACAACCTTTGAACTCCCATTGGAAAGGATCGAATGGATCTAAGAATGTGGTCATCATGGGGTGGAGCACAACCTTATTACCTAGGGATATGTGGCCCAAGGTCATGGCTCCCAAGGTGTAACCCGGGTCTAGGATGGGGTGGATTGGGTCAAACATGGTGGGTTGGGTTAGGGAAAGGTGGGTGGTGGATAAGGTGGTTGGGTCACATAGGGGTCTAGGCTCCCATAGGAAGGGATCAAAGGGGTAGTGGAAAGGTCTTCCTAGAGGGTGGCACTCTATGTCTTCAAGGTACCCAAACGGTGAGTCATCCTCCTCCAAGATAATTGGGCCAAGGTCTCTAGTGGGTTGGCCAATTAAAGCAATTGGAATCTTGATGGGTGGGAAGTGGGCCAAGATTGGTTTCTCATCCTTGGGGAGAAAGAGGAGGATTTCACTCGTATAATGGCCACTAGTGTAGATGGAGGTGATGGAACCGGTGGCGGGGTAAGCTAGGAAGGGTCCACTAGAGTAGATGGGGCTAGACTCCAATGGTCCTATGGCTAGCATATTGGTCAGGTAGACTTGCCATTGTAAACAGTCCACTAGGTCCCCTAAGCCTTCCACAAAGTAGGAGGTTTGAAGTGTGACATGGGAAGACCGGGTGGGCATAATTTGGACTTGATATGCCAAGGGTGAGAGGTAAGGTGGTGAGCTAGGAATGGTGGGGCCTTGCTTAAGCCATTGGAGTATGGACTCATTCATGGTTAGGGTGTGCGGCTCATGAGGACCCGAACTAGGAGAGGTGGGTGGAAGTGGGGGGTCTAGGATGTTCTCTATGGTGGGAGGTGAATCCGGATTGGCATCCATCTCCACTTGGGTAGGAGTGTGGGCCACAACTTCCAAGGATAATGGGGTAGGATAGTCTATGGTGGGTGGAGTGATAATGGTCAGTGCATGGTACTCTCGGGGTGGTGAACATGGGTGGACTTGGGTTGGGCTTGGTCGGGGAAGTTCATGGGTGGGAGTTGGGTTCGGGGGTGAAAGATCGGTTGGTTGAAGAGGTTTGGGTTGGGGTGCGTAGATCTTTCTAAGATCGGCCCTCATTTCATCCCAAGATTCAATGGGTGCTTCCCCTTTGGCTTCTCTCAAACCTACAATGTTCTCCCATTCTTTCCTAGCTTGGCGCCAAAGCAAACTCTTGGCATAGTTGACTTGGACAAGCCCTGACAGGGTAAACCTCCCAAAGTGTTGGTCTATGGACTTCTCCCATTCTAGATATATGCTAGGGCGGGATCCATCAAACACAAAGGCTTCTAATGGGCCTAAGAGTGGCGAATATGCCATGTATGAGGTAGTCATGATAGTGGACAAGGGTGATGCATGCAATGGCCCTAGGACAAGACTTAGTAGAGACAAGTCTAGAACTTGCTCTGATACCAATTGATGTGACACGACCTTGGACTTAAGCAAGCAAGCACATTCACAATCTAAATGGGCCAATTTGGGCCGCCGCTCTCTCGTCGCTCACCCAAGCCCGGGGTAACTTGGCAATGCCAAGGTGAGGTTGAGGGGTTGGGCCCTTGCTGGTAGAGGGCCAGCAAGGCCAAGACTTGATTCCCAATGGATGTGGAAGCCCAAGACAATGGGGCCGACCAAGTGCCAAAGGCACCGGTTTCTCTCTTTTCCCACGGTGATCACTTATAGCACAAGAGCTTAAGGATCGGGCTCTCATTCACGGCCAGCGGAGTTTATGAACTAATATTGAAAGAACAAGCACAAATTAGAGCAAAGTTTGGAGCACTTACTCGACCGGTTTGAAGAAACCGGTCCCGCTCGGAGACGAGGGCGAGCGGGGAAGCGTGGGTTCCCCACACGCCGCGCCGGGGTAGCTTGACCTGTTTAAGCTATTACAACACTACACCCCATGCAAGGGGGGGGATCGTGGGGAAGGGAAGATGATAGTTACAATCAAAACTACCTCCACTCAGGGAGGGGCCTTCATCCGGCCAAGCGGGGTGGGGAAAACTAGGGCTAAAACGATGATGAAGTGAATATGCTGAATCTACCTTTTCTCGGCAATTGTGGACATACAGTTGGTACTGTGGCTGCAGAACGTGATCAGGAATTTTTCCGAGGGCGAGACCAGTGGGAAAATCTTTGTTACTGGAACTGGAGTGCCTCTGAATTTTTATGAATTCTTCTGGGGTCGCTGCTGGCCTGGGCAGGAGTTCGAACAGGGACGCTGATTCTCAGACTGACAGCAACTGGTTACTAACAGCAGGAAGAAGAGGTTGCCTCGGCCGCTCCCAAACTCTGAATCAGGTGCCACCAGAGCTTCTGGAACCGTGGACGAGTCTTCTTTGCAACAGAACTGACGCAGAAGCCGAAAGATGCCAGCGAAGATCAGGGGACCAAGAACAGTGAGTGGGGGTCGGTGCAGACTGTGGGAAGCAGAGTCGCACGCCTGAGGAAGAAAATTCGTACCTTCTGCTGCCGGATTCTGAACGGAGTTCTGCTTCTTGTTTCTGAAATTAGACAGGGAGAGGAAGAACGTTGCAGAAGAGCTCATGGCCTGATTCCTCCAGGGATTGTCGTGGTGAAGCTTTCTCTCCGGATCAGGATCTCTGCAGAGCTAGCTCCTGGTTTCCAACAGCAGGTTGCAGAGGATGCCCCGGCAGCTCTCGACCTCGGAATCAAGTGTCGTCAGAGTTTTTAGAATTGTGGACGAGTCCTCTTCGTAGAAAAACTGACGGGGAAGCCAACCGATGTCGGAGAAGACTAGGGGATGCAGAACAATGGCGACTGGTCGGTGCAGACTATGAGTAGCAGATCTGCGTAATTGAGGGAGAAAAATGAGAACTCTGGATCACAAATGCCGAATGAAGTTCTGTTTCTTGATTCTAGAAGTAGACTGGGCGATGAAGAACTTTGAAGAAGAACTTGTGGACTGATTCCTTCGGGGTTCATCGTGGCAGAGCTTATAATCTGGCTCAGGTCCTCAGCCGAGGCAGAACTGTGCAATTGTGGGAGAATGGACCTCCTAGACGGCTCGGAGATCGGAAGAAGATGAAACCACTTCTGTTACAAAGGATACTGGCAGACGCTTCCGACGATGGCTCTTGGGTCTTCAAACTCGTCTGGAGGAAGTCGTGGTGGCCGCTGCAAGTTGCTGGTTCATCTGCAACCTCTGGACAGCAAACTGTAACTTCGAAGTAGCTTCCAATGACCAAGAAAGAAGAAGGGGAAGGGGGTAGATGAGTGTGGGAGTGACCCCTGGTTGTAAGGGGGTCTTGGAGGGGGTGTTCTAAGGTGTGGGAGGTGGAGAATAAGGTCTGGAAGAGGGTCCAATAGATGGTGGTAGTGGGGGCTGCGAATTTGGTTGGAATGGAGAGAGGGAAAGGATATTCGAAAATAGGCTTAAGGGTGGGGTTAATTTTTTGTCTTGGGAATGGGGGGGTTGTGTTGGGGAAGGGAAGGGGTGCTTGGGGTAGTGGGAAGGGTGCTTGAGAAAGTGGGAGGGGTAGTTGGGGGTTGGATGGTGAGGAGAGGATTGGTGGAGGGGGTCTTGGGAAGGGGTGGAGTATTGATGAGGGTTGTGGGGAATGGGAAGAGGCTTAAATGGGGTAGGTGGGGAGTGGAGGTGGTTGGGAAGGGAGGAGAGAGAAGAAAATTTGAATTTGGGTGTTGAGGAGAGAGAAAGTGGAGTGAAAAAGAGAGATTAAGAGAGGAAAGGGTGGGGAATCTCTCCCCTAGGGTTTCTCACTCAAAAAATGGAATCTCTCCACTAGATAAGAAGTGTAAACTCTCAAAATGGCAAGTTTTTTCATTCATTGATTCATTAAGTTGAAATGGGGGGGAATGAGGTCCTATATATAGGAAACCCACATTTCTACAAAAGTCCCTGACAATTGACTCAATGACAAATAACCGAGGGGGTAGGGGAGAGCCCTTGGTCCAAGCCCAATGAATTGGGCCCAATAGCTAACTAGACAACCTAATGACACTCAAACTCAGGGAAATGAACACAAGACCTAGGAACATGACTCAAATAAAAGGGAAAATACATCAAATGACTCAAATAAAAATTACATATGACTCAAAATTAAATGACTAGACCATGCCGGATGCAACCGGGGTGAGGAGACGAGTTGTGAACGTGGGCATGGGAGGTGATGTCCCCATCAGAAATGTTCATTTTGAGTTAACTAGTGCCCTGCTTGCTCGAGTTTGGAAAATACCAATGGGAGGAGCAATGCTTCATTCGTATAAGCTAGATGAACATGAGGCATTTGCTGTTTTGACTGGGTTAACCAAAGACCCCTCTGACGTGAAACTGACATACCTGTCCAGTCTGAAAGCTAATAGATTTATACCATCTGTCAGACTACTTCATCACATTTGCACGTCTATCATCACACCTCAAAGCAGTGGTAGAGAAAGAGTCACAGATATGCAGCGATTCCTATTGTACTGCATGCTAAAGGAAGTTAAGATTTCTTTAACTGATGTTGTAGTTCAGACAATTGGAACTTGTCTTCACCACTCTAGAACACTACCTTATGCAGCACATCTCACATCTATTTTTAAAAAGGTAGGAGTGGATTTTGGAACTGAAAAGAAACATGTTATCCCCAAGGGAAACATATATTCCATGTCTTACGTTAAGAGATTTATGGGCTTCCAAGTCATTGATGGTAAGGCTGTTAGAATCCTTCCCAGTCAGAAATCAGCACAATCAGAGTCAGGACAGGGATCAAGAACAGTCACTATGGATGATAGTCAAGTTAACAGGACAGAGATACCAATTCCTCCTGTGGTGAGAGAAGGTAGACCAGATGGTAGTTCAGCAAGAGGAGAGCATGAAGTTGAGGACACATTTGTGAGACCATCAAGTCCTCAGTTGGAAACTGGGGAACCCAGTGGCTCCACACCTACAATGGAAATTAGTGTTTATAGGAGGCCTTTTCCAACTTCTGATGCAGCTCCACCACCAGCCACTGTTGAAGAGATGTTTGCTCACATGTCTATGATGCTGCCGCGTCAGGATGCAAAGATGGACAAGCTAATGGAGTTTACAAATTTTCATCTCAACAAACTGACTGCTCCGGTTATACAATTTGAAGTCTCTGTCTTATCCGAGTGGCAAAAATTACTACTCTCCAAGATGCTATCTGACCAAGCCACAAGGTCTGTCTTGAAAAACATATCAGCTCTTCTTGACAAACTCTCAACTCTAGTGAGCGATGTGCACAACACCCAATCTTCATTTTGTCAATCTTTTGCAAAGGTTATTGATATATGTTATGATGTGAGGATAGGTGTTGAAACCCTCAAGAGTCCTGTCAATGCACTTCCTCAATGCATCAAGGTTCTTTTAGGCAAGATTGACACTGTGACTGACACACTCAAATCTCTTGAAACTCAACTGAAGAAATCTGATGATATGTCCTCTGCAATTGCACATGTAAAGACCACACTGCAACATGACTTAGCTGCTATATCTCAAGACATTCGCACGTTGCTGGGCAGAGATCAATCTACCGCTCCACGTCAACCACCAAGTCAACCATCAAGGGCTCGCGGATCTTCTTCCAGTCATGCTAGATATTTCAATTGAGGCCTTGTGCCAGCTCACATATTGCCCCCTTCATGATGATGTCAAAGGGGGAGAAAAGAGTTCAAAGCAGCTTGAGTGCAGCTTGAGTTCCAGCTTGAGTTCCTTTTGTAATGACAAACGCATTGATAAATGATAGCATATAATTTACCTGTGATTTATCTGTGATACAACTGTGATACAATGTAATGAAGCTTCTTGAATCTTAGATACTTGAATCTTAGATACCTGTCCATGCGTTTGTTTGATCCCTCATCCTTAAAACAGTCCAGAGTTGCCACCATCAAAAAGGGGGAGATTGTTGTACTCCTGGTTTTGATGATGACAACGATAAGCTAAGTGATATAAACACTTAAGTTTTAATGAATGTTTAACAGGAACAAAAGGATGCAGGGTGCTCGATGCGTCAACGCCACAATGGAGCAGCGTCGACGCAGCGGCTTAAGAGACGCCAATGTACAAGGAACAAAAGGATGCATGGTGCTCGATGCATCAACGCCACTATGAAGCAGCGTCGACACAGCGGCTTAAGAGACGCCAATATACAAGGCAAGACAGGCTTGAAATACATGTTCGTGCATCAACGCCACCAACTGGCAGCGTGGACGCAACAGTTCAAATATCTCCTTGCAACCTCTGGAGTACCTTGGAAGCGTCGACGCTGCAGCTCGTTGGGTCGACGCAGCAGCTTGATGGATTGACAAGGTGACTAGAGGGTGGACGCAGCTGCACAATGCGTCAACGCAGTCCTTGACGCAAGAAGGCTGAAGTCACTCAAATTTCAGCTGCTGGAACAGTAATGCGTCAACGCAGCATGATGAGAGCGTCGACGCAGCACACCCATCTGCTGAAGAGTTGATCACTAGATCATCAATGCGTCAACGCCACGGGTTGGAAGCGTCGACGCAGCAGTTAAAAGGCTAAGCTGGTTACTCGCTTGGAATGTATAAATGCGTCAACGCAGCAGGCTGATAGAGTCAAAGCAGCAGACTTAAGTCTTGCTGGTAGAATGCCCTTGAAGGCTGCGTCAACCTTTTGAAGCAAGTGAGTTGACGCCACCAGACTGTAGTTGCTGATCGTGCTAATGAAGGGCACGTGATCCGAGGTAGCAGGATGCTGACACGTGGACTGAGGCCTCTTGGCGAGAATCGTGGAGAGCGCATGTCACCCTAATCACTGCTGATATATAAGGAAGACTCCTCTGTCTGAATGGGACTGATGGTGATCGACTGAAGCAGAGCAAGAGTGTGAGCTTCCACGATCCAGAAGGATAAGTAAAAGAAGAGAGAAAGAAAGAGATAGAGAGCTTGAGTAGAGTGAGAAGAGAAGCAATGCTACTTGAATAATTATTCCTGCTGTACCGTGGATCATATCCATCCCAGTTAGCTCTAGTTGAGAGCCACGGTTGTGCTACCATAGCTACAGTTTTCTGATACTGTATTTTCCTTTTCTTAGTTTCGTTTACATTTCCTTATGATTCTTCCGATTACCCTGTTGGGGATTGGACTCCTCCTGGTGGGTCAGGAGAAGGGAGATTTGATCTCCGGTCGAAAGTAGCTGGATGCTACTTGTGGATTCCTCCTAGTGGGTCAGGAGAAGGGAGATTTGATCTCCGGTTGCAAGTAGCTGGGCGCTGCTTGTGGGTTCCCTCCGTTGGGAGGAAGAGGGGAAGTTGTTCCCCTGGTCAAGCTGTTTGGCAGCATTTGTTGCAGACTGAGTCTGCTGTGCTAGTGTTACTAGTGGAAGCCTCACTCCGGTTGGGAGTGAGGGGTGGATGTAGGTCTGGAGGACCGAACCACCTAAAAATTATCTGTGCAGTGGTTTGCCTTGCTTTAGCTCCATGTCTTCTACCTCCCATTCACAGGTTGTGCATGTTTGGCCCGTTGCTTTATCTAGAGAGTTATTTTTGAGCATTATATTCTGTTAAATGTGTTTGGGTGGTTTTACTCTGCATTCGTTCTGGTTGATCAGGTGGCTACAGTATTGCAGGCCAACTGTTTGTTCATTTGATTGCCTTATCATTTCATCTTGGAAAGCTCATTAGTTTTAATTCTGCTTATCTGAGCCTTAGTTTTTTTTTAAAATTGGGCCATATTCTCTAGAGGGATACATTCACCCCCCTCTGTATCCAGGTCTAGCACCCTAACAGATGCTCCTTCCACAGCTCTCGGTCTTCACTCCCACCAGTCATTTTTTTAGCGTGCTCTCGGGCCTCATGTAATTTCCTTTTGTAATTACAAAGCATACTAAACTCCCAGGCACGACGACATCTCAACGCGTCATTGCCACACGTGAATTTAAAAGTCCACTGTAAATAAATTTAGTTTCAAACTTAATATATATACTATTCTGAATTGAGTTTGGAAAATACTTAAATCAAATGACGTAATTACTTACTAAGAACATGTCGAACAATCTATCGCAGATGGCCACCGAATATTCTTTGAAAGACTCTACTGGCCCAGGCACATGTGCCAGTACTAGTTCTATCCCATGATGGACAACTTGGTAAGGTTCTACTTTACCACTATAATTACAAATGTCAAAATATTCATATTAGACCCATGATGGCTAAATAATGAATGTAATACCCTTATAAGATTACCCGGAGACCCAGCACGAGCGACGTCCGTCATGGGTTGTGCCTCCCTCGGCCCGACTACCAGCATCATCAAATGGCTGATTGGTGGGGGTGTGCCCTGTATAAGTGAGAGGTGGTGGGAGGGCACTAGGACCTGTAAGAATTAATTTCATAACTAAAATAAAAAATTTGCTGAAATTTATAAAATACATACCTGCAGCGAGAGGTGGTGGGGTTGGCGCATGTAAAACTGATGGGAGGGCGCTAGGACCTGTAAGAATTAAATTTCATAACTAAAATGAATAGTTTACTTAAACTTAAAATATACATAATTGGAAAAATACTGGGCGGGAGGGTGGTGTGACCTGTAAGATTTCGGAAACATACCTACAGCAGGAGGTGGTGGGGATGGCGCCTATACGACTGGTGGGAGGGTGGTGGGGATGGTGCCTGTACGACTGGTGGGAGGGTGGTGTGATCTGTAAGATTTAATTCTCATCAGTAAAATAAATATTTTGCAGAAAATTAAAATATATATACCTCCAGCCGGAGGTGGTGGGGGTGGCGTTTGTATAACTGGTGGGAGGGTAATGGGACCTGTAAGAATTAAATTCCGTAAGTAAAATGAATATTTTGTGGCAAATTAAAATAGTCATACCTGTGCTGGGAGGTGGTCGGGGTGGCGTCTGTATAACTGATGGGGGGGCACTGGGACCTGTAAGAATTAAATTTCATAAGTAAAATGAATATTTTACAGCTGAAAATTAAAATATACATACCTATGCTGGGAGGTGGTCGGGGTGGCGTCTGTATAACTAATGGGGGGGCACTGGGACCTGTAAGAATTAAATTCCATAAGTAAAATGAATATTTTGTAGCTGAAAATTATAATATACATACCTGTGCTGGGAGGTGGTCGGGGTGGCATCTGTATAACTGATGGGGGGCACTGGGACCTGTAAGAATTAAATTCCATAAGTAAAATGAATATTTTACAGTTGAAAATTATAATATACATACCTGTGCTGGGAGGTGGTCGGGGTGGCATCTATATAACTGATGGGGGGACACTGGGACCTGTAAGAATTAAATTCCATAAGTAAAACGAATATTTTGCAGCTGAAAATTAAAATATACATACCTGTAGCAGGAGGTGGTCGGGGTGGCACATGTACAACTGGTCGTGAGCCGACACTTGGACCTATAAAAAAATAAACCTGAATTTAGTAAATAATTAAATTGGTTATAGTTAACTATCTTAATAGATATACCTGTGTCGGAAGAGGACGCCAAAGGGGATGATGTAGAGCCCTTGTCACTCCCCTGTCTCCTCCCACTCCCAGTACGACCTCCTCGGACCATTTCTTTAAGATTTGCAAAACAATTAATACATATTAATCAACAATTATATAGGGCTAGACATATGTTATTAAAATTTATGCAAAAAAGTAAGAATATCTTTCTAAATTATCAAAACATGCCTCCCTCATGCTGATGACATATCTAACTCATCATCATCTTCGTCATCCATAATAGCCTCATCAGATTCTAACTTTTCCTCTTCATCCGATTCCTCCTCCCCTCTAACATCAACATTTAGCTCCGTCGGATCGACTTCCACTCCATCTCCATTACATAATGACAATGGCTCATCAGATTCATCCAGATCAATATGCGTGGAACCGACAATGCCAACTTTGTCTGATTGAAAATATTCAGCACTGACAACCTCTGAGACATTTTCACTCATATTTAGCTCATAAGTGGGAAAGAGTTTTGGTTTAACCCTGCAAACTGCCCACCAATCTTTATTCTTAGATGATGGATAGCTTGAATAATACACTTGTTGGGCTTGTGCGGCTATAATGAATGGTTCATAGGTATTAAGTTTAGACTTATGTTTGACATCGACAATCCCATATGTTGTGTCATGTCGAACAGAATTAGGATCAAACCAATGACACTTAAATAGGTATACATGATTGTCTCGTCCCAAATACTGAAGCTCTAACACTTCCTCAATAATACCATAGTAGTCCAATTCCATTTCATTGCATACACTTCCTTTAACAGATACGCCGCTATTCATCGTAGACTTACTTCTTCCATAATCCCTCGTATGAAATCTGTATCCATTTACAATATATCCTGGATAGGCACGTGCAAATTTTAAGGGGCCATAACTTATCTCTTGTACTTTTTGATCAGTAATGAGACCTTGTGAAACTTATATTAAAAATTAGATTAGTTACAATAATAACTGATCTCTCAACAAAAGTAAATACAAACATATAAATTCAATGTTTGAGACTAACTCAATTTCTCAGCCATTTGGCAAAAAACTTCTCGCGTTCTTTTTCAATCTCCACGTCTTGGATATTTGGACATTTTTATGCTAATTCTGAATCAAATTGTCTGCAATACAAATACACTATTACTTTAAATGAACTGCAGAAGAAGGATGAATAACCTATGGGCATGCTGGAAATGTGAGTTAAGAACTTACTCAACATAAGGTTCAATCTCGATACAATTCATAAGAATATATATCTCAGCGGCGTACAACTCTCTATCTTCGAGCATGCGAGTCGAGCAACGTCCGAACGCACGTCCAGAATGCTTAAATATAGAGAGCCGATGGGACGAATCATCCACTCCCCCATCAACATTAAGTGGAGGTCGAGTACGATGAGTTAGAATCTCTGGCTCAAAGTACATGGAACAGAAGTTTGAAATTTCTTCAAGAATATATGCCTCAGCAATCGAACCCTCCACCTTCACCTTGTTGCGAACTTTCATTTTTAATTCATGCATGCACCTACAACAACAAGTCAGATGGTAATGTCATGTACCGACCATGCACGACATGTAACTTAAAAAATATTCTCACATACCTCTCAAATGGATACATCCATCAAAATTGTACAGGCCCTCCGACAATAGCCTCATATGACAAGTGGACGACCAGGTGCTCCATCGAATTAAAGAATGCCGGGGGAAATATCTTCTCTAACTTGCAAATGGTTGTGATCACATTTTCTTCAATAGTTTGTACATCCCGAACTCTGAGTTCTGATGTACATAAAACCTTGAAAAAGGGGCCCAGCTCTGCCAGTGCTCCCCATATAGGCTTTGGCAAGAAATCATGAAATGTAATGGGCAATGGCCTCTCCATGAACACATGACAGTCATGACTTTTCATACCATATATTTTTCCCTCATTAACATTCACACAGCGGGCTATGTTGGATGCATATCCATCTGGGAATCTCAATTGTTTCAACCACTGGCACACTGTCTGCATCTGTGTATCATTAAGCACATAAGTTACTTTAGGCTGCACAATTTTCCCACTTACGTTCTGTAGTTCCAGTTCTGGATGTTTACAAAGCATCTTTAAGTCCATACGTGCTTTGACATTGTCCTTTGTTTTACCTTTGACATTCATGATTGTATTGAACACATTATCAAAAACATTCTTCTCGATATGCATGACATCCAGATTGTGCCATACAAGCAGAGTTGACTAATAAGGCAATTCCCCAAAAATGCTTCTCTTGTTCCAGTTGTGATCCTTTCCTAAGCCAGGAAGATGTCGTGAGCTACCTCCCAATTGTACTACATCTAGTAAATTTTGCACCCGTGTCACCATATGTCGGCCCGACACCCGTTGCAAGTCAGCTTCATCCATTTCAACAGTTTTTTTTTAAACGAATCTTTCTGCCTACAAAAAGGATGGCCACTTGGTAGCAACCGCCGATGGCAATCAAACCAACATGGTTTCCCAACATGTTTCAATACAAATGATTTGGTATCTTCCATACAGTAAGGACATGCTAACCTTCCATGTGTGCTCCAACCAGATAACATTCCATATGCAGGGAAGTCACTTATTGTCCACATCAGTGCAGCCTTCATAATAAAATTTTGCTTCCTACATGCATCATAAGTAACAACTCCATCAGTCAATAAAAATTTAAGCTCATCAATCAACGGCCTAAGGTATACGTCCAATTTTTTTTCGAGACTTTTTGGACCAGGAATTATTAAGGATAAAAATATATTTTCGCGCTTCATGCACATGTCCGGCGGAAGGTTGTACGGTGTCATGAACACTGGCCAACAAGAATAGGATGCAACTGAATCACCAAATGGATTAAAACCATCTGTACATAAACCCAGCCTAACATTACGTGGCTCCTTTGAGAAAGCAAGATGAGTATGACTGAAGTGGGTCCAAGCTTCACCATCGACAGGATGTCTTATTATATCATCAGCATGACGTACTCTTTCGGTGTGCCATGTCATATGTCGAGCCGTCTTTGAGGACATATACAGTCGCTGCAGCCTAGGTAGAAGAGGGAAGTATCGCAATACCTTGTAAGGTACATCTTTTCGCTTTGAATTGACCCCGACCTTAGGTTTGAATCTGTCATGGCCACAAATAGAACATGATATCTTATCTGCATCATCTTTGTAATATAACATACAATGATTCGGGCATGCATGAATTTTCATATATCCAAGCCCTAGCTCATTGTCCATCTTTTTTGCACGATAAAACGTTTCTGGCAACTTCTCGTCTCGAGGCAACATGCTCTTGATCAAGAGGAGGAGATGGTCAAAACAAGTCCCACTGATGTGAAATTCTGATTTCAAGTTCAACAATTATGACACTGTAGACAACCGAGTGTGGTTTTCACAACCATCCCAAAGCGGCTCATCAGCATCCCTAAGAAGTTGATAAAATCTTCCGGCTGAGGTATTCGGCGGTTCTTCCGTGTATGCTTGTTCCTCATGAACATTAAAACTAGGACCAGCAGCATCTACAACCATATCCACGTACCCACTTGTGCCTACAATGTTGTCGGCTGCATACCTCAAGAATTCCTCACCATGGCACGTCCACTTCGTATAGCCATCCACTAACCCTTTCGTGTACAAATGATGTTGCACATCCCATGGTGAACGCCACCTCAAATTTCTACAACTTGAACAAGGGCATCGAATGTGACCGTCTGAGTCCCTTGCTGCATTGGGATTCCCCAATGCAAATTGAATGAAACTCTCAACTCCATACTTAAAGTCAGCCGACACCACCCGGTCAACTATTCTACGATACATCCATGAATGATCTGTAAACATTTTGTCTGCACCCAATAAATGTTAATACACATCCTAACTTTGAAATCATTACTCCCGAAAAAAAACCTGACCCTTTTCTCACATCGTTCGCCATTGACCATTTGCATTTGAAAGAGGACTATTAATTAGATTTTCACTTGTTAACCCATCCATGAAGGTTTGATCGCACAATCGCTAACTATATGTGTTGCACGATTTGCTGAAAATTTCGACAGCATCGCCCTACACTTCTCCCATATACCAAAAATATTTATTGATTTTGACATTTTCTTAAACACTTACAAGTAAGTGGTTAAGAAAACACTTCAAAATCAATAATGATATATCAGAGAAGAGTGAGGAGACGCAACCAAAATTCTCAACAAACCATACAAACACATATAGTAAATGATTGCCTAAGTGCGATCAAACATTCACAGACTGTCCAAACGGGATAATTCAAGACTTTGAGGTAGATATATACATTCTCATAAAAAAATGAGAACATACATATCAATCCCAAAGTCTTGAACGGGAAGGTTCATTGATACAGTTTTAACACGCTCTCCTGAGGTGCGTGTAATGTTAGGTCGCACCCACGCACATTAGTTCACAGGAAATACCCAATGTATATATATAACAAAAAATTAAATAGGTCCACAATTTATCATTATGCATACATCAAATTAAATAACATCCATTCCACAAAAAATATTCAAATTCATAACATCAAAGCTAAATAATCCACATTTTTGAGTCAAAACAATATCAAATTTCTGTTAAAATTAGATTTAAAAACATATTTCTTTACAATTAAAATCCACAAAGTTTAAAATCACAAGCAGAAATATTGGGATTCGATGTAACCATTCTAGTTTATACTCAGAATCTCATATTCGAACTACTCCAACTAAATCGGGGAAGGGTTCTAACGGTCTTTCAAAATTAAAAGTTGGGAAGGACTCATCGTAAGTGAGACTTTAATAATCTCATATTCGAATTAATTTATATGATAATAAAGACTTTTTTCTGCCCTCTTAACAGTGTTTCTAGAAGCCTTTGGGGTCTATTGTGAAGGAGAGTTTAAATGGACATGCGGGTAACTAATACTTGTTACCTGATTCAAAAAATGCACTGGTCTCATATCCATGAGTCTAGCAAAATCTTTATATCCTGTTAGTAATGGAACTATCTCCCTTTACCTTCTGGGGTCAAAAAATGGACTAATGGGATCCAGCTCTCTATTGCTCATAAATAATGATAATGACAGTTTTTTTTGACTGCTGTAACACATGGATTACTTTGATTCTATGAGCTCTGAAGCAGCAGGTTATGGACTAGCATGTTTTTGAAAATTGTGTAGGTACCCATACATGGCTGTTGTTCTCAATTTCAGTAAATCGTGGGCTTTATACTGTTTTGCTTCAGCTCTATGCAGCTACGAAGGATGAACTGGAACATATAAAACCATTGGCCAAGTTTATTATGTTTAAATCATTCGTATTCTTAACTTGGTGGCAGGGGGTAGCTATATATTGCCATCTTATATTCTTTCGGTCTGTTCAAAAGCCCTATAGCTCAAGGCTTACAATTCAAATCAAGTGTGCAGAACTTCATTATTTGTATAGAGGTATTTTAATTTTTTAGTCTTTTTTACCTTCATAGGCCACTCAGTCAATTCTATGTATTTTCATTATATTGCTCTTTACTTTATTTAACATGATTAAGTGCATGTGTTTTAACTAAAAAGCAAATAGAACAGCTGGTGGTAGATGTTAATACTTTTTATTCTCTCCATCTTCTCACTCTGTTCATATGATATCACAAAAATACTTGAAGATTCATATCATAATTCAGCTATCTTGTCTAGATTTACATATCATATTACTGCAGGTGTGTTGGTCTCTGCTATTCAGGATTTTTTCAGATTTCGTAATATGATGCCTAGGTTCTTGACTGCTTCTCTTATTGCTTTAATTCCCAAAGTTAGCATTGCTATAGACATATCAGACTATAGACCTATTAGTACCGACACGTGCTCACAGGATTAGCTACCATGTGAATCCTTCCACACTAGGCTCCCACTCCCTCCTACGTCACCGATACGATCTCGGCCGTCCATCGCCTATTGGACGAGTGAGGGGGGATAATTTAAAGCAGAGTATTCATATGATTTACACCCCACAGAGGATAATTTAAAAACTCTAGAGGAGGCTAAATCTCTACAATCAGATAGACTCCTTCAGGAAGAATGTTTTTTGAGATAGAAGTCTAGAATTAGATGGCTCCCTGAGGGGGACAGAAATACCAGATTCTTTCACACATCTACTATGGCTAAGAGACATAAACTTTACAGTACTCAGCTTCGAAACTCTGCTGGAATTCTAACCTTAGATCATGAGGAAATGAAAGAAATTGCTGCATCTCACTTCCAAAAAGCCTTTACATCTCAGGACCATTTTATAGAAGATTCCTCTTTGAATTGCATTCCTTCCGTGGTTACTTATAAAGATAATGATATACTTTGTGCAATTTTTTCTGAAGTTGAAATCAAGGATGAAATCTTCAATCTTTCTTCAGATAGTGCCCCTGGGCCCGATGGGTTCACAAGTGCCTTTTATCAAAAGGCATGGCCAATCATTGCAGGTTTGGTTGTTAGTGCTGTTCAAGAGGCATTTAGTTCCCAGCAGGCTTTCCCACGAAGTGCGACTTCTACTCTAATTACTCTTATTCCTAAAAAGTCCAATGCTACTGACATCTCAGATTTCAGGCCAATTAGTTTGTGCAATTTCTTTTACAAGATTATTTCATTCATTGTTAACAAAAGGCTGGCACATATTCTTCCTAAAATTATTTCTATGGAACAGACTGCCTTTGTGAAGGGTAGACACATTGTAGAAAACATTGCACTGGTACAAGACCTGACTCAAGATTTGGGTAGAAAAATATTACATTGGCATAATTCTTTTTATTCTTCTCCATAATGTTTGTTCCTGACTATCAAGTATTCAAAGTCATTTACCCAGCAATGCCTAACTAATGATGTCTATGGGACCAAACCCACTCCTCCCTTCTCCTTACTTCTACATACATATACTTCCAACCCACCAAATGTAATCCTATTCCTGAGAGTTGTTCCCTTTCCAAAAAAAATGATGCTCTAATAGGTTCCAAAGCTTTGCACATTATACTGGGAATTTTCAAAATAGACATGTAGTAATTGGGCAAACTTGATAGCACAATTTTTGCCATGACCCATCAATCTACCTCCAACTGACAATAGCCTTCCTTTCCACTCTTCTAATCTGCTCTGAAAACCGTGAACCCTTCTTATATTACCAGCATGCAAAGCTAATCCCATATAATTAATGGGGAATGTAGTCCATGTGCCCCCATAACCTCAGCAGTAAACTTCCTCTTTCCCTCTAGCACAAACATACCTGCTAAATTACTCCTAGTGAAATTCACTTTCAATCCTATAGTGGCTTCCAATAACTTGATCAACAATTTCAGATTAAATATATTTTCTTCCTTAGTAACAGAGAAAAGAATAATACCATTCGCATATTAGAGGTGTCTCCGATGTTCCCCATTTATTCCAAATTGGAAACCCTCTATCAGACCAGCAGCAATAGCCTTCTTCCACATCATACTGATAACCTGCCCTACCAAAACAAAGAGAAGGAAAGAAAGAGGATCCCCCCATCTAATAACCCTTGAGCTTGCGAACAAGCCAAATGGGATACCATTAAATCAGAATGGAAAACCTAGCAGATTCCATACAACTCTTTACCCATCCAATCCACTTCATATAAAATCCCATATGCCACACAACAGTGAATAAACAACTCCAATTTGTCCTGTCATATCCCTTTTCAAAATCAATCTTGAAGACTATACCCTCTCCTCTTGTAACTTTCTGATGAAAAATACATTCATGTACTGCCAGAATATATCTACCCTAATTGAATGCTGTTTTAGTTTCATCAACAAGCTTACCAACAACCTATTTCAACCTGAGCAAATGCTTTGGTTATAATTTTGTAGCTACCATTCAACAAAGAAACAAGTCAGTAATCTCAGAGCAGATCAACATTTTCTTTCTTACGTATAAGAACTACAAATGTTGAAATTAAACTCTTAATCATCCAAGGTTTCTCCTGAAATTCTCTCATTGCTGCCATAAGAGCAACCTTGATGACATCCTAGAAATGATGGTAGAACCCCATTGAAAGCATGGTATTCAAAACCGCCCGGTACGTACCGAAACCGGCCCCTGCGGTCTAGTTATGCCTATTTTATATTGGTACCGGCTAATACCATTTAAAAAATTAAAAAAAAGAAAACCAGGTGAACCGGGTGGTTCCAGCCAGTTCACCAATCGGGACCATCCAATAACTCATTGGCATCCTCTCACGGGCTGCACTGTGTGACAGCTCATGAGTGAGAGATCCCCCCGATGGCCACCTGCTCCCTCCTTTGCCGCCGCAAGCCCCACCACCAGCCGGCTGCCAAAATGCTACTAAAGATAAATGTACAAATCCTTTTACTAACTCCAATTTGATGCTTAGATCCTACTGAAGATAAATGTTTGTTTTATTGCCATCTATATACTTGTGAGACATTGGCAACTACAATGGTTGACACATAGAAAACTGGCATATACACATGTTATATAGTTAGAAGATCAACAAATGCACATTTGTTTCTAAAGAGTCTAAAAAACATACAAAGAGAAACCTGAAATATTTGGAATATAGACCATGATGAAAATGAGACACATCATTGGCAAACACCGATCATCTCCTTAAAGCATAAAAACAATAATTGTTCCTTGTCAAATGTATTCTAAACATGAATGAGAAAAATATTCCAAGAAGCTGCATGGCCATATTACTTCAGATTCTGATGTTCACCAATAAAACCACCTATGAAGGCACCCGCTACTTATCATAATTTAATATTTTGTCTGATTTGAATTTCCTTAATTTTTATGAAGGCTCGGGAGGGGAACCGACCCTCTACTTCTGGATCGGTCGTGCCACGCTGAGAGAGGGAGAGGGCCGGAGAGGGCCTGAGACGGAGAGTGGGAGAGGGTCGGTGAAATGGGTCTGGTTGCCGGTGAGAGGGAGAGGGCGCGCCGGTGTGAGAGAGATGGTGAGAGAGGGAGAGGGCCGGAGAGGGAGAGTAGGGATGGAGAGGGAGAGTGGGAGAGGGAGAGCTCCGGTGAGAGGGAGAGGGCTGGTGAGAGAGGGAGAGGGCCAGAGAGGAAGACACCGGAGAGAGATCGACGATGAGAGAGGGAGAGTGGGAGAGGGAAATGGTGAGAGAGGGAGAGGGCCGGCCGGAGAGGGTCGCTGAGAGAGGGAGAGGGCTGGCCGGAGAGGGTCACTGAGAGAGGGAGAGGGTCGGAGAGGGCCTGAGAGAGAGAGTGGGAGAGGGTCGGTGAAATGGGTCTGGTTGTCGGTGAGAGGGAGAGGGCGCGCCGGTGAGAGAGGGATGGTGAGAGAGGGAGACGGCCAGAGAGGGAGAGTGGGAGAGGGAGAGCGCCGGTGAGAGGGAGAGGGCCGGTGAGAGAGGGAGAGGGCCAGAGAGGAAGACGCCAGAGAGAGATCGACGATGAGAGAGGGAGAGTGGGAGAGGGCCGTCGGAGGGATACCTGGGTGCCAGAGGGAGAGCTGCCGCCGTCGCCGATCGCTGGAGGGAGAGTTGCCGTCGTCGCCGATCGTCGATCACCGGAGGGAGAGCTGCCGCTGTCACTGGTCACCGATCGCTGAGGGAGAAAGCCGGAGGGAGGCAGCCAGAGGCGGGAGGGTCGGTGATGGTCTCCCGATGGCAGAGGCACGGTGAGAGGGTTGTGCGTGCGTGGAGGGAAAATAAATTTTTTTCCCATGGATTTCACATGGACTGCCCATCCGTGTGAAATTTCAGACGGTAATTCAGACCATGTATAATACCATGTGAAATTTAAACTAAATGTCATCCGTCTGAAATACAGATGGATATTCCAATGGAAAATTTTTCATGTGAAATTTTTGTCTCTATTAGCACATTTTCTCGTAGTGAGTGGCAGTCCCCATTGGAGTTCCTAATGGTTTGTAGTGGGTCAGATTAAATCTTTTCAGCAACTCTTTCACATATTTAGCTTGATTAATGAAACATCCTTCATTGCTTTGATTTATCTGCAAGCCAAGAAATAATTGAAGTTCACCCATAAGACTCATCTCAAACTCATTAGTCATGAGTTTAATAAAATCCTCACACATTTGAGATTTTGTGCACCCAAACACTATATCATCTACATAAATATGAACCAACAAGATGTCCTTACCTTGTCTCTTAGTGATTAGTGTCTGGTCTACATTACCTCTTGTATACCCTTGTTCGGTGAGGAATGAGCTTAGTATATCATACCAAGCTCTGGGTGCCTGCTTCAAGCCATATAAAGCCCTGTCTAACTTATAAACATGGTCTTTAAAATGTGAACATTCAAAACCAGGGGGTTGCTCTACATATACTTCTTCTTTTATTAAGCCATTCAAAAAGGCACTATTTACATCCATTTGCTGCAGTTTGATTTTATGAGAACATGCAAATGCAAGCAAAATTCTAATGGCCACCATTCTGGCTACAGGGGCAAAAGACTCTTCGAAATCTATGCCAAACTCTTGATTATACCCTTGAGCCACTAATCTGACTTTATTTCTTATTATCTTACCATCTTCACTTAGTTTGTTCCTAAAGACCCATTTAGTATCTATGACAGATTTTTCTTGGGGCCTGTGAACAAGATGCCACGCATTGTTTCTTTCAAACTGGTTTAATTCATCATGCATGGAAATTTTTCAGTTGTCATTTTGTAAGGCCTCTACAATATTTTTGGGTTCAGTTTGGGACACAGGAGCAAGTTGTTCAATTTCATCCATAATTCTAAAATGAGACCTAGTTTTAGTTGGGTCATGCAGATTACCTAAGATGTTTTCTAAAGGATGGTCTTTTAACACTCTTAAATTAGTTTGAGTGTTACCTTTATCTGCATCAGTGACCGAAGCATTGCTTGACTCTCCTTGGTCTTCATTTCGTTGTGTCTCCTCGTATGGAAGTTCTTCTTTTCTCTTTATGTTCAGAAATTCTCCATCATCACCTTCCCTGCAAGTATTGTCATGATTAGTCTCACCAAAAGTGATGTGAGGTGACTCTTCCACACATAGGGTCTTAAGATTATAGACTCTATAAGCTCTAGACCTATCTGAATATCCAAGAAATATACCTTCTTCACTCTTGGGCTCAAATTTATCTAAAACTATCTTGTCATTATTATGGACAAAATATTTTGAACCAAATACTTTCATATGAGAGAGAGATCACTTTTTACCTTTGAACAACCCATACGGAGTCATTTTAGTTAATGGTCTTACCATTGAGCGGTTGATGATATAACAAGCAGTGTTTACCGCTTCTGCCCAAAATCTCCTTGGTAGTTGCTTTTCAGCAAGCATTGTGCGTGCCATCTCTATGAGAGTTCTGTTCCTCCTCTCGACCACCCCATTTTGTTCAGGGGTTCTTGGTGATGAAAACCTATGATTTATTCCTTCAGTCCTACAAATATTATCAAAATCAACATTTTCGAATTCACCACCATGGTCTGAAAGCATGTTGGAAATTTTGAACTTACCGTCTTGCTTTACTTGCATGAAGAGTGCCTGAAACTCATCAAATGCGTCATTTTTATGTGCAAGATAAAACACCCAAGTGAATCTAGTAAAGTCATCTACTAAAACATAACCATATCTGTTACCACTTAAATTAGCTATTTTGGTTGGACCAAACAAGTCAATGTGAATTAGTTCAAGTGGTTTGGATGATAGGCTTTCAGTTCTACTTTTAAATGACTTTCTAGTTTGGTTTCCTTAAGCACATGCATCACAAATTTTAGAGTTCAGTTTAAATTTAATTTCAAGCAATCCTTTAACAATAGAATGCTTCACCAATTTATGAAGAGTATTGTAGCTAGCATGACCTAGTCTACGATGCCACAAGCATGCTAATTTAGATTCAGGTGTAGCAAGCTAAAGATTTATGTTAGCAGGGTCATCTAAGTCAATCATATACACATTGTTGGCTCTTTTACCAGAAAACTTGGTTTCTTTTGAATTAGGGTGCAAGATCCTACATTCATTCGAGTCAAAGACTATAGTATGACCTTTATCACAAAGCTTACTTATGCTCAGCAAATTATATTCCAAATCATCAATAAGCAATACATTATCAATGGAGTTGGAGGGGTTCTTACCAACTTTACCTATACCAATGATTTTTTCCTTGTTGTTCCCTCCAAACGTTACATGTCCAGCTTCCTTTTCTACCAAAAGATAGAATTTGGTTCTGTCCCCAGTCATGTGTCTTGAGCAGCCACTATCAAGGAACCACCGATTGTGCAGGGCTGCAAGACACTTCTGCAAAAGGAATTAGGTGACAATGTTTGGAACCCAAGGACAATTGGGTCCCAATAGTCTTCTCATCTCAATAAAGCAAGATAACATGGGCTTTGAAATCCAGACTTTCTTAGTATTTTTATTTTTCTTGCTTGGTTGGAAGTTCTGATTTTTCTTTTCTTCATTAACATTCATTTCTCTCTTTTAGTCTATTGGGCTTTGTGGGTTTTAGAAATGTTGGAAAAGGATTATTTTTTGGACCATTTGTTCCAGTTGGTTGGTCTAGAGGGGTAGGAGGTGTCAAAGTACCTAGGATGTTGAGGTTGGGTGAACCTATGACCATAGGGTGCATAACTACCCCAGACCCATGAAGGTGTCGACTTGTAGGAGGTGAAGTGTCGACCTGTCCCCTGTTCTGACCATCTATAACGGTCTCTGGATGAGGGATGTGTCGACCTCCTGTCGTAAGAGTGTCGATCTGTCTCTCGTTCTACCCATTTATAACGGTCTCTATTTGAGAGATGTGTCAGGTCCCTGTAAATTGAGTGTCGACCTGTCGGTGCAAACCTAGGGAACTGACGGGTGGTTGACCATGAGGGTGTCGACCTGTCCTTAGGGTAGTCTCGACCTGTGCCATTGTTGAAATTCTTTCTACCCTTAGGATGTGCAGACTTGGACTTGGGTTGGTGTCGGTCTTCTTGGTGTTGTTGGTGAGCCTTTTTGGGTTTTTCATGGTTGTTCCTTATAGGCTCTCCCACTTTCTCTTTTCCTTTGTTTCTAGCTTTTTCTTGGTTTGGGCTAGGTGTTGTTTTGGAAGTTGATGCTTCAGAAGATGAGACAAAGGTTGTTGTTTTTTAGCTAAAAGCCTTTCTCTTAGTTAGCTCATATCCTAGACCTTCCCCGTTGAAGTTCATTTTAGTCCCTAGCAGAGCATTCAAGTTCTCACTTCCATCAACAAATTTTTCAAGTCTTTTGAAGCTTTTCATTTTCTTCCAACAGTTGAGAGTTGACTTGTTTAAATGCCTCAGATTTTTCATTGCATAGATTGTTGTCTTTTACGTAGCTTTGCATCTTTAGTTTCAACTCGTCAATTTCATTTTTTAGGTTTTCATTTTCATCTTCCAAATCCCTCATTTCTTTTCTTCCCTCTTCTAGGTTTTCATTCATTTTTCTTAGATCCTCAATTTTACTTTCCAGGGAAGTAATCTTTTCATTAAGAGTTTGATCATGCACAATGGAATCAATTTTCTTCTTTAGGGCTTTGTTTTCTTTTCTATACACTTCATACTTATCCATTATTTCAAAGTAAGCCTCTTCCCAATCATCAGTAGAAAAATGTTCAAAAGGAGAGCTTACCTAACTATTCTTTTCTCCATTGGCCATCAAACAGAGGTCATCTTTCTCTTCTTCAGAGGAGCCATATTCATTTTCTTCCTCTTCTTCATCACTCCATGTACACACCATTACCCGTTTCTTCTTGCCCTTCCACCTGGGCATTGTTTTCTTAACTCCTTCTGGACACTCAGACTTGATGTGTCCTGGTTTCCTACAAGAGTATGGAAAAGCTTGTCAAACTTCTTAGCATTTTCAGATCTTGGCCTGAAACTTCTTTTTACTTGAGGCTTCCTTTTTGTGAAGCCTTTACCTTCCTTTCTTACAAAATTTCTGAACTTCCTTGTCAACATAGCAACCTCGTCCTCTTTTGAGTTGCTACTTGAAGGCTCTTCATCTTCAGAGATGTCCTTGGTACTTGGCACAGACTTGAGAGCCAGAGGCTTCTTCTTTCTTACCTCAGCCTCTTTGTTCTTCATATTCATCTCATAGGTCATCAGGGACCCTATGACTTCTTCTACCTTGATGGTAGCCAAATCCTTTGATTCTTCAACCACTGTTGCCTTTGCATGCCATGCAGGAGTTAGAGATCTTAATATCTTTCTCACAATCTCCTTGTCGGAATAGGTCTTACCTAGCTTAGTCAAACCATTAGTGAGCATGGTTAGCCTCGCATACATATCAGAGATAAATTCATCAGGTTTCATTCTGAATTTTTCATATTCAAAAACTAGCATATTAGCCTTGGTCGCACGTACCTGTGTTGTCCCTTCATATATTACCTCAAGACGATCCCACATTTCTTTTACAGTGATGCATGTAGACACTCTTGAGAATTCTTTTGGGTGAAGGGAACACCGCATTATGTGCTTAGCACCCCAGTTTAGCGTTAACGTCCGAATCTGCTCATTTGTCCATGTTTCCTCATGTTCAGGTAACTCAAATGGACCTTTGCTAATGACTCGCCAGATTTCATGATCTTGGGCTCTGATAAAAATTTACATACGATTTTTCTAGTAAGGATAGTTTGTCCCAATGAAAAAGGGAGATTTATTTATGGAATGCCCTTCGGGCATAGGACTCTTTGTTGCCATATCACCAGTTCTCTCAAGGTCGTTAGACTACATACAGAGAGACTAGAACTGATACCACGTCATGAGTAGTGATAGGCAGATCAAGAGGAGAGGGGTGAATAGATCCGCCCCTTCTTTGCGAAAATAACAACTAGATAAAAACTTATACCAGTAAAGCAGAAACACACACAAGCTACCGAGCTAAATGCAAGGAAAATGATCAAAACGTTCCTAAGCAAGCATCTAGCTACAAGACACGATAGAAGGCAAACCACAAGAATACAAGATTTTAAGGTGGTTCGATCTCTATCCAGAGACCTACGTCCATCCCTCACTTCAACCAAGTGAGGCTTCACTAGTGCAAAGGCACTATCACTGATTCACAGCTTCCAATAGAGAGACAAACTCTCTCAACTCTGCTGCCACACAGCTTGAGGGTACATAACCCAAAACCCACAGACCGGTGAACACACCGTTTGTCTTCCTACTCACAGGTAGGGAGAAATAATAAGAGTATGTGTTTTTGAGAAAAATAAAACTGTAAAGGAGACAACCAGACAGAGTATGGCTTTGAGGTTCTATGGGAGAGAAAACTCCTGTCTGGGAGAGAACTGGATGACGCCTTGGTTATCTTCTTCTTCTTCCTGGTTCTTCACCATGATCTCAAGAGGAAACGATGAACTTGCTTCCCAACTTTCAAGGGCACCTAATGAAGCTTCAACAGATGCTATCTTCCTTGCTGTGAGACCTCTTGAGATGAAGAAGGCGGTCTGCTGCTTTTGCCGTCACTCCAGCGGCAGGACGAAGATGATATCTCACCAGAAGGCCTCTTCGCTGCCCTAGCTCACCTTCCCTTGTTGTTCTTCTTTTTGCTCAGTAGGGAACTCGAGTGTTCTTCACTCTACATCTCTCCTCTATATGCTGCTTCTCCTACATTGTTCTTCTTGTTCCCTTTTCTTGTACCTTACTTCAACTGGAGCTGTCTCGTGACTTCTATTCTTATGGGTCATGATATCTCCAGTCATGTCGTCTGCAGATCCCATTCTAAGGACGTCGCATCCTCATTACTTCATTTGCTTCCTCAGCACCGTTGACCTTTTTCTGCCGTGCTTGCTAGTACATGGGTAGGTAGGGAACCACATCTGCAAAGGTGCCTACATCTGGAGGATTTCTCTGCCAGTCAATCAGATCTTCTGACAAGGTGAGCTTCTAGAAGGCTTTTCAAGTGCGAACGGATCCTTCAAGATCGGTTGCAGATCTTGGAAAGTGGACGCAACGGGATCCAAATCCATTTTGGACGAACATGAAGGTGTCGACACTTTCAGACAAGGTGTCGACACGTCTCGTTAGAATCTTGAAGGGACAAGGCTTCCAAGCAAGACAGGTCGACACTTCGATGGCCAAGTGTTGACACATGTGCCACCCTTGCGTGCGGCTCTAGCCTCTGTGTCGGGGCATGCACGCCAGACAGAGATGAAGCTCGTTGCGCTAAACCCAAGGTGTCGACACATGGTGCCAAATAGAAGCCAGCCAGAAACAGTTCAATCATAATTTTCTTCTACATGTGTCGACACGTTGTAGGAGGTGTCGACACTTTGCTCATGCCAGAGCTCAACTAGAAACGGTTCAAGGATGGTTCACGTCCAGATGATAGGTTGACACTTGAGTGTCCTTCACCTGAGCTTGCACAAATCATAACTTACACAAAATCATTCATCACACCACATGGATTCAACAATGAACTATGATTTGTTATCATAAAAACTAGGGGACACAACATAGGTGATCTTCTTCGGGACCTCCATAAGTCCCCGTGAGCCGTGGATTCCCACACGGACGTCGGGCCGGTTGTACCTTTTCACCCCTTAGGTTTGCATTTTGCATACGTGTGAGGGAGTTAACCTTAGTCAACCCAAGGTTTGGACCTTATTCCCTATAAGATTCATATCTTGAGGGAATTGTGCTTAACATAAAATATTAAAAGGCCCATCAAAACTTTGACAAATAAAAAATTTTTCCCATCATTTTAACTTGTTTGACTTGGGTGAAACCCTTCACATTATTTCATGTTGTTTGGGCCTGTCCAGGCCCATATGTGGTGTTTTGGGTTGCATCCATATGTTCTTTTGTTGTTAAGCCCATTTAGGTTAGCCCATTTTGTGTGTCCATTGTCTAGTTCATTGTCCTTGGTCTGTTCTCCCTTGGTCTTTGCATTAGTGGGTTAGCCCTCCCTTATTCTCAAGCCCATTAGCCCCTTGCTTCCCTCCTTGTATTAAGTCCCCATTTGCCCTCATGGAGTATCGTCCCAACCCCTTGTATTGTTCTTCTTCCCAATCTTTTTCATATTCCCGCGTGGAATCTTCTTCCCACACAGGCCCATCTTCCCGTGGTCCCTCTGACCCATCTGAAGAACAGGCTAACCTTATGGCCCACTTATCATGCCTTGTTCGCCAAATGGACCTGGCCCAGGCCCAACGTCTTATTGCAAGCCATCTTAATGGGCCTTCTCAATCTAATGGCCAAATTCCTTTTAATGGGCCTTCTCCTTCCTATGTTAATGGCCCAGTTTATAATGTCCAATCTCATCTTAATGGGCCTCCTCCTTCGTCTCCTTATGTTACTGGCCCAATCGGTCCGTATGCTCATGTTCCTTCCAAGTCCACATATCCTTCCACTCTTGGAATGTGCCCTTCTTCTTTTCAGCCCCGATCCTCTTATCCGGCCCAATATCATCATTATAGTCCAAATTCACAATCTCTTGCTCAAGTTGGCCCACATATATCTCAATCTCTCCCTACCCCGGAGATGATTTCTCAAGCCCAACACCAGCTTGATGAGCTTCAACACCGAATTGATCCCAAGACCTCCTTGAATGTACCAATCTCTTTTCAAAATCTTCGACTTCCGCCATCTTTATAAATTTCTGCATATCGTCGTTATGATGGAGTTAGTGATCCGTATGTACACTTGAAGGAGTTTCTTTATGAGTCAGCCCAGTTTCGACATGATCAGTGCTTGATGGCCTATTTTTTGGTCTGTCATTGGAAGGCCCGGCTCGGGATTGGTTCTTTTCCCTCCCACAAGAGCAGATTGTGAATTTTCAAGTCGTCCAAGAGAGATTCATTCAACAATTTCAAGACCAGGTTGGGCCCAGGTTTTCTGTTGTGGATTCGACCCATGAGAAGATGAAGCCTGACAAGAATTTTTGCGCCTTTGCCGACCGCTGGCATGGCCTTGCCGCACAAGTCTCGGGGCACATTCCGGAGCAAGAGCAGATTAAGATGCTGACTTCTAATGCAACGCCAGAATATCGATTTATCTTTGCCCTCAACGACATTACCTATTGGCAGCAACTTTATAGCTGAGCCTGCTTCATTCGTCAGCAACTCCACGATCCCCTTGACCCCGAGTCTTCCCCACCTTCTGCATCTCCATACACCCCACCATCTACATCTACCTCCACATATCAACCTTCACCTCCACGAGTCAACCTTCCACTTACATCGCGCCCTCTATGAGTAAGCCATACACCACATACACCTCCACATACCAACCCTCCATGAGTCCACCTTCCGCGAGTCAGCCTGCCACTCCCGCGTATCCACAAATGTCTCCACCCCCACCTCTGGTCAAGGAAACACCACACCCCGAGCAAGTGGATGCCGTCCACTATATTCCCGCTCTTACGCCATTGCCTAGTCCTTCGAGTCGCCATTCACCATTGCCTACGCAACCTCCATTTCCTTCTCCTACCCCTCGGCATCCGCCTTCCCGAAGCGGGCTCCTCATCCTCCGTTTTCGGAGTCTTTTACGGATATTTTTCAGGCTTTGACGACAACTCATGCGTTGCAGCTCCCTCCGGTTGTGCCTTGCCAACCCGCGATCGAGAATATGCTTAAGTTCTGTGATTATCATAATCAGCAGGGGTATTTGGTTGAGGATTGCCCCGAGTTCCCGAAGTTTGTTTATGACCTGGAGGCCAAGAAGAGGATCGATTGGTCCGCCATTTGCAAGATTGTGATGCATCTTTACAGCAAACAACAACAAGAAGCGCCGCCCAGGTAGCCATCTCCATCATTGCAAGACCCGGGGCACCCCCGTGATTCCTTATCTAGTGTTGAACCAACTCTATTACCTTCATCTCCATCTTCATCTCCACCTACCTCTTCCCTATCACCACCGCCTATCCCGACTCCATCCCCTTCACAAACCCAAGCCTTTACTCAGGCTAGTGCTTCTGCTTCCTCCACTTCTTCCACCACCGCTTCCACTCCCAATGCCACCCGGCGCGTCCTGCCGATACGCCGACAATGGGCGCCGCGGCCTTCCCCATTGCCCTCTTAACCACCTCCATCTCCACCACCAGTGCCTTCATCACCATCTCCATCCTCTCCTCCATCTTCCTCGCCGCCCGAGCCTGAGCAAGCCATGCTTTTACCTTTGCCGCCTACACCCAAGCCTATCATTGCCACATTGCCTTTCCCGCCACTCGATATCACCATCCCCATCGAAGCCTCCGTGCCTTCCGGGCCTTCACCTATGCCTTCCGAGCCTTTACCTCTGGTGCCCCTTGTGTAGCAACCCTGATAAATGAATATTTGAAATGAATTAAAATATAGATATAATACAGATAAAAAGAAGAGGGTCAAATGGAGGAATAAAACCCAAGATGCAAATAACGCCTCTCATTAAGGCGTTAATTTAATAATAAACGCCTCTATCAAAGGCGTTATTCAAGAAGTGACGCCCTCACTACACGGCGTCAAATTCCAACGTCAAAAAAAGGGTAAGTCCAAGAAATGCCCGAATCTTGGGCGTGTTTTAAAGAAAAGAACGCCCTTACACAAGGCGCTTATTAAGAAACGACCTGAAGCAGGTCGTCAATTCAAGAATCGACTACCTGACCAAAGTCGTTAATTCCATTCGAGTTCCGTTCGACACGGGAGCTTATCCAGGGTAAGTGATAAGCATTAGAAAGAGTTCAAACATGGTAATAACTCTATCATGGAAGTATTACTTCCACACAATTACTAACCCTAATAGGATTTCCAAAATCCTATAAATAAGCCTGTTCGATCCAACCCTAAACCTATTTGATCAATCGTCTGCTATGGTAAGTTGAAGAACAGTGAGTTTTTCTGATAATTCTCTTCCATGATGCATGAAGAATATTGATTATTCTTCTTCTCCTATTAACAGGTTAAGAGGCTCTGACGTTTTGAGGAACAAGAGTTCTTCATCCGTGTGTAAGTACCCCTTCCTCTACCTACAGTCCATGGATTTCAAGAAAACTAATATCTTCAATCTATCCTCTGTAGGTTTCATCCATCTTCCTGCCTTTTGCTGCTGCTATTAAGTCGTGGGATTACTGTTAGAAGCTTCAGGGTAATCTTAGCAAAATTCTTCACGATTCTTCTGGAGTCTTCTTCCAGATCATCAATTAAGGTAGGATTTTCTCAAGTATGTAGCCCAAAGTATATAAGAATCGTAGTGAAATCATATGAGCATACACCTGCATATAGTTTTCCTAAGTTTTAAACGTTTCTGTTGAATTTTTGAAAGGAACGTCCTTACCAAGGGCGTGATTTTGAAATACGCGACCCAAACAAGGGCGCTACTTGTAAAGAAACGACCTTGATCAGGTCATCAATTTTAGATTTGACGCCCTATACACAGGCGTTAATTTCATTTAATCATTAATCACCCATGTTAAGAATTGATTATCTATGAAATCATGATTCTACAATAATGCATGATCATATGTCTTCAAACCTGTTAATTTTATTGTCATGACCATACATTCGTTCTCCGTGAATTCTATTATCCTGAAATTATTACTGCCCATGAAAATTCATGGTATTTCTTGAATTCACGGCCGTGGCTAGGTCATCTTTCACTGGACTAACGCCCGATACTAGGGCGTGAATTGAAAAGTAACGCCCCTTCATAGGACGCGTTTCTGTTAAAATCCCGAACAATATATTCTGTAAAAATAAGAATTTAATGATTAACGCCCCTGCCAAGGGCGCGTTTTTGATAATTTCTGAAAATAAATATGTTCTGTAAAATATTGTAAATAAAAAGATGCCTGCTACTGTAGTCGTCTCATTGCAAAGAAACGCCCCTGTCCAGGGCGCGTTTTAGATAAATTAATGAAATTTTGAAATTTTGAAAAATGAAAACATGTGTAAACGCCCTTCTGTTAGGCGTTAATTACTTGATAAACGACTCTGCTTAAGTCGTTACTTTACTGTAAAACTGATTTTCCACTGTTTCTGTTAACCGATGGTTTCATATGTTATATAATATATATATCGGCACTATTCTCCACTCCGTGAGTATAGTCCCACGTTTCACGATTGTTTTATCGGTCACACTCATCTCTCATTGACATACAAGCTCTCCATTGGACATTCCGTTCCTTTGTACTAGCGAGTTAGTCATAGAGACCTCCGTAAGACTCCTCGTACCTTGGATTCTCTCAAGGTCGACTGAGCTGGTTGTACCCTAAAAACCCATTACACGATCTTTGCCATGTCAATCTAAAGAAACATGGTATACCGGCCCTTATGATTATACACAGAGTATATCATAAGAAATTCTTAATGGGATGATGATATCATGCCATATCATGTCATTCTTGTAAACCTCAATTCTATGATAAGAATGAGGATATCTTACCTTTGATATACTGTTCATGTGGACCTCAATTCTATATAAAGAATGTCCATATTGATTTGTCATGGTACCCAAGTTAAGGGAACCATATTCTACCTAGTTTTATCGATATCGTGATTATACCGTTATTATCGCTATTCTATGTCCTTCGTCATATTTTTGGACTCCATTCTGTCAAAGTTGTCATACATGTCTACAAGCTTGATTATTGAAATTTAAAAATTGGCTATATATATAAGAGTGGATGTCAAAACACATGATAAATGCCTGCGCATATAGGGCCCGATCTGGTCCTGGGAGGAGCACCCGAAAGTACTTGTGCCCATAGGAGTTAAAATGATAAGGTATCTGGCATTATACCGAGTACTTTACTTTCTTGATTTGGACATTCCACACATATCTTGTACTTAAATCGTACTTGACTTGACATGAAATGCGTGGCCCGAGAAAGGGTAATTACTTGCTTGCTTGATACATGATAGTCAAAATTCTTGACATGACTTGTTAAATGTACTTGCTTGAATATCTTGAGTATCTTGTTGAAAGTTCATGATTAGTTCATCTTATTCTTTGATACTACATTCTCTCTATCTTGTCATTTTATGCGAGCATGCATAGCTTTATTGCATTCATGAAAGATGTAATTACTTAAACCCCTTGCTAGTACTTGAGATATAATTTCCTACTGAGCGTTCGCTCATTCCGTTTGTCCCTTTTTACTTTTCAGGTAAGTCCGACGACGATGGAAGTCAATCGGATGGGGAAGGTCAAGAGTGAGAGAGCTAGAGCTTGTCCAAGTGTCATCTAGTCTTTTTCCTATTTTCTTGAGTCAACTATGTACTTTTCTTTTTATTAACCAGAGTATTGGATTTGTAATAGTCTATTCATTATGAAATAAAGGATCGGGTTATCTTACTATTTTGCGCATCTCTGTCTTTGTGTCGAATACACGACCACTCTGATTGACATGATTGATATAAACTCGTCACGCGTCTCCGGGTATCTTCCGCGCTCGGGGCGTGACAGTTTTTGTGGTATCAGAGCCTAAGGTATTCAATTCCTAGGAAAAAACCCAAGTCCAAGAATAAGTTGAACGTTTAACCAAGTGAGATTGGGTAGAATCAAGGGTTAAGAGTCAATGAGTCTTTTAATAAGATCACAGTGATATAATACTAACGTAGCTATTGTAATTGTAGGATAATGGCTGCCGAACGTGCTCAATGGCGCAACATGCAGCGTACCCTTCAAGGAATGACTCAAGTGCTACAACAGGTAGCACAGGGTGGTGCTCCACGAGCTGGAAACTTACACCAAGCCTTTAAGAGCATGAATCCCCCGAAGTTTATGGGATCGACCGATCCGGACGATGCCGAGCATTGGGTTCTGGAGACTGAACGTATATTTCCTGTTATGCAATGCACGGATCAGGACAAAGTCTTATTAGCTACTTTCCAGTTAGAAAAGGATGCTAGATGCTGGTGGGAGTCTATCGAAGCAACCATCGATCTAATCAAGTAACATGGGAAGAATTTGTAGAACATTCAATGCTAAATACTTTTCAGACCGAGTCCAGAGAAGAAAGCTACTGAGTTTGCTGCATTAAAGCAACGATCCTAGTCAGTAGCTGATTATGAGGCTCAGTTCTCGAGATTGTCTAGATATGCCAAACACTTGATTAGCACGGAGAAAATGAAGGCTAAAAGGTTTCTTAATGGGCTCAGGCCCCAGTACATCACTCAGCTGGCGCCTATGGATATCCAAGTTTATTCTGAAATAGTGCGCCGAGCTCAACTACTTGAAGATGCCACGGAACTATCTGATAGGATCCGTGGGAAAGACAAGAAGGAACAAGTCACGGGTTCGGGTTCTTTCAAACCCAATTTCAAGAAGAGGCCCAATAATGGAGGTTCTTCCTCTCAAGACCATAAGTTCAAAAAGACCAAGCCTTTCTCTATCACAACTACCCCTTCTAATACAGTATGCAAGCATTGTGACAAGGCTGGTCACAAGACAGAAGAATGCTGGAGGAAATTAGGAGCTTGTCTCCGTTGTGGGAGTCGCGAACATCGGATTCCCGATTGTCCATTAATGAATGACCAAGCCGGTGACGGTAAACGCCCGGTGACAAAGAACGCTCGACTTCATGCAATAAAGGAGACCGAGCAAGAAGAAGGTGGACTGGTAGAAGGTACATTAACAGTTTGTTCCAAAAGTGCTTATGTCTTATTTGATACGGGTGCATCGCATTCCATTATTTCTAAGAAGTTTGCCGACCCGTTACCGTTAGAACCAGAATGGATAAAAATAGTTCTAACTACTCCTCTTGGAAGTGAAAATGATATTACTCATCACTACCAAAACTGTGAGGTAATGGTTCAAGGTAGGAATTTACCTATAGATCTCATATGCCTCGATCTAAAGGAGTATGATGTTATACTAGGAGCGGACTGGTTATCCAAATACCAGGCAACGGT
Source organism: Amorphophallus konjac (assembly GCA_022559845.1). Lineage (NCBI taxonomy): Eukaryota > Viridiplantae > Streptophyta > Magnoliopsida > Alismatales > Araceae > Amorphophallus > Amorphophallus konjac. The sequence goes on along the minus strand of JAHNEJ010000368.1, from coordinate 13,319 downwards.
TGATTGCCGCAATAGCCAAATTGCTTTCAAAGATATTCCAGAATTAGTCTTTACTCGCCCCAAGAGTCGGAGCAATTCCCCTCTTATTTCGGCCCTCCGAGCTAGCAAGCTCATCAGGAAAGGATGTACAGCTTTCCTTGCATTTGTCACAGTTAAGGAAACAAAGGACACTAAGCTAGAAGACATTCCAGTAGTACAAGAATTCCCGGACGTGTTTCCGGAAGAGTTGCCGGGATTACCCCCTCAAAGGGATGTGGCCTTCACCATTGACTTAGTCCCTGGTGCTGGTCCTGTTTCAAGGGCACCCTATAGGATGTCACCTGCTGAACTCAAAGAGTTGAAGGAACAATTGATGGGACTAATTCGAAAAGGGTTCATTAGACCAAGTACTTCCCCGTGGGGAGCACCTGTACTGTTTGTAAAGAAGAAAGATGGATCCATGAGATTGTGCATCGACTATCGACAGTTGAATCATCTCACTATCAAGAACAAGTATCCACTGCCGAGAATCGATGAGTTATTTGATCAGATTTCAGGATCCAAATATTTTTCCAAGATTGATCTCAGGTCGGGATATCATCAGTTAAGAATCAAGGATGATGACATTCATAAGACTGCATTCAGAAGCAGGTATGACCATTACGAATTTGTTGTTATGCCTTTTGGACTAACAAATGCCCCTGCTGTCTTTGTGCAGTTAATGAATAGTATATACAGGCCTTACTTGGATCAATTCATAGTAGTTTTCATTGATGATATATTGATATATTCCAAGACTAAGGAAGAACATGAAGAGCATTTGAGGATTGCATTGCAAGTCTTGAGGATAAATCAATTATATGCAAAACTCAGCAAGTGCGAGTTCTGGCTTGAAGAAGTGGCTTTTCTCGGACATGTCATATTCAAGGACGGTTTATCTGTAGATCCGTCAAAGGTTGAAGCTGTAAGAAACTGGGAAAGACCTACTAATGCAAGCGAGATCAGAAGTTTCTTAGGTCTTGCAGGATATTATCGGCGATTCATCAAAGACTTCTCCAAGATCGCCGTGCCCCTTACAAGGTTAACTCGCAAGGAGATCCGATATGAATGGAGTGAGGAATGTGAAAGAAGCTTCCAAACTCTCAAGGATCATCTTACTACAGCTCCGGTCTTAGCTCTACCAATAGAAGGAGAGAAATTCGAGGTTTACACCGATGCTTCTGGCATTGGCCTCGGGTGTGTCTTAATGCAACAAGGGAAGGTCATAGCATACTCTTCTCGTCAACTGAAGAAGCATGAGGAGAATTACCCCGTCCATGACTTAGAACTGGCCGCGGTGGTATTTGCCCTAAAGATATGGAGACACTACTTATATGGAGTGCAGTTTACTGTATACTCCGATCACAAAAGTCTCAAATATCTATTTTCACAAAAGGAGCTAAACATGAGACAAAGACGCTGGCTAGAATACCTCAAGGACTTCGACTTCAATATACAATATCATCCCGGAAAGGGTAAATTATGTTGCTGATGCCCTTAGTCGAAAGCCGAGAGCAATGATAGCCAATTGTATGATACAAGAATGGAGGTTACTTGAACAATTCTCCGAGCTCAATATAAGCATGGACACGAAAGCTAGTATGTCACATTATCTCATGTAAGCATACAGTCAGATTTATTATCTGAGATACAGGCACTTCAGGATGATGATCCTATATTAGTAGAAATCCAGGGCAGATTAGAAGGACAATCTGATTTCCAATTAGCTTCTGATGGAAGATTAATGTTTAAAGATAGAACTTGTATACCAGATTGCCCAGAATTAAAGAAGAAGATCTTAGATGAAGCTCATAGATCAAGGTACACTATTCATCCAGGATCTACCAAAATGTACCAAGATGTGAAGAGAAACTTTTGGTGGCCAAATATGAAAAGAGAAATAGCAGATTATGTATCACGCTGTCTCACATGCCAACAGGTCAAGGCAGAACACCAAAAGCCTGCTGGAAAGCTACATCCTCTAGATATTCCAAAGTGGAAGTGGGAGGATATTGGTATGGATTTCATCATGGGTTTATCTAAATCAAAAGGAGGACATGATGGAATATGGGTTATTATTGACCGCTTGACTAAATCGGCGCATTTCTTACCAATAAAGAGCCGGTGGTCAGTAGATGTATTGGCTGCACTATACATCAAGGAAGTAGTCAGGTTACATGGAATTCCTGTCTCGATCGTGTCTGACAGAGATCCCCGTTTCACTTCTCATTTTTGGAAAGGATTACAACATTCGTTGGGAACAAGGCTTAACTTTAGTACTGCTTTTCACCCGCAAACGGATGGTCAGACCGAAAGAACAAACCAAGTAGTGGAAGATATGCTAAGAGCTTGCATCATTGATTTTGGTGGAAGCTGGCATGATCATTTACCTTTAATTGAGTTTGCATATAATAATAGCTACCAAGCTAGTATCCAAATGGCACCTTTCGAAGCTTTATATGAAGGAGTTGCCGATCACCCTTATGCTGGAACGAAGTTGGAGAGAAACAACTGTTAGGTCCAGACATGGTAAGGGATACAACTGAGAAGATACAAGTAATCAGAGAAAGATTGCAAGTTGCTCAGACCAGACAAAAGGCTTATGCTGATACAAGAAGAAGAGATCTTGAATTCCAGGTTGGAGATCATGTATTTCTTAAAATATCGCCTGGACGTGGCATACGAAGATTTGGTGTTAAGGGCAAGCTTACGCCAAGATTCATCAGACCATTTGAGATACTCGAAAGAGTTGGCGAGGTTGCTTATCGCATCGCATTGCCTCCTCAATTGTCCGAGGTACATAATGTATTTCACATATCTATGTTGAAGAAGTATGTACACGATCCCTCGCATATTATTGAACATGGAGATCTGGTGATCCAGAAAGATCTCACATATGAACAGAAGCCTATGAAGATCTTAGATCGAGAAATACGAGCTCTAAGGAATAAGGTTATTCCCATGCTCAAGGTGCAATGGAATAAGAATACTGAACACGAAGCGACATGGGAGACCGAGGAATCTATGAAGAAACGATTTCCCGAGTTGTTCTAAGAGGTATATACTCTACACTCTCCGCGTGTATACATAATATGCAATTGAATTTGGGGACCAAATTCTTTTTAAGTGGGGGAGGGTGTAGCAACCCTGATAAATGAATATTTGAAATGAATTAAAATATAGATATAATACAGATAATAAGAAGAGGGTCAAATGGAGGAATAAAACCCAAGATGCAAATAACGCCTCTCATTAAGGCGTTAATTTAATAATAAACGCCTCTATCAAAGGCGTTATTCAAGAAGTGACGCCCTCACTACACGGCGTCAAATTCCAACGTCAAAAAAAGGGTAAGGCCAAGAAACGCCCGAATCTTGGGCATGTTTTAAAGAAAAGAACGCCCTTACACAAGGCGCTTATTAAGAAACGACCTGAATCAGGTCGTCAATTCAAGAATCGACGACCTGACCAAAGTCGTTAATTCCATTCGAGTTCCGTTCGACACGGGAGCTTATCCAGGGTAAGTGACAAGCATTAGAAAGAGTTCTAACATGGTAATAACTCTATCATGGAAGTATTACTTCCACACAATCACTAACCCTAATAGGATTTCCAAAATCCTATAAATAAGCCTGTTCGATCCAACCCTAAACCTATTTGATCAATCGTCTGCTACGGTAAGTTGAAGAAAAGTGAGTTTTTTTGATAATTCTCTTCCATGATGCATGAAGAATATTGATTATTCTTCTTCTCCTATTAACAGGTTAAGAGGCTCTGACGTTTTGAGGAACAAGAGTTCTTCATCCGTGTGTAAGTACCCCTTCCTCTACCTACAGTCCATGGATTTCAAGAAAACTAATATCTTCAATCTATCCTCTGTAGGTTTCATCCATCTTCCTGCCTTTTGCTGCTGCTATTAAGTCGTGGGATTACTGTTAGAAGCTTCAGGGTAATCTTAGCAAAATTCTTCACGATTCTTCTGGAGTCTTCTTCCAGATCATCAATTAAGGTAGGATTTTCTCAAGTATGTAGCCCAAAGTATATAAGAATCGTAGTGAAATCATATGAGCATACACCTGCATATAGTTTTCCTAAGTTTTAAACGTTTCTGTTGAATTTTTGAAAGGAACGTCCTTACCAAGGGCGTGATTTTGAAATACGCGACCCAAACAAGGGCGCTACTTGTAAAGAAATGACCTTGATCAGGTCGTCAATTTTAGATTTGACGCCCTGTACACATGCGTTAATTTCATTTAATCATTAATCACCCATGTTAAGAATTGATTATCTATGAAATCATGATTCTACAATAATGCATGATCATATGTCTTCAAACCTGTTAATTTTATTGTCATGACCATACATTCGTTCTCCATGAATTCTATTATCCTGAAATTATTACTGCCCATGAAAATTCATGGTATTTCTTGAATTCACGACCGTGGCTAGGTCATCTTTCACTGGACTAACGCCCGATACTAGGGCGTGAATTGAAAAGTAACGCCCCTTCATAGGGCGCGTTTCTGTTAAAATCCCGAACAATATATTCTGTAAAAATAAGAATTTAATGATTAACGCCCCTGCCAAGGGCGCGTTTTTGATAATTTCTGAAAATAAATATGTTCTGTAAAATATTGTAAATAAAAAGACGCATGCTACTATAGTCGTCTCATTGCAAAGAAACGCCCCTGTCCAGGACGCGTTTTAGATAAATTAATGAAATATTGAAATTCTGAAAAATGGAAACATGTGTAAACGCCCTTCTGTTAGGCGTTAATTACTTGATAAACGACTCTGCTTAAGTCGTTACTTTACTGTAAAACTGATTTTCCACTGTTTCTGTTAACCGATGATTTCATATGTTATATAATATATATATCGGCACTATTCTCCACTCCGTGAGTATAGTCCCACGTTTCACGATTATTTTATCAGTCACACTCAACTCTCATTGACATACAAGCTCTCCATTGGACATTCCGTTCCTTTGGACTAGCGAGTTAGTCATAGAGACCTCCGTAAGACTTCTCGTACCTTGGATTTCCTCAAGGTCGACTGAGTTGGTTGTACCCTAAAAACCCATTACACGATCTTTGTCATGTCAATCTAAAGAAACATGGTATACCGGCCCTTATGATTATACAAAGAGTATATCATAAGAAATTCTTAATGGGATGATGATATCATGCCATATCATGTCATTCTTGTAAACCTCAATTCTATGATAAGAATGAGGGTATCTTACCTTTGATATACTGTTCATGTGGACCTCAATTCTATATAAAGAATGTCCATATTGATTTGTCATGGTACCCAAGTTAAGGGAACCATATTCTACCTAGTTTTATCGATATCGTGATTATACCGTTATTATCGCCATTCTATGTCCTTTGTCATATTTTTGGACTCCATTCTGTCAAAGTTGTCATACATGTCTACAAGCTTGATTATTGAAATTCAAAAATTGGCTATATATATAAGAGTGGATGTCAAAACACATGATAAATGCCTGCGCATATAGGGCCCGATCTGGTCCTGGGAGGAGCACCCGAAAGTACTTGTGCCCATGGGAGTTAAAATGATAAGGTATCTGGCATTATACCGAGTACTTTACTTTCTTGATTTGGACATTCCACACATATCTTGTACTTGAATCGTACTTGACTTGACATGAAATGCGTGGCCCGAGAAAGGGTAATTACTTGCTTGCTTGATACATGATAGCCAAAATTCTTGACATGACTTGTTAAATGTACTTGCTTGAATATCTTGAGTATCTTGTTGAAAGTTCATGATTAGTTCATCTTATTCTTGATACTACATTCTCTCTATCTTGTCGTTTTATGCGAGCATGCATAGCTTTATTGCATTCATGAAAGATGTAATTACTTAAACCCCTTGCTAGTACTTGAGATATAATTTCCTACTGAGCGTTCGCTCATTCCGTTTGTCCCTTTTTACTTTTCAGGTAAGTCCGACGACGATGGAAGTCAATCGGATGGGAAGGTCAAGAGTGAGAGAGCTAGAGCTTGTCCAAGTGTCATCTAGTCTTTTTCCTATTTTCTTGAGTCAACTATGTACTTTTCTTTTTATTAACCAGAGTATTAGATTTGTAATAGTCTATCCATTATGAAATAAAGGATTGGGTTATCTTACTATTTTACGCATCTCTGTCTTTGTGTCGAATACACGACCACTCTGATTGACATGATTGATATAAACTCGTCACGCGTCTCCGGGTATCTTCCGCGCTCGGGGCGTGACATGGTCTAGTCCCCGGGGAGATAATGAGCTAAGTCAGGATGATTCTATGCCGGTTCTACATTTCAAGTTTCAACAGTTTATTTGCCGGATGCCGATACATGTTCTGGTCTCTGGCTACTTTGGGACTAATGACCCTCTACCTCCGAAGACGGTTGTCAAGAAGAGTTCCCTTGCATTGGTACCAATTTTTTCAAGAGCGAGACTGATGGCAATCTCTGTGCTCGTCGGAGGACTCACCATTGAAGCTGTTATTACTTCTCGCTCCATTACTGTTCAGTTCATTAGCCAAGAGGGGTTCTCTACCCGCAATGTGCTCACTTATACAGCTGCCAAAAGTTTGATGCATTCTCTATTCGAGGGGCAATTGGCCGTATCTTCTACATTTTTGAAGGACATTCTTCACATTCTATACAATCTACCTTAGTTTATCAGTGAGCCGGCCATGTCAACGCCGCACATTACTCTCCCTCAGTTCCATCTGACCGTTTTATCAAGGGGGTTGTGCTTCAAGTCTAATTTCTGAGTAGGGTTGTCAGATCTCCACAATCTCGTGCCGAGGGACAAAACTTCATGGTTTCCTGGTAATCATCACTCTGTGGAGTCACCTGGTCAAGAATGTCCACATGGTGTTAGCATCGGGTGTCTAGGGGCAATCGCCCCAACCAAGCTGCATATTCATAATCGGGCTAGGCTGTCTGCCAGGTGGTCCCGATATTTGAGAAGATATTTCAAGCCGAGAAGACCGAAGGTCTGAGCCCGTGCCAGGCGAGTTGATTTTCAAGAAGTTTCTGCCAAGAAGAGGCGGCGGCGCAAGTTCAAGGGCCGTCAATTGTGCACTTGAGGGGCCAACACGTCCTTTTCCCCTTCTTTCCATTCATCATTTCTTCTACTCAGCTCCCACCCTTGGGTGGTGTATTTTCCCTCTTCCAATCCTACTTCTATGATTTTCTCCTCTCTTCCGGGGTTCGCAAACCCCCATTCCACTCCTTCCCATCCGGAGTCTCTAAATTCTCCCCCCTCTCATGATTTTAGTCCTCGGCCTATGTCATCTTTTCATCCCAATTTTGGGACATCACCTGATTCTTCTTCCCTGGGACTCCCGGGTGTTGCTTATGATCCTTCTCCGACCCTATCGGATGACCATCATTCTCCTTCTCCGACCCTATCATATGACCACTATTCTCCGACCCTGTCGGGTGGCTATTCTTCCTCTTCTCCGACCACGTTGGATGATTACTCTCCCTCTTCTTCCCTATTGCCACAATCTCAACATTATCTTTCTATTCTTTCTTCCTCACCTTATTGGGGTTCTTGCCCTTTTTCTTACTATTTTTGAGGCTTTAGTCCGCCTTGATCTCAGTTGATCTGGTTTATTCTGTATCTGGTTCCTTGTTATCAGGGTCTCTGCGCCTTAACGAGGGAGTTCTAGCCCTCGTCTCTTTTCCTTTTTATCCTTATTCGTCCAGTTTGGTGTCTGCTGCTCCTCCGTGTAGAAGAATCTTCAAGCCTTGCTATCCCTTACCTTTTATCCTGACAAGTAAGGAATACAAAGCTCGTGCTGCTCAAAACTTGATGGTCAAGATCGCTTCAAGTGCTATTTTCACGCTATGAATTTGTAAGGTATCTTTATTTTGTGCGAGAATATGCTTTCATTTTCATTGTTTCTATTATTCCTGCGCATTGTTAAGATAATGATGTTTCCTCAACGTTTGGGTGGCTTTAGTTGAGTTTGCTTAGTTTAGTCAAAATGAGTTGCTTCTGCAGCATTCTTTGGCTGGTGTTAGCTCTATGCTGGGAGTCTAGTTCTTTCCCTGATCGTTGAGGGTGACCTTTTGCATGGATTTTCACACACTTCACAGCAAGCCATAGCTGATTCCTTTGAGGCACACCGTTGCTACTTTGGGCATACTTTATCTATGCACAAGGGTCTTTCCTTTTCTCTGCTCAACCGAGTGTAGGGGCAAGAGATGGATGGATGAGATGACCAACCTAGACACTCCCTAATACGAGAGAGATCTCAAATAGGGGCAGTCTTGACCCTTAAAAAATGAGCTTTCATGATATATCTAGCCAATAAGGGCTATCAAAATCAATGACAATCAATATGCAAAATTATGAAATTGAAGGCATGGGAAGAGTGGCAGTACAATTTCCCGCGGGACGTCATGAGCCCGGTCGCATGCGTGCCTGATAAATATGGGTCTAAAAATCAAAGACACAAAGTCCCGGCATAATAGACTATATCTTTGAGGGGTAGTGCCCTGGGAGGAATTCAAATCCTGATGTCTCCCATCTTACATAAAGCTTATCTCCGATTTTTCTTTTTCTCCCTCTTAGGCTTGGTTGAATCCCGGGTATGGCCTTAGTAGGGGCACCGTTCTTTAGAGGCGGTTGGTTGTGGCGAGCCACCCTCAAATGCACGTCCTGCTCAAGGGAAGTCTTTAATGAGAGGGGGAGGGATGTCGACCCCTGGCCAGTAGTTCAGGCCCGTCTTTGGGTGCTGCAGATTTCTATTTTCAAGAATAAAATTTCAAAAAAATCAAATATTGCTCAAAATTCCAAAAAAAATCAAATATTGCTCAAAATTCCAAAAAAATCAAATATGTCAAAAAGTCAAATCAAATATATTCAAAAATCCAAAAAAATCAAATATGTTAAAACTCCAAAAAATCAAATATATCAAATAAATCAATGATATATTGTCAAAAAAAGAAAAAAGAAAAAAAATCAAAAAAATATTGTTGAAAAATCTAAAAAAATGTGTCTTTTGTTTCTTATTTCATGCATTTGCATTCTCCTGTTCGTTTTGAGGATGGATATGATCTGTTTGTTAAGTGTGCAGGTTGCAGGTGTTCAAGTTTCCTTGCTCGTCATCTCTCGTTTTGCCTCCTATTCACGTCTTTTGATCTCCTCTTTCTTCAATCTATTCTCTCGATCTGTTCTGAAGCTCATATCCTTCTTAGCTTTTACTTCGCTTCACCTCATCATGTCTCCATGAGAGGGCATTGCCTCACGATTATGAATCTAACGGTTCTGCTTCGTCTAATCTTGGGCTTTGATTAAAGAGTGTATTTGTCATGTCTATGTCCCGCCGTGTCCTTGTCACACGCGTTTATGTCCCTCCATGTCGTCCCACACGTGTTGTTTTGTCCCTCTGTGTCTGTCATGTTTTCGTCCCACTATGTTTTTGTCCCACTATGTCGTCATGCCAAGTGTTGTTGTTGTCATCCCACACATATGTTGTCGGTGCCTTTTATCCCCCGTGGTTGTTGTCCCACGTGTCTTTGTCCCACCGTGTTCTTTAATCCCACGCACGCTTGCCATTTATTCTTGTGATGTCTTGTCTATGCTATTATGTCATGTTATGTTTAGTTCACCTTTGTGATGTTATGTTTAATTCATGTTCATCTTTGTTCATGTTTTGTTGGTTGTTAGATGAAAACCCATAAAAAATTGAATATTCAAAGAATCAAAAAAAAATTGCCATTTCGCTTGGCAGGTAAGTCAGGTATGACTCTCTATCACTTCTCTTTGTTGCATTACTATTTGATATCTACCTTATTATAGCCTCTCAAGGATCGGCTGGTTGTTCGTGTGTTCTGGGATCTGATGTTCCCCTTTAACAAAAATGATGATGGTCTAGGAGCATGCGGTTAATCATTGGATAAGCTGTTAGTTTGATCCGGGTGGGGGACGATGGACTCTGTCTTGCACGCCTTGGTTGCAAGAAGACTCTTGACCCCCTCTTGCTCGGTCAAGAAATATTTTTCTTGAGTACTTTCTATTTGATCTTTTCGTTGAATTCGTTTTGATGATTTCCTTATTTTAGCCTAGCATGCATCATGTCATTTTGAGCATTCATGCCTCGTGATTCTTTGAAGATTTCTCCTCAGTAATGGTTAATTGTGTTTCAATTCTCTTGCATAAGAGATCTTCATTCCACTCTGAATTTGAACATTTTCTCTGATTTGCCCGCTCGGTTTGGTTGGCTAACATGATTCCTGTTTGGATTTTATCTCAATTTTACTTTCAACTTTTCTAGCTTTCCAGATGTGTTCTTCCAATCCCCTCATTGGTCGTGGATTGTGTCCCCTGATGAGGTTGGTCGTGTTTTTCTTTTCCTCTCCCTTAGTTACTTCTCCAGGCATGTCTCATCCTTGTCATCCAGTCCTTGTGGTTAGTTCGACGTTTTCGGGAGAATTCCTATCGTTTGTTAGTTGTGACGGGTGTCTTTTGCCTTGATGCCCGCTTTTCAGTTCTCTCCGCTTCATCTCCATTTCTTGTCGTTATTGCTTTTGCTCCATCTCCATTCCATTTCACCTCCGTGCCGCTTTCACTTGAACCCTTGCAAAACAGACGTCAAGAGGGGCATCTGTTGACACCCGTTTTAGCCCGCAAGTTGCGTTATTTCTCTTATTTCATCATTGTGATGCCTCGAGTTAACCATTTCGTTGGAGCTTCCCTTGGATGAATTTTGAGCCCATTTTTATTGTCCCACTCCGTTTGAGCCTTGGAAATCAAGATTTCATTGATCCCTAGGCCTTATCTTATGAGTTCCCACCCTTTTGTGGCATTCCAAGTCGACTTAGGACATTCCGGGTCAACCTAGATAGCCCAATGGCCCATTTGCTGCCAGAAGCCTGCAAATGGTTGGTCGACCGACCGTTCCCTTTGGCTAGTGATCGACTGACCGACCGCTAGAGTCGATTCCCCAGCTCGACGGCCCATTTTCTGCACCGAACCTGTAAACGGTCAGTCGACCGATCGTTTCTTCTTGCAGGCGGTCGATCGACCTGATGTGTGAATGGATGAACAAGTGATCTAGAGGGGGGGGTGAATATATCTACCCCAATTTCAAATTCTATAGCAGTTAATAACAATTGGAAATTAAAAGAACTACTATGAATAGAACCACTAAGAACAGTTTCAATTAACAACAAGGGAATCTGCTATGAAATAGCTGTCAATCACTGAAAACTCCAAAACTAATAGATCAATCAACTCAGTATAGTACCTGGCGGAGAATCTCCTCTCGCAAAGGTCAATTTTCCAGATAGACATGGTCTATCCTTTTGACGTAGCCATTTTTATATACCACTGAGTTATCGATCACAGATCTGATATAAGATGGTAAGTCTACTGACCGATTCAAGACAATGTCAACTTATGATGAATTAGCACAAACAATTCAGAAGACATTCAAACAATCAGGTTGGGTACTCAGGCGTAAGCAACAGATGAATATATTGAAAGCATTAACGACTTGTAGTAGATGATCCTAGGCATTCATCTAGTTGTAGTAAAACGAGAAGTGCAATCACACAGAAGACAGATAAATTTTTAAGGTGGTTCGATCTCGAGTTTGAGATCTATGTCCACCCCTTACTCAACTGAGTAAGGCTTCCGCTACCAAACAGCTTGAACTCCGCTGATCCACAGCTTCGGGGATGAAATCCCTACAAACAGTTGAGCTTCATAGCTTACTTTCCCACTGAGCAACACAGCTTGTTGTCCGAGGATCACACTTCACCGCTAAGCACCACAGCTTGCTCCAGTGATACATAGCTTGTAGTAATTTCAAAAAGAAAACTAAAGAGGCAATGAAAAACAATAATAGTAAGAATAAACTGTAGCTCCACTAGAGCGATCTGACTCTGGATCTGATCCAGAAGTCAGGACAATACTCTTCTACTCAATCGCACTTCTCTTTCTCAGACAGACTTACGACACTCTATTTTCTTCTTACTCTCTGCAACAAACTCATTCACTCTCGAACTCTGGAACTCTCTTGCTTTTCAGCTCTTTTCTCCTCTTCTGATCTGCTTCTCTCATATTCACTCTCTTTTTAATTTGACTGCTCGTTCCCCTTTTATATAGGAAAGCATGAGTCTGTGGTCCCACGAGCTTTTCAGATTTTGGGCGCGTGGAAGACACACTCCCGCCCAATAATTTTATGCAGAATGCGCACTTCGAGGGCCCACTGTTGATATTTATTTGCCTATCTTTTACCTTACTTTTGAGGTTTGCAAAGTAATATGGCAAGATGACAAACAAGCAATCAAAGATATACTCAAACCTATGAACATGTGAACATGAACCTAGGCAATCATAGCTAGCTCTAGCATGGGCATGCTATCTCAATCAAACTATGCTAAGGAAAAGAAAAACACACGCCGGGGCGTGGAGCAAGGAATAAATAAAAACACATCATGAAGGTGGAACAAACAAGGAAAATAAAGATGGTCGATGAAGAAGACAGCTAATGCCCAATACCAAGGAAAGATGTGATCGCCACCAAGGTAAACACAAGTCAAAGACCTGAATATACCTTGGAAATAGGTGGATGAAGCACCCGCCCACGGGAGAGAAAACCAAGGAAAGCCTACAGATCAACTTGGAAGTAACGGCCAGAACCCCGTGCGTCGCTTGGAAGCGACGGCCTCACGATAGACCGTCGGAAGATAGTGACGCGCCTGCACCAGACCGTCAGGTAACCTGCAGTAGTATAAAGCTTGAATCCTTTTAGCTCCAACTCTTCCAGCCGGCTAGAAGACTTGGGCCTCGTGCTAATGAACCTGTAAACCTGCCAAAGATGTAGAAAGACAAAACAAGACAACCTCAATTAGCCCTCTTCACAAGCATAGCATCAATTCTTAAAGAGTTTAAGAACATCAAAAGGAGAGGGAATTACCGGGGAGTTTTTGGTTTTTTAACCCCTCTGGGTGTTTTTTAAAAGTTTGGGAGGATGTTTGTATGCTTAAAGAACAGTGAAAAACGTGGAGGAAGAGGAGGGACAATGCTTTGTTTGAGGAAAACCAAGGAAGAACTCAAGCATGCAAGGATGATCTTGAAAGACAAAACCAAAGTACTCCCTTGATTAGAAGATGGATGGACGTGGGAAGCAGCTCCTCCTGGATGAAGATGGCTCCTGAGTTCGGCAGCACTTCGTCGCAAATTCAAATCTCCTCCCTCCTTTGCCACGAAGTCAAGGGTTCTATTTATAGACCCTCAAACTCTTAGGTCGAGCAGAGGATAAT